>JALGBA010004226.1:0-357500 GCA_023970755.1 Azemiops feae | reverse complement strand
TAGAAAAGAGAAAATCAACATACTTACCCAGTTCAGTCAAGTTGTTTACAATCATGCTTAGTTTAGTGCTTTTTGCATCGGCTGCATGTAGCTTGGGCTAGATTCATGAATGACGCTAGCCTTTCTTCTGTCAGTTTTTGGAGAGCTTTCCCCAGACGTCCGGATCGACCGCCATCTCCCCAGGATCGACGGGGCTTCCCTCCTTCCTTGCCACCTCTCCGGGTGGCTTTGGGCCCATTTAGGGTCCCCAAACAGAGAGAAATCAGCCGTAGGGATCGGATCGTCTCAATCCCTTGGCTGGTGCACTAGGTGCGCAGAATCGGAAGCCTAGATTAGAGATTTAATGAAACAATCAAGAGTTTTAAAGATTAGATTAGATTAGATTAGATTAGATTAGATTAGATTAGATTAGATTAGATTAGATTAGATTAGATTAGATTAGATTAGATTAGATTAGATTAGATTATTAAAAGTTTTTATAGCCTGAATATTTAAATATATTTTTACTGGTATTCAACGGATGGCCTGAGTTCATGACTTCACATATTTGAGCTAACTAAAGATATACATTTAATATTATATCTCAAGAAGGTCTCCTTAAAGCGGCTCACTGTACCTATTTGTTTAATGTGCTCTTGATTTTTTTTTGCATGAAATGTTGTCATGGTGTGGAACTGGGAGGATATTTTAAGAAAGGAGAGAAATTAAATATTAAGGGTTTTCAGAAATAAATAAAAGCAGTATTCATTTTTAGAACTGAGGGTAGTCTTGACTGATGTATATATATATATATATTTAAAAATAGGTCCATCACCTTATTCTGAACCAACAGTTCCAGTATCTCACTTTATCAGTTATGGAAATAGCAGCTATTCTATGATTAGTCCCAAGATGATCTGGGAAGAAGCAAGGAAGAAATGTGAATCTGAAAATTTAAAACTTGTCAGTATTGTAGATCCCTACACAGAATCATTCATATGGCTGCAGTTGCTCAAATATAAGGAGCCTGTATGGATTGGACTAAGCAGCAAAGAGGTAAGAACAAAATCTATATATTCACAATTGTATACTTGAAAAAATTGTCACATAGATAAGGAACTCAAGAACAGGACTTTGCGAGACTAGAAAGTGGAATGACTACAGGTGGTCTCTGTTTAGCAACTATATTTGGGATTGGCAACTGAATTGTTAAACAAAGAGATCACTAAGTGAAACTGCAACTGTGGTTGTGGTCTTAAGGTCATAAATGCAAAAATTGCATTTACTCCTTTATTATTGTTATAAATGAGGCACCTGACATGACATATATGCAACAATTTTCTGCATGGACCTTGAAGACCAAATGCTTTCATAGAATTGATTTATTTCTGTAAAAGATTTATATTGTTCCCATTTAAGTAACTCTGAGTGGCTTTTCTCACAGTTAAAGAAGAGGACATGGAGTCCAGTTGGCAATGAAAAAGGGGTACAGGTAGTTTTCACTTAACAAGCATTCATTCAGTGGTCACTTGAAGTTATGATAGTGCTGAATGATAGTTACGGATGGTCTTCAAATTGCAATACTCCTGGGGTCACATGATCAAAATTCAGGTTTTTGGCAGCCTGACCACTTTCAGAGTGGCAGAAAGTGCTTCAGCTCCCCCTACTTCTTCAACTCCCCCCTGCCCTTTTGGCATGGACTCCATCCCTGCCCATGCCTACCCTGCCATCCCTCCCTGTTTTTTTCATTCCATGGCTGACAAGGCACATCTGGCTGAAACAGCTGCTGGCCTTCTGCGAGGTTGTTGTGGAGGTGTGGTGATGGGGCAGTGGTGGAGTGGGAAGTAGCCAGAATTGCAGAGGGGAGAGAGAGTGTGTGGGGAGTTGAAGCAGAGGTGTGTGTGGCAGAGTAGGAAAAAATGTGAGGTTGTTGCCTAAAAATGGTGCAGTCATTGCCTAATGATCACCATCAATCAGAATACAGTTGGAAGGGACCTTGGAGGTCTTCTAGTTCAACCCCCTGCTCAAGCAGGAGACCCTCTACTATTTCAGATAGGTGGCTATCCAGTCTCTTCTTAAAAACCTCTAGTGATGAAGTACCCACAATGTCTGAAGGCAAGCCGTTCCACTGGTTAATTGTGCTCACTGTTAGGAAGTTTCTCCTTAATTCCAGGTTGCTTCTCTCCTTGCTTAGTTTCCATCTATTATTTCTTGTCTTGCCTTCTGGTGCCTTGGAAAATAAGTTGATCCCCTCCTCTTTGTGGCAGCCCCTCAAATACTGGAATACTGCTATCATGTCTCCCCTAGTCCTTCTTTTCTCCAGACTAGTCAAACCCAAATCCTGCAATCATTCTTCATATGTTTTAGTCTTTAGGCCTTTAATTATCTTAGTTGCTCTTCTTTGCACTTTTTCCAAAGTCTCAACATTTTTTTTGTAATGTACTGACCAAAATTGGATGCAGTATTCCAGGTGGCATCTTACTAGGGCGGTACTAAAGCTGTATTAATACTTCACATAATTTTGATTCTATGCCTCTGTTTATACAACCAAGGATTTTATTAGCTTTTTTGGTTGCTGCCGCACACTGCTGGCTAATTCCACAACCAGGACTCATTCCACAACCAAGACTGACAGAACTACTGTTGCTAAATGTGTGTCACACCATGTTTCACTAAATGAGTGCTTTCCTTAGCAATGTAAATTGTCACAGTTAGAAATATTAAGTGAGGATTATCGATACTGAAATTAAATAAATAAAATGTTTTCTTGCACTTCCTATAATTATTCCCTTATGCATTTTGGTTTTAGAGTAATGGTGTGTACAAGTGGGTAAGTAACTGGAAGCTGGCGTACACTAACTGGGCTGCTGAAGAACCAATGCATAAAACAGCCTGTGTCTACCTAGACATTGATGGTTATTGGAAAACAGGAAATTGCAGTGAAAAATACTTCTCTGTTTGCGAAAGATACAATGGTAAGTAAATTAATATGTCTATTTTAATAGAATTTGTGTATTGCACTAATTTTCAGTTAGTACATAAAGTGGCTAATATCAACAAAAGATATTTTTTAAAAAACATCAAATTTATTTTATATCTTGCTGTATTTTTTCATTACACTGTGTATTATTACTATTATTAATAATTTTGTTAGTGGCTAGTTGCTAAAACATATGTATTTCCTTTAATAAAAAAACTTATTTGTTTTATAACAGGTGTGGTGCCAACTGAGATTCCACAATTGCCAGGAAAATGCCCAAACTCCAAAAACAGCCATATATCTTGGATTCCGTTTAGAGGTCATTGTTATAAATTATATGATCTAATGAGATTTTGGCCAGAAGCATCCCTGAAGTGTATTCAGATAGGTTAGTATTATTTTGAGCTACATAACAAAAACAGTAATTTTCCATGTTTACAGAAATCTTGCTAGTGTCTACATTTACAATTATTTTGAATACAGAAATCTTCAGCCAGCAACCCCAAGTTTTATCGTATCGTATTCTACCCTACAAAGCTCTTGAAAAAGCAGAATGAGGATGTAGGAAGATGCCATATATAATGAGAATAATATAAAGAGAAATAAATATCTTTCTATTTTATACATCCACTGAAAATAATTACTAAAAGAAATGTTTCCATTGAGCCAAACCTTCTGGTGGGATGGAAAATGACCTAGTTCACCGAAAAGAAATGTTGAAGGAAAAGCCATAATAATAATAATAGTAATAGTAATAGTAATAGTAATAGTAACAACAACAACAACAACAACAACAACAACAATAATAATAATAATAATAATCATCATCATCATCAAAATAATAATCAAAATAATCAAAATAATCAAAATAATCAAAATAATCAAAATCAAAATCAAAATCAAAATCAAAATGACTGGGCAATTCCAGTCATTAGATACACAGCTGGAATAGTGGACTGGACTCAAGCAGAACTAAAAGCAATGGATAGGAAGACCAGAAAAATAATGACCATGAATTATGCCCTTCATCCATGCAGTGACATTGACAGACTTTATCTACTAAGGCAAATAGGTGGGCGTGGAATGCTGCAAGTACATCAGATGGTTGAAGAAGGAAAAATGGTTTTGGAAGAATATCTAAAGGACAGTGATGAAGATGCACTGAAATTAGTATATCAGGAAGGCTTACTGACTATTGGAGAGACCAAACTGGCCTACAAGAAAGACTAAATGAAGAACAGAATAGAGGCATGGGAAGACAAAGCACTACATGGCCAGTACATTAAAAAAAAATAGCTGGGAAAGCAGAGAATAACAAAACCTGGCAATGGCTAAGAGCAGGAAAATTGAAGAAAGAGACTGAGGGATTAATTCTGGCTGCACAAGACCAAGCCTTAAGGACAAATGCATATAAAGTCAAAATTGAGAAGACAGCAACAGACAGTAAGTGCCGCCTATGCAAAGAAGCTGAAGAAACAGTGGACCATCTGGTAAGCTGCTGCAAGAAGATCACACAGACTGACTACAAGCAGCGGCATGACAAAGTAGCAACAATGGTGCATTGGAAGATCTGCAAGAAATATCATTTGCCTGTAAGCAAGAACTGGTGGGATCATAAAATAGAGAAAATCATAGAAAATGAAAAAATTAAACTGCTCTGGGACTTCAGAATTCAAACAGACAAGCACCTGCAACATAACACCCCGGACTTAACAATTGTTGATAAGAAAGACAAAAAAGTCTGGATAGTGGACGTGGCAGTGCCTGGAGACAGCAGAATAGACGAGAAAGAACTGGAGAAGATAACAAAATACAAAGACCTACAAATAGAAATAGAAAGACTGTGGCAAAAGCAAGCAAGGGTAGTACCAATAGTAATAGCCGCCTTGGGTGCAATCCCTAAACAACTGGAACACCACTTGAACACCATTGGCATTGGCAAATTTGCCATTAGTCAATTGCAAAAGGCGGCCTTACTAGGAACTGCTTCCATCCTGCGACGATATCTGTAATACCATCAAACATCCACATCTGCCTATCCCAGGTCCTTGGTAAGGACTCGATAGGTAGACAAAATGCCAAATCCAGTCTGAACATCTGGCTGACTGTGCGATGATCCATAATAATATTAATAATAAAGTTGGAAGGGACCTTGGAGGTCATCTAGTCCAACCCCCTGCTCAGGCAGGAAACCCTATACCATTTCAGACAAATTGCTGTCCAGTCTTCATCAGGGTCCAGTCCAAGACAGGAATAAACAACATGACGACTGTTTTAGAAAGAAGATTGTAGTTTATTGAAGAGGATAAAAAAAAGAGAGCCAGACAGAAAGATGGCTCTGGAAGAAAAGAGTGAGCACATGTAGTAGGGACTGGATTTTATACTTTCTGGGGCTCTTGAGGTTGTTTCCTGCTCCTGTTTGAGGCTTTGTATTTCCTGTGTCATGTACTTTGACCTGAGTCTGAGTGTGCCTTTCTGGCATTCTGGTGGTGGTGGGTTAATCCTATTATGTCCTGTCCTAGAATTTGGGTGGGGTATGTAGATTTTAGGTGTCTTTGTCTTCCCAAGCTTTAGCTGGAGGTCTCCAGCCTTCCTGAATGGATTATTACATCTGCATTTCTACAGAGCTGGTTTCTGCTTGGGGGAGGGAGACTTGGGGCTATTAAGAAAAACTGGGCATGCTTTTCTGCCTCTTTAAGTTCCTTTGAGGAACTATAATATTCTGCCCTTTTAATATTTCCTTCTCTGGGGGGGGGGGGCTGACTTCCCACAGAAACTTTTAGTGAATTTCATGATACAAGGCTAAAATGGTATTTATTATAAAGATAAGATAGGGAGGAGCATTTACCACTAGATCCATTCCTTGAAGCCACATATCAGCTGTAGTCACTTGAGACTTGGTATGATTATTTAAGGGTCTTCAAGGGTCTTTAAGGGTCTGGACATGTCTAGAAGACATTGGCACATGACAGCTCAGAAACCAATGTGGCAGTGGCTTTATCCTACTAGCTGCCCTGATAGAATTATCTTTTGGGCATGTTCACATAGACTCAGCTGAGCTCAAGAAGACCTTGATGCAACATTAAACTTAATCTTAGAGGTTAACATTAACCTTGATGGACAGTTAAGGAAAATAGGTATGTCTAGCCTAACACAGAGAAAGATTAGGGGTGACATGATAGCTGTCTTCTAGTACTTAAAGATCACTCACAGACATGAAGGATAAACTTATTATCCAAAGCACATGAGGTTAGGACAAGAAGTGATGGGTGGAAGCTCATTAAAGAGAGATCCTACCTAGAACTAAGGAGAAATTTCCTGAAAAGAGAACAATTAACCAATGGAATAGCTTACCTCCCAAAGTTCTGGGTGCTTCTTTGCTGGAGGTTTTGAAGAAAAGTTTAGGCATTCATTTGTCCAGGTAGGAATAAGGACTCCTGTCTTGAGCAGAGAGTTGGACTAGAACCAGCCCATGATTCTATGATGCATTTGTGCTGTTCAGCTTCAGGGAGTGAATCAAGAGAGATACTTTGGTCATAAAAACACAGAGTATGCCTGAGTGCTTGTCATTTATTATTTGCCATCATTTTGTTCTGTTTCTATGGCTAATGACACATGAACTCATCAAATTGCATGTGATATAATAACAAATTCTTTCTAATATATTCTCTTTTATAGAACAATAGAATATATGATATTGGAAAGCAATAATTCTAATCCTTTTGAAGCTTTTTTTAAAGCACCTTATAAATATAGAATATTTTGAAATATCAGCTATCTTGGAAGACTTGATAGTTTTTGTAATGTACTCAGTTGAATGAGGCAGCAGGTGCAGGGCGGCCACGTGGCTACTGCAGAGACAGAATGTCTGGGGCCTGGGCAGACTTGTTATTTTAGCGCTGGAGAAATCTCTGCATTCATTGGATAAGATTAACCAAAGCTCCATGTATAAAAAGGAGGGAGCTAGTTTCGTTTTCTGTTCTGTTCTGTGTCTGTATTAATGAATAAACCTTGTTATTGTTCAACTTCGTCTCGTAAATGTCTACCCAACTGAAAACAGAACAATTGGCAACGAAGGTGGGATACGGCTGCCACCTTAATGAAGGGCCCGAAGCACAGTGAAGGAGGGCCAGTTCACATGGAGGGACGGCGTTCCTAAGTCGACTCACTCAACCGCCAGTACGCAAACGCTGGGGGAGAGTGCTGCGAGGAACTGCCCGGAAAACCCTCTAACGAGTGGCAGCATGTGGTAGATGAGAGACTTGTCATGTCCAAGCTGGGTCGGCTAGCGGAGTTCGACGTAACTCACCCAGAGCGGTGGAGCTCGTACGTTGCCCGGGCCGAGAACTACTTCTGTGTTAACCAAATCGCAGAAGACGAGCTGAAGGCCGCCACACTACTCTGTGTCTGTGGCCAAGCCGTCTTCGACATCGCGGAAAACCTCGTGTCCCCAGTGCCATTGGAGACAGTGCCCTACGGAGAGCTAAAAAAGATGCTCAAGGAGCACTTTGAGCTGAAGCTGTCGGTCATCGCATGGCGGCACGCCTTCGAGCAGAGGGACCAGCGTCCAGGAGAGTCCGTAACCGAATTTATTGCAGCCCTCCGACAGGCAGCGAGGCCGTGTAAGTTCAAGGACTTAGAGGAACGGTTATGGGACCGTTTGGTTTGCGGACTACGGAGCCGAGAGCTTCAGCAAAAGATCTTTGCAAAGGAGACAGCATTGTTCCAAGAGGCATTGCGAGAGGTCACCGCAGAGGAAGCAGCCAGCAGAGCTGTAAGGGCCTTGCGGCTCTCAAAGAACACTTCCCCATCGCAAACCGTCCACCACGAGGACGTCGACCTTGAGGAAGAGGCCGAGTTGGACCAGGAGGTTGACCTGGTGCGACAATCACTGGCAAAAGGACTTCCGAGACCCCTTGACAAGGCAGATCCCTTCCCTAGGTGCATGGGGTGCGGGGGTCGGCACAAACGAGCCGACTGCCGGTTCCGGACTGCTCATTGCCGAGCATGTGGCAAGCAAGGCCATATCGCTGTTGTGTGCTTAGGGCACGGAAAAGAGAGTCCCAAGAAAGAGTTGCCTCAGAAAGGTACCGGGGTACCCAGCCAAAACAGGGTGGGGTTCTGTGCCAGCAGGCACAGCGTCCATAGAACCGGGGGACAGAGGCCCTTAAAGAAAAAGCTGCAACTCGAAGTAAGGTTGCAAGGGGTCCCATTGAGGATGGAACTGGACATGGGGTCTGCTGTGTCCATCATATCCCAGAGCACTCTTAATAGAATTTGTGGCCGAAGTGGTCAACGGGTGAAAATTAGGCCATCAAATCTAATTCTGACTGATTTCCAGAATTCCCCGGTCAAAGTAAAAGGGGAGGTCACTATGAGGGTGGAATTTTGGAAATTGAAGGAAATGCTGAATATAGTTGTGGTAAATGGGGACAGGACAAGCCTAATCGGGCTTGATTGGTTCGAGGCTCTGGGAATCCAGGTAACAGGGCTGAACAGCGTAAAAACAGCCAGTTTGGAACAAGTCTGCAAAGACTTCGCAGACGTGTTCACCACTGAACTGGGAGAGTATAAGGGGCCACCAATTGCATTAAGGTTAGATCCTTCTGTCGCACTGATTAGGATCAAGCCTCATCGGGTGCCGTTCGCTCTAAAGCACAAAATCAATGCTGAATTGGATAAACTTTTGCAGCAGGGCATCTTAGAGCCTGTGGATAGCAGTCCATGGGAAACCCCCATAGTGACGCCGCTTAAGGCCAACGGAGAGGTCAGAATCTGCGCTGACTATAAGTGCACGCTGAATAAAGCGCTGCAGCAACACTCCTATCCCATGCCAGTAGTCAGCCATATTCTGGCATCTCTACAAGGGGGTTGCATTTTCGCTAAACTTGATTTGGCCCAGGCCTACCAACAGCTGCCGGTGGACGAAGCCATGGCAGAGGCACAAACCATTGTGACCCATCGGGGGGCTTTCAAGGTGCACAGGCTACAATTCGGCATTAACGTAGCACCAGGTATCTTCCAGAATGTCATGGAGCGAATGTGACCTCCCGGGTGTATGCCCGTACTTCAATGATGTCCTCATCGCAGGGGAATCAGTAGAGAATCTAGCTGAGAGATTCAGGGCCGTGTTGTTGCGGTTTCGCAAAGCGGGCCTGAAACTCAGGAAAGATAAGTGCAAGATTGGAGTCACATCCACAGAGTTTCTGGGGTTTCGTATAGACGCGGAAGGCATACACCCTGCTCAGTCTAAGCTGGAGGCCATCCAGCAAGCACCCAGTCCCAAAACAAAAACAGAACTCCAAGCGTTCTTGGGACTGTTGAATTTCTATCACGCATTCCTTCCCCACAAGGCAGCCATGGCAGAGCCGTTACACTGGCTCCTAGACAAACAGGCTACTTGGGCATGGACGAGTGTCCATGAGAAAAGCTTTGCTGCAGTCAAAGCATTGCTTTCCTCAAATGCGGTATTGGCTCATTTTAACGAGCGGCTCCCTGTTTGCATAGTGTGCGACGCTTTCCCGTACGGGATCGGAGCTGTTTTAAGTCATCTTAAAACAGATGGTACTCAGGTCCCGATAGCATATTACTCCAGAACCCTGTCTGCCGCAGAGTGTAATTACGCGCAGATAGATCAAGAAGCATTGGCAATCGTAGCGGGCATCAAGAAGTTCCATGACTTCTTGTATGGTCGCTGTTTCACGGTCTTCACAGACCACAAGCCACTGTTGGGGCTGTTTACAACTGACAAGCAGACACCCCACATAATATCTCCTAGGATGTTGAGATGGTCCATATTCCTCTCTGCATATGATTTTTGCATGATTCACAAGCCGGGCAAAGAGATGGACCATGCAGACGGCCTAAGTAGGTTGCCTTTAAGGGATATAAAGCCTGATCCTGCCCCGGCAACCCATATCCTTTCCAATCAGGATTTGCCTGAATCCCCTCTGCACGCAGGGGATGTAGCAGTGGAGATAGCTGCTGACAACATGTTAACACGCGTGTTAAATTGGGTGTTATCAGGATGGCCGGACACGTGTCCGGGCACAGAATTTCAGGGGTTTTGGAGGAGAAAATCGGAACTCTCCACTTTCAAAGGGTGTCTACTGTGGGGCAGTCGGGTAGTCATCCCGACCTCACTAAGGACTAGAGTCCTGGTATCTCTGCATGAGGGACATCCGGGGATAGTCCGAATGAAGGCGCTTGTGCGCAGTCACCTGTGGTGGCCAGGGCTCGATAAGGAGATCGAAGCCCAGGTCCAAGGGTGTCACATTTGCCAACAGTCCAGGCCAGAAATGCCCCAAGCTCAAAACAGCAATTGAGGGGTTTGCCTTCGAGGCGGCTCCTGACTCAGGCACTACGCGCAGAGGACATTGCGCGAGTTGGGTTTTTCCAGTCTCTCCACAGCGGGGGTTGCCCATCTGGCCCCCTTTCACACCTCTACATGGGGGTGTTGCCCATCCGGGACACGCCCCCCAACCACCTGCTCCTGAAGATCAGGGGAACACCACCCCTCTTCAAGGGAATATCACTTCTTTCAGGAACACCACTCATCCGGGGAACTCCACCCCAAATGGGCACACAGAGCTGGACCAACAGGTCAGCCTGCAGGTCCCAACTCTGACCGTTTCAAACGGGTCCCCAAGTCCTGGTCTGCCGAGCCCGGTGGGCAAGCTTGCAGATCAGGCAACTGCGGCATTTCCGCGGAGATCGGAATGAATCCGAGGTCCTCCCAAGTTCCTAAAGGAGTACGTGAGGGCTCTGTCTGCACTAGCTTAGCGTTTGGAGTTATTGCTAGCATTGGAGCGTGCTCAGAGGTACAAAAATACTTTTACACAAACTGGCATTGCCAGTAGTGTTTTCAAAAGCTTCCATTAGCTGCTTGTTAAAGCTGTAATGAACAAAGGAAGCCGCCATGTCCTACAAGGTCGTGGCCGGGCTAAGGTTAGGGGAGTAAATGGGTAGCCTCCTTCCGGGAGCAGCTTACTAAAGAGTGAATGGGTAGCCTCCATCCGGGGGCGGCTTACTAAAATAACCTCATAAAAGGGGGCACAGTATGCTCCTCACTAAGGGGGGAGGGATGTAATGTACTCAGTTGAATGAGGCAGCAGGTGCAGGGCGGCCATGTGGCTACTGCAGAGACAGAATGTCTGGGGCCTGGGCAGACTTGTTATTTTAGCGCTGGAGAAATCTCTGCATTCATTGGATAAGATTAACCAAAGCTCCATGTATAAAAAGGAGGGAGCTAGTTTCGTTTTCTGTTCTGTTCTGTGTCTGTATTAATGAATAAACCTTGTTATTGTTCAACTTCATCTCGTAAATGTCTACCCAACTGAAAACAGAACAGTTTTCCTTATTCTTTTTATTCTTTGGGCTGGGGTATCTCAAATACTATGGGGAATTTAGAACAAAATAAATTTGTCTTTCCAATAAAGGAGAATATTTGTAACTCAGGGTTGAAATGAGGGCTCCTTATGCTCTCTCAACCTGGTTGTTTTTTTTGCAGATGTTTCATTACCCAAACTGGATAATATCATCAGTGCTTCATTGATGATGTTATCGAATTTGGGTAATGAAACATCTGCAAGAAAACAGTCAAGCTCAGAGAGCACCAAGCTCTCTTCATTCCATTCCATTATACAAAATACTATTTTTGCAGATGTTTCCTTAAATTATCAGGTTTAACTTTTAGTATCATTATACACAAAAAATAAGTTGCCATGGGTTTTGTCATAAACATATTAAGCAATACAGATCCAATCAGTTTTAGAAACAGGACTATTTGCTTCTTTACAATACTCAAAACTAAAATTATTGCTTATGCTAGACAATAAATAATTGGTTATGCCTTGTGAAATGGCCCCTATTTTGTGGGGTGAAAATCAAACCTGTTAATAAGCTTCTTTGATTCATTTTATGTTTCATAGGTGGCACCTTGACTTCAATTGAAGACTCAGATGAATTACAATTTTTACAGGAACAAATGGAAAAACTTGAAGATGCAGAATATTGGATAGGCTTGTTCAAAAATCTGGATGGTAATTATATAACTAATATTTATACAGCTGATATTTATATAGCTAGTAATAATAATCCCCCCACTGAAACACTATCTTGACATAGTGGGGTTGTGGGGCTTGTTTGCCCTGGGGAAGATGAGAGGTATGCCAGGTATTCAATCATACCAGACAAGTCTCTCCAAAAACAATACAGTGAGATGTGATTTACAGGAACTCATACCGGATCAATCATCACTTTGGACAAAAAGGACCACATTTAGGGGTAGAGTTCCTGGATAAATGGTGACAAATGGACTATAGGATCCAGAACTGTTGGCTGAACAACCAAGACCAGATAAAATTTGTTTATACAAAGAATAAAAACAAAGAAATAATGTTTGTTATTACAAATCAATTCCAAGAATAGAGGATATCTAAAAAGAATGTACAGTTTTAAAAAGAACATCCAGAATCAGAAATAACAGAACAGATGTTACCAGATTAACACAGATTTATAATACAACTTAATATATTCACTGTAGCAGTTTGCCAGAAGTATTGCCTCTCAGACTATAGAGGCAAACCAGAGAGAATGACCTGTAGAGGAAGTCAGTATAGCTAGTAAATTGCTTTTATTCCCAAACCAGGCACACTCTCTTCTGTTTTTTCCACAGTAAGAACAAAGCTTGTAATGTATTGAAGTGAATTACTTGGAATTGTTGAAAAAATGGTCATAAGACTGTCAGTTAAGTGCCAGACTTGCTGTCTGCAGACTCATTATAATATGTTTAGACTGTGTCAGTTAAGTGCCAGACTTGCTGTCTGCAGACTCATTATAATATGTTTAAGATGGAAGGATACTTGAATCCTATTGGCTGCCGCCTATTGCTGAATGTATAAATAGAGGTGGATGTATAAACCAGGCTTCTGTTTAATCTTGAATAAAGAGTTAGTTGTTTCACCTGCTGCCTCGTCAATGCCTCACCAATCACCCAGACACAACAGTGCGACGAAGGTGGGATGTGCTGCCAAACCTCGAAGAGCTGAGTCACTAAGGGGGTAAAGCCAAGCGAAGACACCTTGGTTGGACCACATTCCCCCCCATTCCTGCCAGTACAAAAACGCTGGAGGAAGAGCGCTCCCAAGAAACCGTCCCTGGGAGATTAAAAGAAGCCTTGGCAGCACAAGGCATTGCGACACCAAAAATACCGAAAACAACTCACCATGGGCAAACTCGGGAAACTCTTGGAGTTCGATGTCGCACATCCAGAGAGGTGGAGCTCATACGTCGCGAGAGTCGAGAATTACTTAAGAGTCAACCAAGTTAGTGAAGATGGCTTGAAGGCTGCAATGCTGCTGTGCGTGTGTGGCCAAGCAACTTTTGAAATCACTGAGAACTTGGTCGCTCTAGCTCCGCTTGAGTCTATCACTTACTCTGAACTTTAAAAACATGCTCAAAGAACACTTTGAGCCGAAGCTATCAGTCATCGCCTGGAGGCATGCCTTCGAATGAAGAGACCAATGACCGGGTGAGTCGGCTGCGGAGTTCATAGCCACCCTACATCAAGCGGCCTGACCCTGCGAATTCAAAGACCTCGAAGAGAGACTGCGAGACCATTTAATGTGTGGATTGAGAAGCAGGGAACTCCAACAGAAATTGTTTGCTAAAGAGACTATTTTGTTCCAAGACGCCCTAAGGGAGATCATAGCCGAAGAAGCCGCCGGGGGAGCCGGCAAGGCCTTATGGCTCTCCAAGAGCACTCCCTGCATAGAAGCCATCCACCAGGAGGACACTGAGAAGGTCGAAGACTCCGAATCGGACCAAGAGGTCGACCGATTACAGCAGACACCAAAAAGGCCACAATGACCAGTTGACAAGGCAGTTCCTTTCGCTCGATGTGCGGGGTGTGGAGGCCGACACAAACGCTCAGAATGCAGGTTCCACACAGCAACGTGCCGGGTGTGTGGCAAACAAGGCCACATCATCGCTGTTTGTAAGGGTCACCGGAGAGATAGCCCCGGGGCAACACAGGGTTGGCTATTGTGCCAGTACAAGGAGCGTGCATAGAACAGGTGCCCACCGCCCACTTAGGGAGAAGCTGCAGCTCAAAGTCAAGCTGCAAGGAGTTCCATGCAGCATGGAACTAGACACGGGGTCAGCATTATCCATAATTTCCCAGGGAACTCTCAAACACATTTGCAGTCGCAGCAGCAAAAGAGTTAAGCTCAAGCCGTCAAACCTTGTATTAACGGATTTCCAAAACTCTCAAGTAGCAGTTAGAGGGGAAGCTACACTCAGGGTACAATTCAAGGGGTTTGAGGGTCCCCTGGAAGTCGTAGTAGTTGAGGGCAACCGCACAAGCCTCATCGGGCTTGATTGGTTTGATGCATTGGGAATCATGGTGACTGGAATAAACAGCATACAAGCAGCGGATCTATCGGCAGTTTGCCAGGAGTTTGCTGATGTTTTTAGCCCTCAGTTAGGGAAATATAAGGGACCTCTCATAGCTCTTCGGCTTGATCCTGCAATAACTCCAATACGGATCAAGCCGCGCAGAATGCCTTTCGCCCTCAAGCAAAGATCGATGCAGAGCTGGACAAGCTGGTGCAGCAAGGCATCCTGCAGCTGGTTGATAGCAGTCAGTGGGAAACCCCCATAGTTATGCCACTTAAGGCCAATGGAGAGGTGCGCATATGCACCGATTACAAGTGCACTATCAATAGAGCACTCCAACAACATGCATACCCGGTGCCTGTAGTCAGCCACATTTTGGCGTCACTACAGGGAGGTCGCATATTCACCAAGTTAGATTTGGCTCAAGCCTACCAGCAACTGCCAGTGGACAATGCCACAGCGGAAGCTCATTATAATATGTTTAAGAGGGAAGGATACTTGAATCCTATTGGCTGCCGCCTATTGCTGATTGTATAAATAGAGGTGGAGTAGTAGTTAACCAGGCTTCTGTTTAATCTTGAATAAAGAGTTAGTTGTTTCACCTGCTGCCTCGTCAATGCCTCTCCAATCACCCAGACACAACAAAGCTCTCTAACTAAAAAGGAAAAATTAAAACCAGAAATAAATGAGCATCTAGAACAACAAAAAAGCAACAGATTAAGGCTGTCTGCATTTAAGTTTACAAAGAAACAGATAGCATAAGTAGTAAAACTGCCAACACTGTAAAATCAGATATAAACATCAGCTCACTGCAAGAAATAAGCCAACTACAGTACATTACAGTACATAAGCCAACTATAGTACATTACAGTTCTGTGCACAGCTATAGCATAACTAAAAAAAATACAACTATGTAAAAGAGCAGGCACAGCTGTGGGGAAGAATTAAGAGATAAACAGTTAAGAGTCATTGTTAACTTCCAGTGGAGACATGGCCAGTAGCTGACACACCCAGAGAACCTCCTCTCTCTGGACTGCCGTTTTTCCCACTCAGCAACAGAAGGAACAGGCTTCCTCTTGTTCATTTGACCCTCCTGGATTAGGGAGTGTCCCAGAATCATCCCTCAAGATCCTCTGATAATAGCCTCAGTCTGCAAGCAATTTTAGAAACCGAGCTTCAGAACAGCCGATGAGCTGAAACTGGAGGGCAGGGCAGAAATCACATCAGAGTTGGATAAAACAACCATTTTGGAATTTATTTTTCAAATGGACAATAAGCTGTGCCCTTCATTTCTTAATCAATTTATGAGATTATTACCTTTATGAGCTATAAGAGGCTCTCTTTACCCACCGCCTAGGCCACGGGTTGGCAACCCGCGGCTCCGGAGCCGCATGCGGCTCTTTGAGCATTCTCCTGCAGCTCCGGAGCCTCCTCCGCCATTTGCAGAGAGAGACAGAGACAGAGAGAGGCACTTGCGTTTCCCCACTCTGTCTCTCTCTCTCTCGTGCAGACTTGCCCCCTAGCAGGGCTCCTGATTGGCCCTGTGCCCAGGTGCCCCGCCCCCTGGGAGAAGGGTAGCCAGGAAGTCCCTTTCCCGGGCTGGCCCCGTCCGAGGCGCATGTGGCTGGGAGCCATGCGGGGAAGCTCTGGGATCCCCGCTGGAGCCTCCACTGAGCGAGCCAGCCCTCCCGCAAGCCGCGGCCCCAAGGGAGAGCAGCCCCTGCGATGCCCAGCCAGCGTGACCGTTGGCCAAGCAGCAGCAGAGCCGGAGACAGACAGTCAGTGGCAGGGGGAGGGAGGGGGCTCCGAGTCTGCGGAGCGCCACCGCAAAGCGGCCACGGGGCAGGTGGTGCCCCCCCTGGCTTACCTGTACCAGGCGGCAGTCCCAGCTGGGGCATCGCTTCCTGGGCCGCTTCCTGGGCAGCCGAGCCGGCCGCGCGTCTCCCCGGGCCGGGCAGCAGTGTCAGCTGGGGCAGCGGCCAGTGGGGGCATCGCTTCCCGGGCTGCCGAGCCGGCCCTGCGTTTCCCCGTGCCAGGCGGCAGTGTCAGCTCAGGCGGCTCGGGCGGTGGGGGCATCGCTTCCTGGGCCACTTCCCAGGCCACCGAGCCAGGCCCGCATTTCCCCGGGCCAGGCGGCAGTGGCAGCTGGAGTGGCAGCAGGCGAGAGCATCGCTTCCTGGGCTGCCGAGCCAGCCCCGCATTTCCCCAGGCCAGGCGGCAGTGTCAGCTGGGGCGGCGGCAGGCGGGAGCATCGCTTCCCGGGCTGCCGAGCCGGCCCCGCATTTCCCCGGGCCGGGTGGCAGTGTCGGCTGGGGAGGCAGGGGCATCACTTTCTGGGCCGCTTTCCGGGCCGCCGAGCCGGCCCCGCATTTCCCCGGGCCAGGCGGCAGTATCAGCTGGGGCGGCGGCAGGCGGGAGCATTGCTTCCCGGGCTGCCGAGTCAGCCCCGCGTTTCCCCGGGCTGGGCGGCAGTGTTGGCTGGGGCGGTGGCAGGCGGGAGCATCGCTTCCCAGGCTGCCGAGCCAGCCCCGCGTTTCCCCGGGCCGGGCGGCAGTGTCGGCTGGGGCGACGGGGGCATCGCTTCCTGGGCCGCTTCCTGGGCTGCCGAGCCGGCCATGTGTTTCCCCGGGCTGGGCAGCAGACGCGGCGGGCAGTGGGGGCATCGCTTCCTGGGCCGTCCCAAGCCGGCCACGCGTCTCCCCGGGCCGGTCAGTGGTGTCCCAGGCACCTTTCAGCGCCTTCTGCTGCCTCCTGCCTCCCTCCCCCTCCCCGCCCCTTCGGCGCCATCTGCCTGTCATTCTCTCTCTGTCTCCTCATCTGGAGAGAGAGAGGGGGGAGGGAGAGGAAAGAGAGACAGAGAAAGAGAGAGAGAGGGCGACTTGTGCTGGCGAAGAATCAGTGGGGGGCAAGGCGAGGTAAGTCAAAAGATGCGGAACTTTCGTGCTAACATCTCCCAAACCCTTGTTATCCCTGCCACAGACTCGGGTCATCCGCCCTCACTCTCTCCTCTTCTCTCTCTACGGACGAGGCTGCTCGCTTCAAATGATTGGCTACCGAGGCCCGGGAGCCAGGCAGGCAGGCAAGTCTCGACCGCAGCATTTTGTTGCTGTTGTTTTGCGTGCGCGGCGCTGGCTGGGAACAGAGCCAAGCAAGCTCTATGGTTGGAAGTCCCGGCGGCTTGGAAGCCAGGATCTTCCCCCTCTCAGTCCCAAATCCCAAGCAGGATTCACCACATTGGGATTGGAAGTGAGCGGTGAGGAGATGGTCTGCCTCTCTTCCTCCCTTCCTCCCTTCCTCCCCGGCTACTGAGGCTCCCTGCTAGGCACAGTCGGCCTGAAGCAGAGGAGGGTCAGGGGCCTTTCAAAGTGTGACATTGCAATGGATGGGGGAGCCTTTCAGGAGGGTGCGGATGAACTGTAGCTCTCCAGATATTGCTAACATACAGCGTTTGCCGGCAGCAGGATTGATGCTGAGTGAGAGGTGCTGGCATTTCTCTTTGTCAGAATGTGGTGAATCCCCGATTGCCCATCTCTAAGGGAGGAAGTTAAACGATTTGGTAGGTGAACTGGTTCTGTTAGTAAAGGGGGGGAAGGTGAAGAGAAAAAGAGAAAGGGAGAGGGAGAGAGAGAGAGGAAAGAGAGAGGGGGGAAGCGCAAGTGCCTCTCTCTCTCTCTCTCTCTCACACACACACACACACACACACACACACACACACACACACTGAGTGGGGGAAGAGGACTGGCAGACCAAGGGCAGAAAGAGGGAGAGGGAGGGAGAGAGAGGGAGGGAGGGAGGGACAGAGAAAGAGAGAGAGAGAGAGACCCTTTTGACATCTAAAATGAAGATAACACTGCATATATCCTTTTATATATATATATATATAATAAAGGTAGAAAAGGATATATGCAGTGTTATCTTCATTTTAGATATCAAAAGGATTTTGCGGCTCCCAGTGTTTTGTTTTCGGTGGGAAACAGGTCCAAGTGGCTCTTTGAGTGTTTTGGGTTGCCTACCCCTGGCCTAGGCCCCAATACTTCTTTTTGAAGCTATATACCATCTTTGAGGCTCCTTTGTTGTTAAATGACAAGGAAGAGGGTTTCTGAAGGCAGTCAAAAAGAAGGAAGCATGATTACTTTTTCTTTTGAAATACAAGGATAAAAGTTGTGGCTTTTAATTTACTACTTTTAAAATAAGTTGTAGTCTAGTAATGTGTGCTGCGGGTGGATGAAATTTTCTGATTTTCATGAACTCTGGCCAGAAAAAGGAAAGGAGAAAAAAAAAAGAAATAAATAACATTTTTTGACTATTAGAGGGAGCTGAAGGTAAACATGAAGACATCTAACTCTGAGCTGGAATCTGTTATTAAAGACATTAAAGACATTAAAGACATTTTTAAAAGTCTATACAGAACATCATATATACAATAAACTCCCTAGGGTTTAAAGATGTTAGTGATACAAAGGAGATTAAAAAAGATTATCAACTCACTGTTGATAATCAACTATTAACCCACTGTGTCAACTCTACAAATGCTGGATAATGCAAATAACCTAACTGTACCTTTGGAATATAAATCTGACATCAGTTTTTATTATGATGGTTTGAATAAAACCCTCCCAGTGCAACTGAAACAAGAGTGTCAAGTAAATTCACAACTCTTAAGAGGTCAAGTTTGGGAGGTTTTCTTATGGACATCAACAAGGGCGAGAATTCTTTGAGAAAAAAAGATATGATTGACATTTTAGAGATGGAAACTTTATAGGCTGAGAGCTCCTTGAAGAAAAGTGTCACCCTTGAGAGGAAAAAAAAATCATTCCAGGAAGACAAGCTGGAGGGAGTGACTTAAATTTAATGATCTAATTAATTAGGATGGATTTTAATAAGCTTTGACATATGTAGTGAAAGAAAGTATTAGGGAGCTTCATATGTATACAATAAGTTGGTAAATGTATGTCCTCTATTTTTGTTTGTTTGTTCTTTTTGTAATACTGTGAAATCCCTAATGTAGTTTGGACTTTTGGGTTTGGGTTTAAAATAAAGAAGGTTTTGTTGTTGTTGTTTTGTTTTGTTTTCCTTTTTATATATAATATTTGAATATTGCTTAAAGTTAATAAAATATCAAAACTAGGTAAAGTGTTTTTTTTCCTTTAGGGTTAAAAAAAAGATTGAATTTCTATAGAGAACTCTTTTAATATGAATTAGGATAAAGATTAATGAGTCAATAGAGGTATATATTATTCCCCACAGCAATAAGAAGCAGAGATGGACAAGCTGACTCTTTTATCCAAAGAGTATATTTAAGCTAGCATCTATTTTGAAATTGCTTCCAGATTTTGTGCTTGTAATAAAAAAGAAAATTAAAATTTGATTTTGTTTTTATTAATTAATTAGGTTTATTGTTATAGAAATGGTTTGTACATATTGTTGTTTAAAAGCAAAAAGTTGTGTGAGAGACTCAGAAGTTGGTGCCTTTTTCTTTTCTCTTCTTTTCTCACACTATCTTTTTTCTTTCCCCTCTCTCTTTTTCTAGTTTGTGATTACTTTTTTAATTTCTCTTTGTATTTTGATAAACGAATAAAAATTATTGAAGGTAAAAGTTTGGAGTCATTGCATTCCCACAAGCCCTCAAAGTCCAAACCCTCCTTAATTCCATTAACTCTTATTTGGCACCAATTTAGTGTTGAAATTTAATTGTCCAGATTATTGTATATTTATTGTGAATAAATGTTCTATACTGCAAACTTACAAATGGTTCTGATTCTTTGCACCTGACAAGAATGCAGCTTGGATAAAGGAGGAGGATAAGAATAAAAAGGTTAAATGAAAGAACTTTTAATAACAAGAGAAATGGTAGAGAAAGGGAGAAGGAAAATCAAGGATTGGTTAGCATCAGGTGAAGATGAATTGCATGGGTTTTGATTGAAACATCTGACTTTATTACCAAGCAATCTAACAACATATTGCAAGGAATTGAAATGGAATATTGATTAACATCTGGCAAAACCTAACTGATAATGAAAAATCCAACAAAAGGGAACTACAGACCAATTATCTGTTAAGTTTCAAATTGGTAACTGGTATGGTAATACAGTCCAACAGCACCTAGTTGAAAAAAAGCTCTTTCTACCTTGTGCTAGACAAATGTGCCATCATCATTAGGAAAAACTAATTCATTCCTGAAAATGTTAAGGAATGAAGATGCTCTATAGAAATAATATCAAGAGTCTAGATGAAGAAAATAATTATAAATACCTGGGCATCCTTCAAATTGACAACATCAAGCACACTGAAGTCAAGAAAAAGATTAGAGATGAATACATCAAGAGAGTTAAAAAAAAGTCCAAACTCAATGGAGGAAATACCATGAAGGCAATCAACACCTGGGCAATTCTAGTCATTAGATACACAGCTTGAATAGTGGACTGAACTCAAGCTGAACTAGAAAGAAGAACTGGATAGGAAGACCATTAAAATAATTACAGTATATCATGCCCTTCATTCTCCTCATCACGTTGACAGACTTTATTTATTGAAGAAAATAGGTGGCCATGGAATGTTTCAGACAACTGAAGAAAAGAAAATGGCATTGGAAGAGTATCTGAAGGACTGTGAGGAAGATACATTGAAACTAATATACCATGAAGGCTTACTGGATCCTGGAAAGACTTAAATGGCATACAAGAAAGACCAAGTAAAGAACAGAAAAGAGACATGAAAAGCAAAGTACTGCATGTCCAATATGCAGGCAAAGTAGATAACAACAAGACCTGGCAATGTCTGAGAGCAGGAAAGTTGAAGAAAGATACCGAGAAAGAATTCTGGCTGCACAAGACCAAGCCTTAGGGACAAATTCAAACAAAGCCAGAATTGAAAAGACAGCAACACAGAGAAAATGCTGCCTCTGCAAAAAGCTGGAAAAAAACATGGACCATCTGATTAACTGCTATAAGAAGATCACACAGACTGATTACAAACAATGGCATGACAAAGGAACAGCAATGCTGCATTGGAAGATCTGCAAGAAATACCATTTGCAAGCAATTGCTGGTGGGATCACAAAATAGACAAAGTAATAGACAATGATGAAGTTAAAATGTTCTGAGACCTTAGAATGTAAGCAGACAATCACCTGCCACATAACACCCCAGTCTTAATAATTGTTAATTAAAAAGACAAAAAAAGCTTTCGTAGTGGATGTGGCAGTACCTGGAGGGAGAAAAGAAGAGAAAGAACAGGAGAAAATCACAAAATACAAAGACCTGCAAATAGAAATAAAACAACTATATCAAATGATGATTGTCAGCATTTTTGCGTATTCTGGGGTCATGGTTTTTCTGGCTGGTTTTTAAGGTTATCTATGCTGTGTTAGTATATGTTCAGTCTGAGGTGAGCAACTATGGTTATCATTTTTCAGCCACTTGTTTGAGCTATTTTCCATCTAGGTGTTCAGTTCATTGGAGGTTTGTATTTTAACTAAGATCAAGTGTAAATGTGTAGTGGACACCATGGTGCCAAAGAGATTCATGCAGAAGGAATAATTGTTGCTTGGTAGAGATTTGCCTTCCCATTTGCAAAGTTTTCTAAAGCATTTAATACCCATATGTGGTTCTGATAGAAGTCAGTATCTGTAGTTCAGGGTTGAACTGCAGAGTCCACAGTGCTCTCTGAACTTGGTTATTTGATTGCAGATGTTTCCAACTAGATAAAATCATCAATGTGAGTGTTAATGTATTTCCATAGCATATACCTTTTCATCACAGTGCAGTTCTTTCCCTTTTTAATCATTATGTTATTTTTTCTTTTATTAGGAGAATGGGTATGGCAAGATAATAATAACGTTGCCTTTGTCAACTGGAATGAACATGTTTTTGATAATGACGAGGGCAATGAAGATAGTGAAGAGGATAGCGAAGAGAACAATGATGGCTTTTTTGATAGGTGCATTTACATGAATTGTCATTCTGGAAAATGGTTCGTGGGGCGCTGCCATCATCAATTGAGATCATTTATATGTAAAAGAAATAAAAGTAAGTTTCTCATGATAATTATCATAATACTAGATTGAAAATAATATTTGTGTGAGACTCTGGAAAGAGTGCAGAGAAGAGCAACCAAGATGACTAGGGGACAGAAGGCTAAACATATAAAGAACGATTGCTAGAATTGGGTTAGGGTTAGGGACAAGAAGCAAAGGATGGAAACTAATCAAAGAGAGAAGCAACCTAGAACTAAGAAGAAATTTCCTGACAGTTGGAACAATTAATCAATGGAACAACCTGCCTCCAGAAGTTGTGAATGCTCCAACACTGGAAGTTTATAAGAAGAGACTGGACAACCATTTGTCTGAAATGGTATAGGGTTTCTTGCCTGAGTAGATGGTTGGACTAGAAGACCTTCAAGGTCCCTTCCAATTCTGTTATTCTGTTCTAGTGAGTAGACATTAGTTCTGCTTAGTTTATTTATTTTTCAAAAAATGCATTATGTGAAATATAATAGGAGTAAAAATAGAATCAATGGCAAGATATATTGATTTTTGCTTCCAGTTATTGAATGACATATTTTAATACAGATAATTAAGTAAATTATCTATATAATATACTTGGTGGCGTGGTGGCACAGTAGTTAGAATGCAGTACTGCAGACTTCTTCTGCTGACTGCCAGCTGACTGCAGTTTGGCAGTTCGAGTCTAACTGGGTCAAGGTTGACTCAGCCTTCCATCCATCCAAAGTCAGTAAAGTGAGGACCCAGATTGTTCGGGGCAATATGCTGATTCTGTAAACCACTTAGAGAGGGCTGTAAAGCACTGTGAAGCAATACATAAGTCTAGGTGCTATTTCTATTGTTATATTCTTAGCAGTATAGTTTTAATAAACAAATATTAATTTCCATCATTTGTTATTCCTTAATTATTAGATCAATTGTTTTATGACATTAATGATCTATTACTCCCAGGACCCAGAACTGAATAAAAAGAGTATCAACAGCCAAGGATAATGCTACTCAATGTTATTTCATAACATTTTAGACACATACCTAATGTAGGAGACTTTGGACTGCTTTTAATCTGTTATTATTTCTGAAATTTTATATTTCTAGTTGTCTATTCTACCCATGGACTCAAATATTATTGTCACCTTTTGTGTCTTAAACCATTCCTGATAGATACTTTAAACACAGTCTAGAATGTTTCATATAATGAATACACTATGAACTCAGATTCATATCAAACAATATAAACTTTTAAGGAAACCCAGATATCTGTGAAAGAAATTTTTGAATGATGTCTTAAAGTGTATCATTGTCTCTTCTCATTTCATAAAATTTATGATTCAATATGAAAATCTGCTGTAATTGAGAATTCATTTTTTTAAAATTGCCTTGCATATCCTTGTTTATTGTTAAATTAAGGGTGTGCAGTAAGGCTTATACAGTAATTGCATACTGAAAACATATTTGATTATTTTCTAGTTATTGAAGAATCAACTATAAAGCCTACAGAAATACTAGGTAAGAAAGTAATTTTAAAAGAGGTAAGAATGTTATTTTTAAAATTCAGTAATAAATTTTCTATAGCTGTGACCTGAAAATTCTAAATATATAACTCAAATATAGAGGAACATATTTTTGTAGATTAAAAGATTTAGATGATAAAATATATTTAGTGTTGTTATGAAGACTTACTTTATTTGCAGTGAATTGTTAAGTTACAATAGTTATACAGGTATACAGGCCTAATAGAGCCTGCCCATTAGGCTCATAATCTTCAAAAGAATCAGACTCAATATTACAACATTTTTAAATCAAACTCATTAATTGAATCAAATGGGTTGTTAAATGAATGAAGATTTGACTTATTATTTCCTCTGATGGCTGCCTGAACTTAGAGACTTTTCCCTCCACTGCTGCAGGCTGTTTCCACCACAAATCAGCTGTTTCAGGTTTCAGGAACTACAGTATTGTAAATTGCCTCCCAAGCAGGCAGCAGGCTTTTTTTTTAAAAAAAAAACCATTTGTTGCTAGGCAGCTCAAGCTTCTTCAGAGGGGGGTGGAGAACTCTCCAAATTGCAATTGCCACTAAAGCAGGGGTGTCAAACTCGCAATGTCACGTGACGTGTCGCGATGTATCATGACTTTTTCCCCATTGCCGGAGCTGGAGTGGGCGTGGTTTCAGCATGACGCATCCGGCCCGCGGGCCAGCAGTTTGACACCCCTGCACTAAAGTAAGTAGCTTTAGCTTTAAGCGTCTCCAGGCAAGCATGCAGAGGGAGATGGGGGTGCAGTTTACAGAACTGTTGGCTTGCAACAGTAACTGAGATGGAAGAGACCTTGAGATCATCTAGTCTAACCCACTGCTCTCACAAGAGAGTACAGTACTGTACTGTATTTCTGATAAATGTCTATCCAGTCTCTTCTTAAAAGCCTCCAGTGAGGGAACACCCACAACTTCTGGAGGCAATTTAAATTTAAAACCTTTTTTTTAAAAAAACAAAACACTGCCCCTGATCAGCACAAGCCTCAGTAAGTGTCAGCAGAATCTTTGGTGGGTCTATGTTAGGGAGAGAAGCAGCAGCCACATGCTATAAGTTTCAGGCAAACTTACAATCTTGCAAAATACTGTACTTACAAACACAATAAAAAGCAGAGCAGTTCCCAAAGTGATTACAAACAATACAGTACAGTACTATAGAGTAACAAAAAAATATATTTTAAAATACTTACAGAAGTAATTCTAGCTCTCTACAGTACTGTAGTCCTCAAGCCCAGCAAACAGCAGATCTTCCATGCAGCTCCAGAAAAACAAAAACAAATGGTCGGTGCCGGCTGCAAAAATCACCGGATCTTGTTTGGCCATGTGACCAGGCACCAAAAAAAACAAAAAAACCCACTTCCTGCTTCTCGTAGGCTCAAACAGGCCCAGGCAAGTCACAGAGTTAAAATGGCGCCGCAGCAGCCAAGACTGAATCCAGGTCACATGGCTACAGAGGCTTGTTTTTGATCGCAATTTTGAATTTTTAATGTAAGTACTCTTTCTGAATAACCTCGGTTTTGTGAAATCTCGCTAAATAAACGCTCGTATCTGGGGGATTACCTGTACTGCAATTTTCTTTTCTTTTTTTTCCAAAATGTACTGGAAATAATATCATTCTAGACAACCTTGAAATTTTGGTAGCTGCTGCCAAATATCACAGCTCTCAATGATAAACCATCATATTTTTAGAGATATATCATCAAATTACCTTACCTTTTTATATTTCACAAAAAATTAAATGACACCTCTCTAACATGTTTTATTGCAGCACAGAAATTAAAGAGAGACAGAGAGAGAGAAAAGACTTTTTAAAAAATAAGCCAGCTAGAGATAATATAAAAATCTAATTAAATCTCTAAGAATTTTTGTTCTAGTCAGTATCAAAGCCCAAAACTGTATTCCTAACTTCCCCTGCCATAGATGAGATCACTTGGATCAGGGGTGTCAAACTGCCGGCCCGCGGGCCGGACGCGTCACATGGAAGCCACGCCCACCCCATTGCCGGCAATGGCAAAACAGTCCCGATACGTTGTGCGATGTCACGTGACATCGCGAGTTTGACATGTCTGACTTGGATGATCTCATCATATTTATGAAACCAAGTCTTGAAAGTCTTCCTTCTTCACTTAATATGATTGAATAATTGTGATTGTGTTCAGTTAATTTTGATTATTTACAGTTCCCAAATAAATAATTAGCAAAAAGTGATAGCCATAGCAATTCATAATTATTTTTGCTGTGGAAGAACTCACATTTCCTAGCCTCGATCTTTACATCAAAAGACTTATCTTCCACAGGCAATAAGTATCAATTTCCTTTGGGATCTGTAATGAATGGGAAAAGACAATACATTACAGTTACTTCCTTTTACTGAATTACAGTTCGTAAATTCCTGGGATTGGTAGTTGACTCTTGTTGGCTCTGCCTTTATTAGACGACTAGATAGGATGCCATCTCTCTTGGCTTCTTTCTCAACGTAAAAAAGAAATGTCAGAGTTTTTTCATAATATAACTATTCAGCGGCTTTTTCTTCTCTCTGGTATTTCAGTGCAGAAAGGAGTGGCACCTCGAACAGCACATGGCACAACTGTGGTGGTAGTTGTGCCAATTATCTTCATAGCCATCGGTGTAGGAATCGCAGCCTATATTTTCAACAGAAGAAGAAACCGACCACAACAAGTCTCTGCTGGATTTGACAATTCTTTGTACAGTGACAATGTGGTTATTCTACATAAGGATTCACAATCTCTTGTAGACAACCAAGAATTAAATTAACAAATATAACTGGCAAATGGCACAGTTGTGGTGAAAATCTTCTCAGTTATCTTCATATTCATCGGTGCTGTACAGAATTTGCAACCTATATTTTGTACAAAAGAAGAAATAGACCACATGTTTCTGCTGAATTTGACAATTGTTTGTAAAGTGACAAGATGGTTATTCTTCATAATGATTCACATTCTCTTATACAAAACAAATAATAATTAACCAATACAGTTGGCACCCTATCCAAGGATAAGACCCATTGGATACTATACATTCAAAATTTAAGATACTGGATTACACTGTTTATAAATTTATACTTTGCAGTATTTGAAAACGTTTAGATCCTATCAACAATGTGAATTGACCAGACCTGTGATATAAAAAAAATTGAATTTATTACAGTTACTGATTAAAAATATTCTGAATAGTGTACTTTCAAACTAGAGATGTTTTTTTAAAAAAATATAAGGATAATTTTTTAATTTACTGGAAACCAAGGGGCTGTGAGAATTCAGTAGATAGTTTAAGCTTAGGCTTACCTTTTGTCAATTTTTTAAAAAGAAAAACATAGAAGCTTTTCTTTTGTACACTGCATTTTATAGCCCCTGGTCTACAGCTGAACATTGATTGTCCCTATCTGGCTCATGTTTGGTCAATTGGAAGTTAGAAAATGAAATGTAAATAGATATGGGAGAAGAAGCCAAGTTCACTCCTTTAGTTGGCTGGTGAAAGCTTTTTTGTGTGCCTGCACCAGAAGAGCAGCAGTCAGGCTGAGGCAAGGTTAGGTAAGGTGTGGCAAGCTCCACACTCCCTCATCTCCCAACACTTGGATGCCAGCAGTAGAATTAAGACTCGGCCCTCCACAACAGTCCTAGTTTCTGATGTTGTCCCTTGGGAAAATTAATTGCCTCCCCTGGCATACACAGTATACAAATGTTTTTATTAAAGATCTTCTACTACAATGAATTGCAAATGGTTCATTAAATCAGTTATGATTCCTTTAGTTGCCCCCATCAAACCAACTTTATATAAGATTTCAAAATGAAATGTTATGCCATCTAAATCAGTGTTTGAAATATGAAATCACAAGTACTAGTGTTTCCTGTGTATGGAATCAAAGCCTCTACATCTCTAACGTGTTTAAAAGGTCTTTTTCTTTCCCTTATGTGAGAGTCAACAAATTTCCAAGAACAGTCCACCTTAATGCCCAGATAAAGCCTTCTTTTACCTCACAGCCAGCAAGCTTGAACATGAAGTCCATACATTTTCAGGTTGTCAGGGAAGACAAATTCTGGTCCTAAAACTAGTGCTTTCTTAGATGCAGCCCAACCCACCTCATAGGATTGTTGTTGTGAGGGATAGAAAGAAGGTGTGTTGGATATGTTCACTGCCTTGAGTTATTGTAAATATATATATTTACGAGATGGCTTTTATTTGAAGCTAGGAGACATTCTGCTGATGCTCAATATCTGAGCCTTTCTTTATGTGTGGTCTCCTTAGGACCTGGCTGTTCTTGGGGTAAATAGAAACTTGCAAATAGAAATACAATGATGCACTGTCGTGGCTCTTGCTGCATTCCTCTTATCTTTTGGATGCAGAAGAAAAGCACTCAAGGCAGCATAAATCGTGATGGGGTCAGGGCAAGGCCATTGCTGTTGGAGAGAGGGAGACTAGTGACAAAAAGGGATTGCAAGGTCATTCATCAGATGCTGTAAATGGTATATTTATGCAAACATCATCTCTTTGTTACTCCCAGAATTCTGTTTATGGACCAGAGGGCACTTCTTCATGATCATCAAATTAACTGGCCAAAGGCATGGTTTAAGCATATTGGGTAAACTATTATTTATTTGCATAGCACAAACTCTTGAGCCCTGAGTTACAGTTTACAACTCACAATAGTAGGATTATCACAAAATACTAAATCAAATGAAACACATTCTGATTTAGGGGAATGACAAAACTGGCCATTATAATTTTTTGTGGTTTAAAATACGGGCTGTACTACCTGACTAAGCCGAATAGAATGCTGAATGATGATATTTTATTATGAAAATATTTAGATTATCTGTTAGCGTGACATAGTAATCTGCATTTATTTCCAACCTACTTTATTTGTTTGTTGATATGTTCAAGATACAAATCAGAGATTAAAATGAGTTGAAAGAGTATCAACAATCTCAAGAGATCAGAGGCTCTTCTTTCATCTTTCTTTCATTCCACAACAAATGACCTTATGAACAACAACTGGGTTGTAATTTATTGAAGCCATAATAGAGTTCCAGAGAAAAGAAAGCTATAAATGGTGCAAACTGTACAGGCCACTTATTTGGGTAATGAAAGATTAGTTTAGTTTAATATGATAACCCTTGCATTTGAATGTGTAATAGGATCTCCATTCAGAAAAACTAGGCTAAAAGGCTACCAGTTATCTTCTGTTTACTGAAGTTTGATCAGTAGACCTTTCTATCAGAATCAAGGACACAGAAGTTTGAAACTTCAAATAGGAACTCTGAAGGTCACTGCATTGTTCAACTAGTAAC
The DNA here is from genome assembly GCA_023970755.1 of Azemiops feae. NCBI lineage: Eukaryota > Metazoa > Chordata > Lepidosauria > Squamata > Viperidae > Azemiops > Azemiops feae. The sequence goes on along the minus strand of JALGBA010004226.1, from coordinate 328,305 downwards.
AAACATTCACAATATGTCAAGTATAGGTAGTGCTCAACTTACGACCACAATCAAGCCCAAAATTTCTGTAGCTAAGCAAGACAGTTGTTTTGTCCTATTTTATGACCTTTTCTTGCCACAGTTGTTAAGTGAATCACTGCAGGTGTTAAGTTAGTAGCATGGTTGTTAAGTGAATCTCTCTTCCCCATTGATTTTTCTTGTCAGAAGGTTGCAAAAAATGATCACATGACTCCAGGACAGTACAAATATCATAAATATCAGTTAGTTTGCTATCAATTAGTTTGATTTAGCTATTTGGGACCTTAGTATGAGCACAGCAACATGACAGTCATTTATACAGTTACTATCTGGTCAAAACCAGAGAAAAGATATGAGACATGGTGGTCTTTTGTGCTTTCTGGCAACAGGTTTAATATATTAGAAACCAGCATAATATGCTGTTAAAATATTCACTCAGTAAAGAAAACATTCACTCATTAAGAAATGATTAAGACATAAGGGAAACCATTTGAGTTTACATTCTTTACTGAAAATTTGGCTCTTTTGGTTTAAGCAATTAAAAAGTACAAAATTAAAGTCAGGATTTGTTCTTTTTTTTCTTGAGAGACATTAAAACAAACTAACACAAGCAATAAGGCATGTGTAGGTACTTGCATTACCTCTCTGTCAATCAGTAGGAAGTAACGACCAATAGTATAACTTTAGGGAGTGGGAATGAGACACACAACTAATAGATGGGGATGAACAAGGGAAAAAAGAAGCCAGAGGGATATCTGTAAAGTATGGTCAAAAAAATTAAGATGGTGGCTGTGGCAATGCAATTAAAACTCCACATGTTTTTTTACCTGTATTAGGTAAAAAAAATAGGCAGAGATTTAACTGCACCATTATACTGCCTCTGTGATTGTTTAGTATGTTAAATACATGACAAGATTGTCCAATCAAAATACCCTCTGAAAGGAGGTAAATATTCTAAATTTAAAAAGGGGCATACATAGCCCTGCAAAAAACACACACCCTAAAACAGAGGTCCCCAACCTTTTGGGCACCAGGGACCGGTTCCGTGGAGAGAGGTTTTTCTGTGGACTGGAGGGGGAGTGGTTTTGTGTGCTGTCTGCATCCCGCAGATGGGGCTTTGCTTGTTTGTGCGGACCGGTTGCTGTCCATGGAAAAGGTATAAATGCTATAAAAACAATAAGGAATGCATGTTGCTTTTTAGATGATAAATCCCATTTCAATATTATGTCTTTTCATTCTTAGTTAGGGAAGAAAGATATATGCACGAAGAAGGAAGAAGGAAAATCTTCATTACATTCTTACAGGATAGTCTGAATTGAGAAGCGTTGACAAATTAAGTCCTGTTATGCTCTGCACAGATTTCTTTGACTGCTCTAAAAACTGAGTATCATTTTTTGGCATTTTGCCATTCAATCTTCCCTTGTTCTTTAGTCTCAACCTCATTGCCATTTTCAGAGCAAAAGCTGACAAATTACACTTAAAAAAAGGTAACAAGGTAACAAATGTGACCAAGAGGCTGCAATTGGCCAAAAGTGGCAGGTAAACATTCCTTTCAGGTTGCCAGAGACTCCACCCATTAATAAACAAAAGATCCTTTCCTCCATGAGACTGCCACTTCTATTTATAATGTTAATCCAGCAGGAAATAAAATGGAAAATTATAGCTCTGTAGTTGACCCCAGAGTGCCCCCTTTTGGAGAACTGATAAATTACATCTTCTAAGCATTCCTTAAAGCCAAGATTTTTCTGTATAAGGAGCTTGTGTGGAAAGGCTCAGTCACTTTTGATTGCTGACCTGATACTTTGCTTGTATTCTGCTGTCAGAAATAAACTTCACTTCTTTTCCAAGCAACTGCCTATGTTCTACATTCTTTTTCTTGTCCTGGCTTGGAACCAATTGTATTTCGTTCAAATAGCATCATTAGGGTTGGCAGACTTTTCACCTATACTCCGCCATCATTTTGTTTTCTGCAATAAGTAAAATCCTGTTGCAAGCAATGCACCCCTGTGGATCTAATTATGAAAGATATGCACATGACACTGACAGCAGAGTGGAAATTTGAAGATTGGGCAGGCTCTCTCTTGTTCATCATAATTGCTATGCTTAGTAAGAAAGCTCAGAGCTCATATCCTAAGTTCATCAAAATGAGTTGTTCTCTGGTTTCTCAGTGGCGCTTGCAAAGTAATCATGGGTCTATCAAAAAGCTGCATGTTACGGAGAGGTATCATTAAAAAATAATCTCCCACGCTGCTAATAAATAAAGCAAAATTCTTTTGCTGAGCTGATGGCACATAGGAAATGCTTTCTATTCTCAGCCAGCAGAACAGTTTCGGAAAGGAATAATGAAAGAAATGCCCAATAGAGAAATTCAGGCTTATTCATGGCTGCATATTTTTTTAACCAACAGAAGTGTGAGACTGCAAAAAGGTATTGTGCTAAACTCATGAGGCATCTTTGTTCATTTGCTATATGCATACTTACAGACATTTCATTTTCAAAGGTATTTTGGTGTTTTGTTTTTTATTGGCTAGATTATATTCCAGTGATTAAACAGTTGTTCATATTTTCTATGCCTTGACATTCCACTTTTGAATGACCACTCATGACCAAGTTGAGGAGAGAAACAAAGACTTCATACTAAAGTTCCAGGCATCCCACCCAACAAGATCTGATTCCTAAACTGAAGGCTGATTCTCAATGCAGATAGAGAGAATAAAACTACCAATTTGATCAGTTCATTATTTAGGCCAATACAATTGTCCAGCTAAAAATGTATCAAAAATACTTTGTGGGATGCTACCACCTTGTCTGTTCTGGAAGCACAAAATTGAGTCCAGGATTCACAGGAGTGTTACAGTTTTGTCTCCTAGAGGAGGGAGAGAGGACTCTGTCAATTAAGCTAGAGACAGACTTAAGTCATCTTTGAATGTACAGAATTCAGACTAATTTTTCACCTTATTCTGATACCCTCCAACGATAATCTCACAGTCGAGTGATTTGAAACAGAGCATTAGATGAATTAAACATCAAGACTGTTAGAGATAAAGGAAGAAATATAAAGTTGGTTTGTGTGACAAATAAAAAAAAATCTATAAAGCTACAGCAACCCTTTACAGACACCAGGAAACATTGATGATTTATATAGATTAGGAATAGGTTGTGGGAAGAAGCGATATTTGTTAGTAAACTTTTATGGTGCTGAAGAAATACTAAGTTTGTTTATATGTTGTGATGAAGATTGAAAGTCATTTCTTTAAATATTGTCCTTTTCATTTATCTTACTTTCTTCCTTTTCTTTTTTTTCCTGGCACTTTTTACTCTTCTCTCTCTTTCTCTCTCTGATTTTAGTTTGTATTTGCTTTTACTACTGTAATCAAAATTGTCAACAACACTATTTAAAAAAATGAAAATAAAAAAATCTTAGTGTTAAAGAATATTTGTGGTTGAGAACTGAGGGACAGTTTAATAAATAAGTTTAACAAATTATTATTATTAATATACAAATATACCTCATTAGCATACTGTAATGTACAAAAGCACAACAAGCCTTCAGAATCTCTCAAAACATCTTCACACTGGATAATAAACATAGCAATAACAGAAGGCTTGGTCATGGAGCTGGTCATGGACTGCAAATTCCCAAAGCTGTTGTTTCAAGTTTGCTAAAAGTAATAGTACAATACAGTATATATTTATCTGTAGAATGTATTGATTGCTTCGATCCATAGTGACTCTAAGCAACATACCAGTCTTAAACCTACCAACAAATTATTACTTTATTTAAAAAAATACAGTTACTAATCCTTCTGATTCAAATAGCCAGATAATTTCCAAAGAACTTTTGAAAACCACAAACTTTTATCAGTTTTCAGAAAGCCAAGAGAATGGGAACTAGCCTTGCTGAAATGGACCCTGTCTCAAAGGAGTCCACAAACAGGACACTTGCCAGTGGCCTCCTTGAATTAAACCTTGCAAGAGAAAGAACCTGTAGCAGATGTTCCTTGATCATCTGGACTGGACAAGTAGAATGTATTTGGAAAAGTTTCTTTGAAAAGCACTCTGATAACTGCAACATTATATTTCGTGTTGCATCAAGGACTACTGGGACATTCAGTTCCCCAAAACTAAGAAGATGTTAATTTGTTGACAAGAAAAACTGGAGAAATAATAATTCCTCAGTATCTCAGCAAAATGGAGATCCATTATAAACATTGTCTTAATAGAAACTAAACTGTTATTTTCCAATTGAAGAATATATCCTCTCCTTGAAAATTTATCTCCCAGCACTATCTGAATCAAATATAAGGATTTAAAGCAAGTGATAAAACTTTTGTTCCTTCAGTTACCCTCCTCTTTATTCTGCAGATAAAATTGGAAAGGTTAAATTTCTCCCATTTGGGTGTGTGTGTGTGTGTGTGGCAGAAGAATGTCATGTAAACACTGCACAACTGGATAGAAAAGCAGTGGTTCTCAATTACTTTCTCAGCTCTTTGAGTTAAGCTGTTTAGCAGTCTCTTTACCTTGGGGATGATATAAACTAGTATATGTTTGGATACCAAAGATACTTAAAATAGATGGCAATACTTATTTTATTATGTGAATTCTGAAACCTGCCAAGAAGAACTTGTACAGATGTCTGTCCACCTCCATTGTTACGTTTAGTTAAGTGCTCTTCTTTCCATAGCAACCAGAAACTTTTCAAGACAGAAATAAACTAATCCTCTCTGGCTTGCTGAGCACCATCAAAGAATTTAAAAAACATTGGATTTCCTGGCAGCTAAATGCTTTTTGTGGTATTCAAAAGGCCATAGAGTCATATACCAATCCTCCTTTTTTTCATTTTGACTAAAGGTAAGAATTCAGCATTGGGGAGGGATCTATTATCTTGGTGTTAATCTCTTTGTATTATCTTAAAGCCTTAAAAAAAACCAAATTTAACCATCCCATGTGCTTTGCAATATCAACAGAAAGTTCACTTTCTACACTCCTATTTGGCAACCACTACTAACTGGTTCTACTTTTATAGCCTTTCAGCATAGTTTTATTATGAAATAAAATCTACAATCTCTTATAATATGCTATTGTGCAAATTGCATATGGACAGCACAGTTATGTGCCTTATGTGAAGGGTTTAAATTAAACTCTAGGCATCAATTATTTGTGGGAAATTTCAAATCTCTTGCACCCTTATTTTGCCCTTCTGTATGCTGAAATAGAAGACTGACCTATATATCTTTAGATATATAACTAACTGGGGATTAGACTCATAGACATGACCCAAGAGGAAGGTCCATTGTCATGCTTGCATGCACAATCCTGCAACCAGAAAAGGGCAAGAGATGGAAAAATACAATACTGAGGACGATACTGGAGATGTGGTGGATAACCTGATGTCTATGGGTGCTGTATTGCCAACCCCTATTTACACAAATGTGTACAGTATTGTACGTGCACACACACCCCTACATGCTATCTAGGTTGTGCTTCTTTGTAATGTGTTTAATTTTTTTCTTATTCTCAGCACGTTGGTTAAAATATATAATATTAATTTTGGAGCAGATTTAAAAGGACTGCTTATTGAAGTATTCCAGAAAATTTCCCTCATTCTTCTGTATTTTATCACTCAACCAACAGACTTTCATCAACAAGAGACAAGGAATTTTATATATATATATATTTCTGAACAATATGCTCAAGCTCTTTGGGATTCAGGCCAGAATTATTCTTTTGCCTTCTGGTTATTAAACTATCTGCTTTTATTGTGTCTTGGTTCAGTCTACACAACCCTTCCATGTTCTCCTTTGGGCACTTCATTTGCATTTCCACATTGGTCAATTCAATTGGTTCATTCAATATTCTGGACTGGGCAAAAATGTTCCCAGAGTTTTTTGGGCTGAAGATGGTTGATGTATAGAAGCACTCAGAGAAAACATAAAAAGATTAGGAATTAATTCTAGATTCTTATAAAGATTAGTCCAGTATTCATATATTCTACTGTACTTTTTACATCTTTCAACAAAGACAAAGGCAGGCACAGCCACACTCCTCTGTGCATTAATGATTCACCTGTGGACATGGTTACCAGTATCAAATTCCTGGGTGTGCAGTTAACAAGTCGGCTGGCTTGGTCGCTCAACAGCGAGACACTGGTGAAGCGGGCACAGCAGCACCTGCATTTTCTGTGTCACATGAGAAAAGCACATCTTCTTTCCCCTGTCATTACCACTTTCTACAGAGGGACGATCGAGAGCATCCTGTCATATAGCATCAAGTCTGATTTGGAAGCATCACTGCTTCAGATAGGAAGGCGATGCAGAGAGTGGTGAGGGTAGCTGAAAAGATTACTGCAGTTCCCTCCCTTCTATCCAGGACAAAGCATACAAGCGTTGCTTGAGCAGGGTCCGCAAGATTGTCTGGGACACCACACATCCTCTTCACGACCTGTTTTCTTTGTTATCTTCTGGGAGGAGGCTTCGCGGTATCCGAAGCAGAACATCCAGATTCAGTCACAGGTCTGGGTTTTTTATAATATTTTATTGATTTTCTAATTTTTCAATTAAACATTTAAAAAGCAGCGTGGTGACTGGGTAATCAATGATTCCATAACATACATAAATCTTTAGCAAAAATCTCAAGTTACAACATCAGGTATTTCCTCTCTTTATCCTTTAATATCTACTATCTCATATTGAATTAATATAATTCTTACTGTTATCAACTAAGTAAAACCATCTTTGTTACATTTATCAATAATTTTAAACTTATACATATCTTAATTGTGTTTACATTAAAACATATATACATCAGTGTCCTGTTGTAGCTTTTTCCCCAGGCTTTAATTTCCCCTCAATATTCAACTTAACATTTGGTATGTTATAATTTCTAAGCTTTAGGTAACTAGTATTTCCCTTATCTCAACTTCTACATTTCCCCCTTTTTATAACAAAATCTAATATTCTAAATATACATCTTATCTATTTGCATATAAACTTATTCTATTTTAAAAATTCTCTTTCCCCCCCCCACCATATTAAACCAAAAATCTATTAATCTTATTACACATCTTATCTATTCAGTTATAATATTACTTTATTTTCTAAAAAAAATTCTATATTCGACCATCTTCAACCTTCTAATCAATAGTATAAAATCTCCCCTAATAAATCAAAGCTCTAGTTTCTTTCAGCCTTACTCTGGCTTTTTTCCTTTGCCAACTAACCATCCATGTCAGTACTTTTAATTCATCAAACAATTCTCCCTCTATTATTGTGTGTATTATTTGAGTTAAAAAAAACTATTTAATTACAATTTTTTTGGAAGAACTAGCCCCATTATATTTCTTTGATCGCCTCCCCATTATTTCAGTTTCCCACAGTTGTCCTAATAAATTTATCTTGCATTCAGTCTGTTCTTCTTCCTTTTCCTCAAGTTTCTTCTGATTTATGAAAAAAATCTTTTCCATTTTTAATGTTGTCACTCTCTTTTCTAATTTCCCCATTGGCTGGATCTGTTGGTCAGTTGGGTCCTCTGTCTTAATATTTAGTTGTTCCATTTCTCCTGTTGCTTTCTACATTGTTGGGTCTTTGGTTGTAGTCAAAATCTGGGTCTGTATATTTATGCTGGCATCTTGTTCCTTTATGTTGCCTCTCATTTTGTTACATGCTGAAAGAATGGTTTCATGTATTGATTTCAACATAGAAAGGATTTTTTCCTGATCTTCATCCATGTTCTCTTGATAATGTATTAAATTAAGGATTTTAAAATAAAATGTTAGAAGTAGTTTTTGTAGCTAGATGTGTGACATCTATTTCACGTGTTGCAAATAGTCTTATAGTAAAAATTGTTTGGCAGGTAAGAATTTATAGTCCAAAGTATTCCATCATCTTGCGTAGTAACAAAAACTTCTCATGTAAAGAAATAGGAAAACAGTTTCCCACATATAATTCTGAAAGTCAATAAAGGTTTATCTTCATAGTTCAAACAGGCCAGATAAACTGCCTTGCAGTTTTGTTCCATACAGTATTAACCTTGTGAACTCTAAAGCTTCCTCCTTCTGTTATTTATTCAAGATGGACAGTGATTAATATGTTACTTATATGTAAAGGTGTAGATCTATACATATGTTGTATATAGTATGTTTATGTATGTGTACATTTTATGTATGTGTACACTTTGAGAGCAAGCAAGTAAATTTCATTTTTAATGTGTGCCATTCTGGCCACAGTAAAAAATGACAATAAAGGTTATCTATCTATCTATCTATCTATCTATCTATCTATCTATCTATCTATCTATCTATCTATCTATCTATCTATCTATCTATCTATCTATCTATCTATCTATCTATCTATCTATCTATCTGTCCTGTCTGTCTGTCGTCTGTCCTGTCTGTCTGTCTGTCTGTCTGTCTGTCTGTCTGTCTGTCTGGTCTGTCTGGTCTGTCTGTCCGTCTGTCTGTCTGTCTGCCTGCCTGCCTGCCTGCCTGCCTGCCTGCCTGCCTGCCTGCCTGCCTGCCTGCCTGCCTGCCTGCCTGCCTGCCTGCCTGCCTGTCTATCTATCATGTAAATCATGCAAAAGTTGAAACAGAACAACACAAAACAAAACTGAGTACTGGTTATGCTGTTGCTATTATCAGCAGTTCTTTAATTTTTGCCCTAAATATATTTTTAAAGAAATGATCGAGGTAGAATTCAAGAGACAAGTTCGTCAAAAAGAAAATCCAAACTTCAGTGTTGCTTTCATTTGGCTTTCACTACACTGAACATTCAATCTGGGGACATTTTTCCAAACCCAACTGCATTGTTGCTAACCTGGCAATATGGCATTATGTTAATTTTAATTTTAACAACCCTTCTTTACATTTACACTGCATTGCATAAGTTTTCTCTTTATCTTTCCATTTTCCTTATTGTGCAGGAAGACCATTATGTCTGTTTAATGTCATTTTTTTTCCTTTTCAAAGTGTTCTGGTGAAGGAAGTAGCATACTGGATAGCAATGATGCTGATGAATATTGTTGTGTCCTGGACCTTACTGAGTCATTCAGCAAGGCTCAGGAACTCTGCAGATGGTTGCAGAGACCCGGGCAGACCACATGTTTGCCCGGGACTGGTTGCAGAGACCCGGGCAGACCACATGTCTTCCCGGGACCCAGACAGGCTGTCACCTATATCTCAGATTCATCCAGTGTCCACCAAGAAGCTGCACGTGAGGCCTCTGGAGAAGACTCCGAGGAAGAAGAGGTGGACAGACTTCAACCGTCGGCGGAGAGACGACTGCCGGATTGCAGAGGGCCACCTCCTGCATCCCTGCGTTGTTTCGGCTATGGGGGTCGCCACAGGAGGGCCGATTGCCATTTTCGTTCTGCTGTCTGCCGAGCATGTGGCAGGCAAGGCCACATAGCATCAGCCTGCATGGGTCGTCCAAAGAACAGGTCCCCTGAATTGCCTCTGAAAGGTACCAAGGTCCCCAGCCAAAACAGGGTGGGTTTTTGCGCGTCCCGTAGGGGGATGTTTAAGACAGGGATTCACAGGCTCCTTAAGAAAAAGCTGCGCATAGATGTACAGTTGCAGGGAGTTCCCCTGGCTATGGAGCTGGACACAGGGTCCGCTCTTTCCATTATTTCAGTGGACACCTTTAACAAGGTTTGCTCCAGGAGTGGCTCACGAGTAAAACTCAGGCCCTCCAATCTCATTCTCACGGATTTTCAGAACTCGAGAGGAAGTGTGAAGGGGGAGGCCACGCTCAGAGTGCAGTGTAAAGGCTTCAACGGATTATTGGATGTAGTGGTTGTTGGGGGTGATCGAACGAGTCTTATAGGACTCGATTGGTTCGAGGCACTTGGAATCCAGGTGACTGGTCTGAATCATCTGCAAACAGCCAGCCTTACAGGAGTCTGTAAGGAGTTTGCTGATGTATTCAGCCCAGAACTTGGCTCATACAAGGGGCCTCCCATTGTGTTAAAGTTGGATCCTAACATTGCACCCATCAGGGTCAAGCCGAGGAGGGTGCCTTTTGCCCTAAAGAGCAAAATTGATGCTGAGTTGGACAAATTCCTCCAACAAGGCATTCTGGAACCTGTGGACTCTAGTCCATGGGAAACCCCCATAGTAACACCACTGAAATCCAATGGTGAAGTCCGAATATGTGCGGACTATAAATGCACTTTAAATAAGGCTTTGCAGCAGCACGCATATCCTGTGCCAGTGGTGAGCCACATTCTGGCCTCGCTGAAAGGAGGAAAGCTTTTTGCTAAGCTTGACTTAGCTCAGGCCTATCAACAGTTACCTGTTGATGAGGCAACAGCTGAGGCACAAACTACAGTTACTCACAGAGGGGCTTTCAAAGTGAAAAGGCTGCAGTTTGGGGTCAATGTAAGCCCCTGGTATTTTTCAAGTGATGGAGCGAATGCTCAGGGGTATTCCGGGGGTCTGCCCCTATTTTGATGACATCCTCATTGCAGGAGAGTCAACAGGGAACTTGGCTGAAAGGCTGAGGGCTGTCTTGCTGCATTTCTGCCAAGCGGGGCTGAAGCTAAAGCAAGACAAATGCAAAATAGGTGTAACATCCACCGAATTTCTAGGGTTTTGTATTGATGCAGAAGGCATCCACCCTGCAGAGTCCAAATTCCAGGCCATCCAACTGGCCCCTAGTCCCCAGTCAAAAACTGAACTTCAGGCTTTTCTGGGCCTCCTTAATTTTTACGATTCATTTCTCCCCCACAAGGCTGCTGTGGCTGAGCCGCTACACTAGGTCTTAGACAAGCAGGCTCCATGGGCATGGACAAGGGTCCATGAAAAGGCTTTGAAAGAGGTCAAGGCCTTGCTATCCTCCAATGCTGTACTGCTCACTTCAATGAGCAATTGCCTGTGTGCATCGCATGTGATGCTTCCCCTTATGGGGTAGGAGCAGTGTTAAGTCATCTCAAGGAAGATGGAACTCAGGTCCGTGTGGCCTACTATTTTAGCACCCTCTCATCTGCAGAGCGTAATTACGCGCAGATTGACAGGGAAGCCTTGGCAATAATCTCAGGCATCAAGAAATTTCATGATTTCTTGTATGGATGCCATTTCATGGTCTATATTGACCACAAGCCTTTGCTGGGGTTGTTTACAACCAATAAACAAACACGTGTCTGCCCGGGACCCAGACAGGCTGTCTCCAGCCTCGCGCGCATGCACGAGGCGGGAGAATAGCCTGCATTCATTGGTTGAGCATCCCCTTTGCAAGGGGAGTATAAAAGGGCTTGTTGCCATTGTTCACTTGCTTCTGTTCAGTGAATGTACCAATAAAGAAACATCTTTTGGATCAACTGCCTCGTCTCCATGTCTGCTGTGCGAACAGAACAAATATGCTTTGCAATAACTAACAATTGCCCTTCTTACCAGAAGACTGCAAGGAATTTGTCTGGATGCAGCATTTTACTCTCACCAGGATTCTTTATGAAATACATTTTCACGACATTCAATAGTACAAATGAATTCCATGTAACAGGTACATTTTCAAATCCAATTCAAAAGTTACTTTTCCTTTGAATAATAGCGTAAACTGATTCTTCTTAAAAAGTAGATAAATGATAGACATAGCCTGAAAATTAAGACAAAGCTGAAGAGAGAAGAGTGAAATAAAAAGAAAGGGGAAGGGAAGGGAAGAAAGAAATAGAAGAAATAAAAAATACCTTGAAAGTATAACTTCACACCACTGGGAAGTTGTAATTGAGCTATACAAACCAGATCAAAGCATTTTTCAAGTTATTAAAAATATGGAATACTATTTCTGCCATGTGAGATCAAAATTTGAGTTAAATTCAATTTTTCTAATCTAGGGATTCTAATATTTGATCTTATTGTGAACCTCCATGTCTGATCTGTCTGCTTGATCTATATTTATTAGCTTGCTGGGGCAGTATATCTTGGATCAACAATGGCAATTTCTTAATATTTTCATAAATTCTTATACCATAATAATAATCCCGACTATGTCATTTGTTTTGTTGATAATTGGGCAGTAAGCAGATAGAATACTTGAAATTGCATTTAAATTATATTTGCTCCATGCAGTGTAAACTTTCCTTAAATATATGTACATATTATCAAATAAACCATTCCAACCATATTTGGAGAACAGGCTGACATAGAGGATAACTAGAGCCACACATGATAGATATGATTTCAAGTAACCAGTTACAGCCATATATCAAAAAAAGATAAAAACCCTTCTTGGTTTAGATCATTTAATTCTAGAAGCATTGCTTTAAAGCCTAGGATTTGATTCATCTGGTATTGGAACCTTAGTTTACAAGTTGTTATAAACGAGGGAGAGCAAAATTTGATGACAAATTTTATTTTATTTATTTGTTGAACTTTTCAAGGCCATTCCGATGAATCATGAGGCAGATGGGATGTAGGTGGCTTAAATTATCAGGGGTAATCCAGTTTTATTTCAGAGATTCAAAGAGAGAAAGAGGGAGAGGGCAACAGTGTTCTTTTAACAGAGTGCAGTATCCCTATTATAGTTCCCTGTGGAATCTTAAGAAATTAGATTACCAATTCACAAGTTAACTTTATGTAATTATAGCTACTAGTTACCATATATCTCTTAAAGTATAAGGGAGAAGAGGCAACTCTGGGCAGCATATGAAATAATAAACAACTATAAAAAAATATTAACACTTGTAACACAAACATTTGTATTAGGTTAAAAGACCAGGAGAGAGCATCTTTAATATTATGTGTGATGCAGCCATCTCACTGGCTCTCCATTTTTCCTGACATAGCTGCGTTTTAAGGAGGGGACTGGCCTCACCTCAGGGGGGATGTTGTTCCACAGATTACATGCCACCATAGACCAGATGTAACTTCTTGACAGATGGTACCCATAGCATATCCTTTCTATTGGATCTAATGGGACAAGCAGACATAATTGGGAAGAGATGATCCCTCAAACACAGGAAGGGCTTAAAAGGCAAAACCAGTATCTTGAATTGAGCTGGAAGCAAAACTAATGACCAATATATCTTGAGTAGAATCTAATGTATGCCATTTTAGAGGCACACATTACTGCTCTCATTGCATTTTATACCCCCTGAGGTTTCTGAATACTTTTCCAAAGCAATCCCATATACAGCGCAAAAATATGGAATCTTTATTTTCATAAGATCATATTTTCCTATGATTTCATAAAATCATAGAAGTGGAAAGGCTCTTGCAATTCTTCTATGTCTTCTCCTGCCTAGGGCAAGAATCTTCAGACCATTCCAGACAAATGTTGTCCAAACTTTGAAAACCTCTAGAGATGTAGCGTTCATGAGTCCAGGAGATAAACTATTCTACTACCTAATAGCTCTGAGTCAGGAAATTCTGCCTGATTTTGAGTTTGGATCTGTCTCTGTAAAGCTTTCAATCTTTAGTTCTTATCCCTCCCTAGGATGCAATGGAGAATAAATTTACATTCTATTCCTTGTGGCAGACCATTAAATACCAGAGGACTGCTATCATCCTCCCCCCCCCCTCCAGTGGTGCGATTCAGCCAGTTTGCACCACTTTGGCAGAACTGGTAGCTAATTTTTTGTTGCCCAGGCCCAGAACGGACTTCCGGAAGCCGCATCCACACAGAGAACCGGTTGTTCACATATCTGAATCCCACCACTCCCCCCCCTTACAGTTTTTCTTTTCTGGACTAATATATCCTGTTTTTTAAAAACAATTCTTCATACTATTGAGTTTTCAAGCTCTTCATCATCTTTACTGATCTTCTCTGGACTCTTTTCAATTTCTTAGTATCCTTCTTGTTATTATGACTAAAATTGGACATCATAACAGGTGTAGTCTGACAAGTGCAGCACAGAGTAAAACTATTTCAGCCTTCTATCTCTTCATCTATCAATGTCAGATTTTCAAGGTTGTTCAGATCAAGAAAATGTTTCCAAGAGAACATTAGGGCTATTTCTTATTATGACAGATTAATGTAACAAAATCATGCCAGTCTGACTGGATTTTCTCTTCCTCCTTTCTTTTTTCTTTTTCTTTTTAAAGTTTTTTATTTATAATACAATTAAAAAAAACATTGGACATGATGTAACACTCCAGTTTGAACATTTCTATCAAATTATTTCTCCTCTTAGATTCAGTTCTTCCTCCTTTCTTATACACAAGAGAAAAACCAGTCTGAGTTCCTTCCAAATACTTTCATTTTTTCTCAGCTCAAAGCATGCTTTTTCACATTTTGTTTTTATAATGGTTTCTGAATAGTTTATCAAAACTCATCTCCATGATACCCTAGATTAGAGTAGTTTATTAGGATATTTTCACAAGATCCAATGGGTATCTTGTAGCTGTACATCTGTTTTTCCTACATTTCTTACTACTAAGCTGCATACTACTGCCCAGATTTTCAAGTTTGATCAAGTTCTTTTGAACTTCCAATTTATCTTGACATAATTAGCAATCAGGTTAGTTTGATTGCAGGTTTGTTGACTATCCCTTCTATCCCCTTCTAAGTCACTTATGAAAATTTTGAAGAATCCTGGATGCAGGACAGAACCCCGGAGTACCCTAGTGCAGAGGTCCCCAACCTTTTAGGCACCAGGACCTGGTTACATGGAGAAAGGTTTTTCCACGGACTGGAGGGGGCATGGTTTTGTGTGCTGCCTGCATCCTGCGGATAGGGCTTTGCTTGTTTGTGTGGACCGGTTGCTAGCATGCCGCGGTCTGGTACTAGTCCATGGACGGGGGTCAGGTATACCTTCTCCATTAGACATTGAAGTACAGACAGCCAATGCCAGAAGTCAAAATTGACTTGAAGGGGCATTTTTCCCCCTCCATTGCTGCTGTGCTGCCAAATAGCCAAGTGATATTTGGGCAGAAGTGATATGACTCCATTCTTACCACTAGTCTTGCATCTTAGATAGCACCTGCCTTATTGATAATACCTGGGACAAACTGCCCCCCATCTCCCTCCTTTGTATGCCACTATAAATGGGATCCATTTTTTTGTTTTAATTTAATAGTTAATCCTTTACAACAAATTGATCAATAGATCAACTCCTGAGCATGCACTAGAAGAGATGCAGCACCAATATCCAAGCTCAGCAATGTAAAGCAAGGAGGGTGCTGAGTATCAAAACATTTCAATTACAACAAGGCCAAAGACGGGAAATGCCATCAAAAGACATTGCTAACAGGCAGTAGGTAAGAAACATCAGTAGAATAGATTGCTTGTGTCCATGTTTTTACTGTTTTGTTTTTGTAGATGACAAATTTATTTAAGATACAAATCTACAATAGATCAGTTTCAAATTTGTTCCAGATTGTAGCATTGTTGTCATCATCATCATTATCATCATTTTGGATGCAATCTCAAAATATCTGGAGCACCACTTGAACACCATTGGCTTTGGTAAAATTACTGTTAATTGTTCCCTTTGCTTGGAATAGCTTATATCCTGTGACCATATCTTTAATGCCATCAAAGAACCCACATCTGCTTATCTCATGTCCTTGGGAAGGACTTGATATGTGGACAAAAATGTCAAATTCAGTCCTAACATCTGGCTGACTATGCAACAACTGTAACAATAATACAGCTTTTTAAATGAAAAATATAAGAACTTGTAAAGGAATTATCCTGAAAATGGCAGGCTAGTGGTGGAACAATTTTTTTTCTACTGACAAACAGCTGATTTTGCTGCCAAGGCTGGTTCTTTGGCAGCATGCTGCCTCGATTTGAACGGGAGCAACTAGGAACAACCCAGGATGATCCTCAGACAACCATGTATTTGCCTTAGAACAGAAATCTAGATAATTGCAATTCTCAGTAAGAGCAGTTGAAGGATTAGGTCTCCATCTCTTCCTATCAGTGTTTGGGTTTTTTTTAGCTGCACCTCAGTTTTAACATCACATTTTGAATTTTATTTAACTTTTGTTTTGGCTTACATCTTTAACTGTTAGTCAATTGTTGAATGCTGACTTATATCTGGTTGCTGGATTATAAATGTGAATTTTTTACCTCTTTTTACTGATTTATTTTGGAGTTATGAAACACTTTCACTTTTGCCATATGGATGTCAATGATGTGAAGACTTTCCCCTTGACAGTGAAAATGATCTGATTTGATTTACATATACATCAGATGTCTATTGCAAGAATTTTTTTTTACTAATTTTTAAGGAGCTCTTTTGTTTTGCTTCAGTGTGTCTCTCTGGTCTTTTTTTCATTCTCTTTTTGAAGAAACAGGAACTTTCTTTTTTTGCTATTTGATTTTTTATTATATGAAATGTGTCTTAATTTCTCATGCAGTCATTTTGTTATGGAGCATTTACTTCTTTTGTCCTTGAGAAGAATTACCTATGTTTTGTTCTGAAAGTCCGGCCATAAAAGAGATTTAGACTATATCAAAAATAAAAACAACAATAAAGTAAGGATTTTGAACATTATATATCATATACTTGTTTATAATGCCTACAAAAAGAGATACAAAGGAAAGGTGAAAATCAGATCAACTTACTGTCAAAGTCTTGTTGGAAGCCTTTGGGAAAAAACGCTTTTCAAATTACAAGCTCTGAATGAAAATTTAGATAAAAGTTTTTATGAATTAACAACAGTTGTAAATCAACCTAAGGATGACACTCAGATATAGCTAACAGCAGCTAAATCAGACTTGCAATTGGGTAGCTTGGAAGTCAATTTGTGGCTGACAGAACTGAAAGAGAAGAAGCTTTGTTTGAGAATTGCAGGCTTGCTGGAAAGGGCTGAAAGGGGTTTGAATTTAGAGGGCTTAGAAATGGTGGAATAGATCAGAATTGGACTTTCTTAAAAAAAATCTTATGGAAATTGTGGAATAGACATACTATATTTAATTAGAAGACAATAGATGCTGTGTTTCAACTTGTAGGAAAACCTTTTTTTTACAACAAAAACTGCGGAGATATTTAAAGAGAGATCTAGGACAGGGCTTTTCAACCTTTTCACCCATTGTACCACTTTTAGGATATGGCAATATCCGAGTACCACCAGTCGCCTAGCAAGGTGTCAAAAACTTGATGACCAAAAAAAAAAAAAAAGGAAAAAAGTGATAAAGTACAGGTAGTCCTCAACTTACAACAGTTCGCTTAGTGACTGTTCGAAGTTACAATGGCACTGAAAAAGGTGCCCCCCAAGCCACAGCCGAGCAAGACACCTGCCTGCCCACCCGGTGGCGCTCTTCCTCCTGTCCGAGGTTTTCATTGTTGTGAGCATTTCTGTTGAGGATTGGCAGTGGGGGTGGGGTGGGGAGGGTGTTTGGTTTTTATTCCCCCCATCTGCTGGGTGCCTGGCACTGATCCTGGCACTTCCACTGAGCCCTGACAGCCCCGAAGAAGCGCCGATCAGCTGGAAAGCAGCACTGATCCTGGCGCTTCCGCTGAGCCCTGACAGCCCTGCAGCTCCAGCCATCTCTCCTCAGGCTTGTGCGGTGCTGCCACCGGTTCAGCTCATTCCCCTCCCCCGCTACCACTTTTCTAGGATGGTTGCGTACCACCTGCCAGGTGCCAATGTACCACAGGTGGTACCCGTACCACTGGTTGAAAAGCCCTGATCTAGGATTCTGGGGTATGAAATGAAATTCTATGTATCAGTTATAATTCTGTGGAAAAGTTTTATTATTAAGAATCAGTCAAGGATATTTGATCCTGGATGGGTCAGAGCTAATGACTGCAATGGGCTAAGTTAGATTAGAAGCTGTTCTTACTTTCTGAAAGTTAAATACAACAATAGATTGTTAAAAAATGCTTTGAAGTTTAGCTTTGCTGTTGGTTTTACCTGTTAATTGCTTTTTTCTTACAATAGATACAGCTCAAATTGGTTAGATAAACAGAATTGTAGCTTATAAATTGTGGACCCGTTCCACAAGGGAGGGACACCACTATTGTTGGAACTTATTTATCAGTATTCAACTAAAGGGCATAATATATGTGTACTTTTTCTACACTTTTTTTGGTCTTGTTTTGTTTTGTTCTTGGATTATTTTTTTAGCGCTTGTATTTTAACTTTGGAAATAAAATAAAATTTACATTAAAAAAGAACTGGTTGTAACATATCCTAAATAGCAACCAGTTGCCAATTGACTTATTTTGTTGGAATTAGAACAGTTTGAATGCCATCATAATTTGGCAGCATTTGCAAATACAGATATATGAAAACTTCTACCAAGCAACAGCAATAGACAAATATATGTACTGTATTACATAGGTATGCATTTATTTATATGCACAGATTTTCTCCTCATTTATATTCATAAAATTACAACCTATGAAAGTAGCTTAGGCTAAAAAAATGATGACTATCCCAAGGACACCCATGGACTTTCATGGTATGACCAGAAACTGAATCCCAATAAGACAATTTAATTCGCTTGACCTATTTTTTTTTTTTCTTCCCTTCAATAATGTCCAATTTTTGAAGTCTGATTGGATAGGTCCTTGCAGTTTGAAGGAAACGTGGATTCTAATTGATTGATCATGTGATATGTACTACATAAAGCATTGGACTGAAAATTAATTTGATCAATTTATTTGTCTATAAGATTGTGGAATGAAAAAGGTTAAGTGAGATTATAAAAGCCCAGTCTAACACAATACCAATGAAGAAGAAAAATAACACCTCTCAAAAGAAACCAGCATGGCTGCATAAAGAACTCTCTGATAAATTGAAAGACAAAAAGGACAAGTATAAAAAGTGGAAAGAGGGGCACATAAATAAGGCAGAATATCAGCAAATAGCCCGAGCCTGCAAAGATGAAGTGAGGAAAGCTAAGGCTCAAAATGAACTAAGGCTTGCAACAAAAGTCAAAAATAACAAAAAAAGCTTCTTTCAACATGTAAAAAACAAGAAAAAAGTGAAGGAAATGATTGGTCCATTCGTGGGAGAAAGTGGCAAGAAGGTGACAAGCAACAGGGAGAAAGCAGAACTACTTAACTCGTTTTTTGCATCCGTATTTACACAAAGGGAAAAAACAGTCCAACCTATCAAAAACAGTACCGTAAAAAACAGATTAGAAACACAAGTTAAGATAGGCAAGAAAATGGTAAGTGAGCACCTGTCCACCCTAAATGAGTTCAAATCACTATGACCAGATGGACTACACCCCAAGGTTCTGAAGGAACTGGCAGATGTGATCTCAGAACCACTGAACTATATATTTGAACGATCATGGAGCACTGGAGAACTACCAGAGGACTGGAAAAGAGCTGAAATAGTTCTCATCTTCAAAAAAGGGGAAAAAATGGATCCAGGAAACTACAGACCTATCAGCCTGACCTCAATACCTGGGAAGATCTTGGAAAAGATAATCAAGCAACGAATCAGTGAACACCTAGAGGCAAACCAAGTCATTACCAAAAGCCAACATGGGTTTGTCAAAAACAGATCATGCCAGACAAATCTTATTGCATTCTTTGACCAGGTGACAAAATTAGTGGACTAGAGGAATGCTGTGGATATAATTTACTTGGGCTTCAGTAAGGCATTTGATAAAGTAGACCACAACCTATTACTTGATAAGATAGAAAAATGTGGGTTAGACAGCATCACCACCAGATGAATTTGTAGCTGGCTGACCAGCCGTACTCAACGTGTGGTCCTCAATGGAACTGCATCTACATGGAGGGAAGTGTGTAGTGGGGTGCCACAGGGCTCTGTTCTGGGCCCAGTCTCTTCAACATCTTCATCAATGATTTGGATGAGGGGATAAATGGGGAACTCATCAGATTTGCAGACAACACCAAGTGGCAGGAATAGCCAACACTCCAGAAGATAGGCTTAAGATACAGAAAGATCTTTACAGACTTGAACACTGGGCGCTATCTAACAAAATGAAATTCAATGGTGAAAAAAGTAAGGTTCTACATTTAAGCAAGAAAAACCAAATGCACAGATATAGTATAGATGGTACTGTGCTCAATAGTAGCAACTGTGAGAGGAAACTCGGAGTCCTAGTGGACAAGCACTTAAATATGAGCCAGCAGTGTGCTGCAGCTGCCAAAAAAACCAACACAGTGCTAGACTGCATTAACTGAGGGATAGAATCAAGATCACGTGAAGTGTTAATACCACTTTACAATGCCTTGGTAAGGCCACACTTGGAATACTGCATCCAGTTTTGGTCATCACGATGTAAAAAAGATGTTGACACTCTAGAAAGAGTACAGAGAAGAGCAACAAAGATGATTAGGGGACTGGAGGCTAAAGCATATAAGGAACGGTTGCTGGAATTGGGTATGTCTAGTTTAACGAAGAGAAGGATGAGGGGGGACATGATAGCAGTGTTCCAATATCTCAGGGGCTGCCACAAAGAAGAGGGAGTCAAGCTATTCTCCAAAGCACCTGAAAGCAGGACAAGAAGCAATGGATGGAAACTAACCAAAGAGGGAAGCAACCTAGAACTAAGGAGAAATTTTCTGGCAGTTAGAACAATTAATTAGTGGAACAACCTTCCTCCAGAAGTTGTGAATGCTTCAACACTGGAAGTTTTTAAGAAGAGACTGGACAGCCATTTGTCTGAAATGGTATAGAGCTTCCTGCCTGAGCAGGGCATTGGATTAGATGACCTCCAAGGTCCCTTCCAACTTTTTATTATTATTATTGATCATCGCACAATCAGCCAGATGTTCAGACTTGACTTGGCATTTTTGTCTACCTATCAAGTCCTTATCAAGAACCTGGGATAGGCAGATGTGGATGTTTGATGGCATTACAGATATCGTCGCAGAATGGAAGCAGTTCCTAGTAAGGCCGCCTTTTGCAATTGACTAATGGCAAATTTGTCAATGCCAATGCTGTTCAAGTGGTGCTCTAGTTGTTTTGGGATTGCACCCAAGGCGCCTATTACTATTGGTACTAATAGGCACCTTGGTGCAATCCCAAAACAACTGGAGCACCACTTCAACACCATTGGCATTGACAAATTTGCCATTATTATTATTATTATTGTTTCTATTGTTATTGTTGTTGTTATTATTATTATTATTATTGAGAAGTCTTTGCTGAAAATGAAATATTTCATGCCATAGCTAAATTCTTATGTTCTGTTTTCACACATATTAAGAAAACTATTGTTTTTCATTATAAAACAGATGGTCCTGCTTTTTGCTACTGTTAATAAATTAGGATATAACATTTGATTTTCTTAGATGAAATGTGATTCAAGTAGGTCATTGATATATAAATAATCAGAGCTGTTCCATATCATGAAAACCATAATATTTATAACATTATTTTAATTTCTTATTTTAATTAATTATATTGCAAAATATTTTAAGGTATTTGACAAAATAATGTTATTAACATTAACAATGATAATTTTCCTGTTGCAAAGAAAAAGCCAGTGCAATTTCAAATAAAAGTTATGTGTTATTAGATCTTCTGAAACACTACCTATAAATCATTTTCATTAAATCCTGTTCTCAAACTTTCTCATCAGTCTTAAATGGCCTATTTCTGCCTGTTCACTAACCATACTGAAGTAGACAGGATGTGGTACAATCAAGACCTCAAATAGGAGGTGACTTTGAGTCATCATGTTTGAAAGATACAAAATGTCTATGGCGATTCTCAGTCATGCAGATCATGATTGTCCCAAAGATGCTTTTTTCAGGAGGCAACTGGATGTTCTTGTTTTTCTTTGAAGATGTTTCGCTTCTCATCCAAGAAGCTTCTCCAGCTTCTTCTTGGATGAGAAGCGAAACATCTTCAAAGAAAAACAAGAAAGTCCAGTTGCCTCTTGAAAAAAATCACCTTTGGGATAACCAGACCTGGATGACTGAGACTCTCCATAGACATTTAGCTATGCACTTTGGGATGAACACCCTTCGAATGGTGCGAGAGTATGAATGGATTTTCAGAAAATATTGCAGACTACAGGAACCATTTGTGCCTCAGTTTGAGATTCAGACAATACAGACTCATCCCCAACAGCCTGTGCCTGTCTTCAACAGTGAAGGGACACAAGGCAGAAAGCATCCTGCAGCCAAGAAGATTGCACACACATTTGCACTACTCAAATGATCCTGAGGACACAGGTAAACCTCCAAATGGCCCCAACAACTCTCTAACAGAATGCAAATGACCACTCATTAGGGGCTCCTAAACAAACCTGCTTTCCAGCTCCATCACGTTTCTCTACTGTCGCATGCAGGGAAACAAAAGAAGTTTGTGGAACTAAAAAAAAAGTTCAATCAGACCTTCCAAATTTACATGGAAATTTTTTTTTACGAAGTTGGAAGGTCTGATTGAATTTTTTTTTTAATCCCATGAACTTTTGTTTCCTTGCACACGGTGGTGGAGAAACACAACGGAGCTGTAAAGCAGGTTTGTTTAGGAGCCCCTCTTGAAATTTAGCAAAGGAATGCTTTTGGGAAGCGAGGGGTGCTGGGTGATGGGGCGCCAGGTTTTCCAGCTCCGCAACATCAGAGAAACGTGATGGAACTGGAAGCAGGTTTGTTTAGGAGCCCCTCTTGCAATTTAGCAGAGAAATGCTTTTGGAAAGTGAGGGGAGCATAGAGGTGGTCGCCAAGCTGTCCAGGTCCACAGCAGTGAAATCCAGGTGGGTTCGGCACTCCAGCAAGTGGTGGGCCAGGGCCACACCCACTTGTGAGAGAGGCTGGGGCTTGGCAGGGAAGAGGAGAGGCCAGCCCAGTGCTTCTCTGCCTGGCTGGACAAGGACTCTGGCACACAAGGCTGCACAGGAGGCGAGCATGGGCAGTTCGGGGCTCTCAGGCGTGGTAACAAAGTAGCATGTAGCAGCGTCTTTGCGGTCATTCATAAATGCCAATGACCACTGTAATGTTGTAACATACATAACCTTGGGACCCATTCATAATTACTTTTGGCGGGGGTGTCATAATTTTGAACATTCGCTAAGCGAATGTTCGTAACTCAAGGACTACCTGTATCTCAGAATAATCTTTGACTAATCCATTACATTTGGAAAACAACTTGAAGTAATTGGACAAAAATTGAAAACCAGGGACAACTTGAAAAGGAAAATCATGGGAACAGGCTGGGGAGCACAGGCAAAAACATTCTGCATAGTGGTATGCTCGTTAGTATACTCTGTTGCCAAATATTACACACCTATATGGGGAAGAAGTTGTTATACCACTGATGTTCACCTTAATGATATTGTATGAATAAATTAGGATTAGTAAAAATGGAAATGAGTCTTTATAATTATCTCAAAGAAAAAAGGAAAATGAGGAAAATTGAAATTTATCATGACAATTGAACCAGTTGGACAACCTTTGAAGAAGCAGTAGTTTCATAACCAAAGAGAAAATAGTATTAGTTCTTGACACTAAAAAAGATCTGGGCATAATGGTTCTTGAAAGTTTTGCTTATTTTTATTAGCTGAAGGCAATAGCATTGCTTCAGACTAAAGCTTGGCTTTAAAGATGCTCATCTACTATTGTAACTGAAAGCCATTTCCATTCATATAAGATCTGTTTCCGATCTAGCAAAAGACAATCAAATCAAGAAAAGTGCATGTGATAGAGAAAAGCCCATCAAATCCATTTAACTCTTAACTTCTATGCTTTCTTCATTACTCTTTATACTTCTATATAAAACAAAGCCTAATACCTTTTAGTCTGGCACTGTGAGATATGTTCTGCCACTAACCACATAATACCACATATACAAATACAGTTTCTTCTTCCATTCACGAGTCTTTGGCTGTATAATCAGAAGACCATTACCTAGCAACCTAGCATTCAGCATTTAAAATGGAAAATCTCCCTCTATGTACTGTTGATATACACTTCCAATTCCAGAATACCATGGCCACATGTAAAGACAAGAGCTGATCCATAGATCATACTTAACATTTATGAACCCACATCAGAAATTTTAGTGTCACAATTCCCTTAAGTGTTTTTTAAATTATACTCTTCGTTAGTAATTACACTACCAGAATATGGTGATATTAAACTATTTATTGCAATGTTGTTAGTTGCGAAGTTGTGTCCGACCCATCGTGACCCCATGGACAATGTTCCTCCAGGCCTTCCTGTCCTCTACCATCTTCTGGAGTCCATTTTAAGCTCACGCCTACTGCTCCAGTGACTCCATCCAGCCACCTCATTCTCTGTCGTCCCCTTCTTCTATTGCCCTCAATCTTTCCCAGCATTAGGCTCTTCTCCAGTGAGTCCTTCCTTCTCATTAGGTTGCCACAAGTACTTGAGTTTTCAACTTCAGGATCTGGCCTTCTAAAGCAGCTCAGTGGGGTTGATCTCCTCTAGGACTGACCGGTTTTGATCGCCTTGCATCCAAGGGACTCACAGGAGCTTCTTCCCGCACCATAGTTCAAAGGCCTAGATTCTTTTGCACTCAGCCTTTTATGGTCCAACTTTACAGCCTACGTTGCAACTGGGAAAACATGGCTTGACTTACTACTTTTTGGGCAGGTGAGTGTCTCCCTGCTTTTTTATGCTGTCTAATTTGCCCATAGCTTTCCTCCCCAGGAGCAGCGTCTCTTAATTTCTTGGCTGCAGTCCCCATTTGTGGTGATCTAGAGCCCAGGAAGATAAAATCTGTCACTACCTCCATTTCTTCCCATCTATTTGCCAGGAATTGAGAGGGCCAGATGCCATGATCTTGGTTTTCTTAATGTTGAGTTTCATAGCCTAACTTTTGCACTCTCCTTCTTCACACGCCTCAGTTCCTCTTCCCACTTTCTGCCATTAGAGTGGTATTCATCTGCATATCTTAGGTTGTTTCATACTCCAATTCGTCTCTGCCCGGCGAATCTATTCCAACTTTTGTTTCATCTAGCCCTGCCTTTCTCATGGATGTGCCGCTGCATATAAGTTAAATAGGCAGGGCGACAGAATACAGCCTTGCCGGACTCCTTTCCCAATTTTGAACCAATCAGTGGTTCCGTGTCCAGTTCTCACTGTTGCTTCTTGACCCGCATATAGGTTTCTCAAGAGACAAATAAGATGGTCTGGTACTCCCATCTCTTTCAATTTGTTGTGATCCACACAATCAAAGACTTTAGCATAGTCAATGAAGCAGAAGTAGATGTTCTGGAACTCCCTAGCTTTCTCCATGATCCAGCGTATGTTGGCAATCTGATCTCTAGTTCCTCTGCCTCTTCGAAATCCTGCCTGTACTTCTGGAAGTTCTCGATCCACATACTGCTGGAGCCTAGCTTGTAGGATTTTAAGCATAACTTTACTTGCATGTGAAATGAGTGCAATGGTGCGATAGTTTGAACATTCTTTGGCATTGCCTTTCTTTGGAATTGGAATGTAAACTGACCTTTTCCAATCCTGTGGCCACTGTTGTTGAGTTTTCCAAATTTGCTGGCAAATTGAGTGTAGCACTTTTACTGCATCGTCTTTTAAGATTTTGAATAGCTCAGCTGGAATACTGTCACCTCCACTAGCTTTGTTGTTGCTCAGATTTCCTAAGGCCCATTTCACTTCACATTCTAGGATGTCTGGCTCGAGGTGACCACCCCAGTGACCACCCCATCGTGGTTATCAGGGATGCTAAGCTCGTTCTTGTATAGTTCTTCTATGTAGTTTTGCCACCTCTTCTTAATCTCTTCTGCCTCTGTTAGTCCCTGCCATTTTGGTCCTTTATCATGCCCATCTTTGCATGAAATGTTCCCTTCATATCTCCAATTTTCTTGAGAGAGATCTCTGGTTCTCCCTATCTATTGTTCTCTTCTATTTCTTTGCACTGTTCATTTAAGAGAGCATTCTTTTCTCTTCTAGCTATTCTCTGAATTCTGCATTCACTTTGGGTGTATCTTTCTCTTTCTCTCTTGCCTTTCGCTTCCCTTCTTTCCTCAGCTATTTGCAAAGCTTCCTCAGACAGCCATTTTGCTTTCTTGCATTTCTTTTTCTTTGGGATGGTTTTAGTTGCTACCTCTTGTACAATGTTACGAACCTTCATCCATAGTTCTTCAGGCACTCTGTCTATCAGATCTAATTCCTTAAATCTATTTGTCACCTCTACTGTATATTCATCAGGGATATGATTTAGTTCATACCTGAGTGGCCTAGTGTTTTTCCCTATTTTCTTCAATTTAAGCCTAAATTTTGTAACAAGAATCTCATGATCTGAGCCACAGTCAGCTCCTGGTCTTGTTTTTACTGACTGTATAGAGCTTCTCCATCTTTGGCTGCAGAGCACATAGTCAATCTGATTTCTGTGTTGACCGTCTGGTGATGTCCATGTGTAGAGATGTCTCTTGGTTTGTTGGAAAAGAGTGTTTGCTATGACCATCATATTCTCTTGACAAAATTCTATCAGCCTGTGCCCTGCTTCATTTTGTACTCCAAGGCCAAACTTGCCTGTTATTCCAGTTATCTTTTGGCTTCCTACTTTAGCATTCCAATCCCCCATGATGATAAGGATATCATTTTTTGGTGTTGATTCTGTAAGGTGCTGTAGGGCTTCATAGAACCGGTCAGTTTCATTCTCTTCAGCACCAGTGGTTGGGGCATAGACTTGGATTACTGTGATATTGAATGGTTTGCCTTGGATTCGCACTGAGATCATTCTGTCATTTTGGGGATTGTATCCCAGTATTGCTTTTCCTACTCTTTTATTAACTATGAAGGCTACTCCATTTCTTCTGAGGGATTCTTGCCCGTAGTAGTATACCTGATGGTCCTCTGAATTAAATTCACCCATTCCTGTCCATTTTAGTTCGCTGATTCCTAACATGTCTATGTTCAGTCTTGTCATCTCTTGTTTGACCACGTCCAGCTTGCCTTGATTCATGGATCTTACATTCCAGGTTCCTATGGAGAAAAAATCTTTACAGCATCGGACTTTCCTTTCACCACCAGATGCATCCACAGCTGAGCGTCCTTTCGGCTTTGGCCCAGTCACTTCACTCTTTCTGGCGCTACTAGTACTAGCCCTCTGCTCTTCCCCAGTAGCATATTGGACACCTTCCGACCTGAGGGGCTCATCTTCCAGTGTCATATCTTTTTGCCTTTTGGTACTGTCCATGGGGTTTTCATGGCAAAGATACTGGAGTGGGTTGCCATTTCCTTCTCCAGTGGATCATATTTTGTCAGAACTCTCTGCTATGACCTGTCCATCTTGGGTGGCCCTGCACGGCATAGCTCTTAGCTTCATTGAGTTACGCAAGTCCCTTCGCCACGACAAGGCAGTAATCCATGAAGGAGTTTATTGCAATATCCTTATACAATAATTCTACAAAGTAAGAAAGGGAGAATAGTCCTAGACAGAAAGGAATAGGGTTAACAATTGTATTTAGTCGGCTTTTACTGATAATTAGGATATGATTTTATTATCAATATTCAGAAGGATGATGAAACGCCATTTTCTTGTTTTGTAATCTATGATTGCACAGAGAGTCATGTGTAGTAATATCCTATATTTTTTATTTTTGAAGTTGGAATTGGAGTTCAGTGGGGTTACTTTTGACAAATGCAATATATTTAGTTGCCTTTAATACAATGCATCATTTCCAAACTTTTTGGGTTAATGGATATATTTGAAACTTTGAGACCATATTATGGACATAATTACAAAAATGGTTACCATAATGGTTCCAGCCAGTCACAAAATACTAACTCTTTCCCTCCAGGATGCTCACTACCATCTTAGTTCATTTTTTCTTTGTTATATACACAAGAGCGCACTTCCAAAGAAACATTGCACTGGAGTTATCTATCATTCTAATTATTGCCTCTGGAATGCAAATGATGCTTGAAGCCGGTATTTGGCTTTGCAGCATGTCAATTTTCTAATTATATACTAAAAACATCTTTAAAAAAATAAAGTCAGTGGGCAGGGAAACAGATTTGTTCTAAGGGAGTGTTACTGAGCACAATGACATCCATAGGTTTCATATTGGGAAAAAAATATTTAATATTATTTTTTCTGATTAGAATATTCTACTGCTGATATGTATAATAAGGCTGTGGATTCAATTATCTCATTTTGGATAGGTTGTATTTGCTGTTAAAATAGAGGTAGTTATAGCAGATCATAAGATAATTATCTATTGGTGTCATTCATCTTTAGGTTTTGGATTGCAAATGCACAATGTCCAAGAGTCTGCTAAAAAGGAAGAGACTGCTAACAACAAAGGGAGAGGAATTTTTTCGTACAGTTTGGATTAGAATAAAACTCATAGTTTATTTACTAAATATGAGATTATTGTTTTTTTAGTCAGCAAGCTTTTTCAGCAGAAGTGTATGTATTTAAAATGAATTTGCTGCTAAGTTGTAGAAACATAGACTATAGTAGGCATGATAGCATTGATAGCTAGAAAAGTACATCTCTAAAAAACAATGTCCTTTGGATAGCACCATTTCTCCACTGATTCCAAGTCTCTAGACTGCATTAACACTTAGGCAGTGATTGCAACTTGCATTAAAGCTTAAGGGAAATTATTTGTTTTCTGTGATATTTTCATCTGAATTTTTTTTACTATATTGCCAATGATGGATTTTTTAATGGAAGTTAGGGTTTGAGGCTGGACATTTTTATTTTAGTAGCTGGTTTTTATTAATATTTAAAACATGTAGACATTGACATTAAGGCAACCTATAAAACTTCTTATCATATAAATGTAGTATGTAGTATATTGTTTATCATTTAAAAGAGAGAGAAAACCTTTTTTTGCAAGGAAGAGACATAACATAATCTGAAATAGCAACCAAAATGTAGAGGAAAAACCCAGCATTTTTCAGATGAAAAAAAATAAAAAATATGATATAATACTGGCAAGAAATTCTGGAAAAGGTAATGCAGACATATCTTGACAGTCCTAGATTGGAGGTAATTTTTTTTATTGTTATACATATATAACAATTTTATTGTTATACATGTATCAAATTGTATTTTTCCATCTTTCTATCTTTCCTCATAGCCCACAGGAGCTATAAGATGTTAATTATGTGGAGTTTTATAACCTTAATAAGACATCTTGTCACATTTAGATACACAACTCAGGTCAATAGCTAACATCATGAAGATATGTAAGTCACCTACCTAATAGAAACTATGAACTGCAAGCTGTTGTGGCAAGTAGAATGTTACAGTGCTCCAGCTGGCTGCTGCTTTTTTCTAAAATCATCTCTTCTTAAACCCTTGTGTGAGTATGGCATTGCTGCCTATGTGGAGTTCTTAGCTTGCAGATATTTCATCACCCAACTAGATAACATCAGGTAACAACATCATCACTCACATATTCCATCACTTCTGCATTTTCCTACCCAATAGATAACTACTGGTAGCAAGATTTATTTCCAACCAGAGTTTGAAAAGCTCAATAGGTAAGGCTCTACTGCCACATTTTGTGATGAGAGGAAGATGGTATCTGAACTTGTGGGGCTTAAAAGTGGCTGGAGAATGAGTGCCAGTTACTGATTCCACTCCCTGGTTTGTGCAACCTTTATATAACCAGCTGGGAGTTGTGAAGAATTATAGTAATACATGTAAGTGGAGCCCTCCATGTAATCCTGGATCCAAGACCCTGCAAAAAGTTCGTGGAAATCTTAGAAACTAGACTTGTATATTCAGGACTTGTCTTCTCCCTATTTTAAAATCATCATATGTTCAAATGAGTGCCTGAAGTGGATTTTTAGAAGCTAATGCGTTTCCTATTATACCTTTCACATCTTGCACTCTATGATAACAAAATGATAAATTTTGGTTGCTATCTTGCAGAATCTATTAGATACTAAAACTGAGTAAGATGTAGGGGGTGTTCTGCTAACATAATATGTAGAATGCCTGGGATCCAACATTGGAAAAATCCATTAAATGCACATTCATTTAAAAAATCCTTTTTTTTGCACTTTCCTGTCTTCGTGCTAAAGGTAATTCTTCACCATTCTGAAAAAAGTAATTTACGTCCAGTTTTCACACTTACAACTGTTGGAGCACCCTCATAGTCATATGATCAAAATTCAGATGCTTAGCAATTGACATGTATTTATGACAGTTGCCCTCCCCTGGGGACATGGGATCATCATTGGTAACCTTTCCAGCCACCTTGTGACAAGCAAAGTCAATGGGTAGGTCAGATTCACTTAATGACCAAATGATTCGCTTAATAACTTCAGTGGTTCTCCTAATAATAATGGAAAGAAAGGTTGGAAAATGCGGCAAAACTCACAACTGTCTTGCTTAGGAGTAGAAATTTTGGGTTCAATTGTGGTCATAAGTCGACTACTTGTACATAGAAAGCAGGACAATTTCAGCACCACTTATCGAAGTAATATTTGACAAAAGGAACATTTGCTTACTTATAACTAGTAGTGTGAAACTGTAATCATATATTGGATTTAATCAAATGAATATTTTATATATCTCTTTCCTCCTTTTCCCCAGGAGACTCTGTGGTACTGTTAAGTACAGGGCTTTCTTCAAAGATTGCTATTTTAATGAACTTCATAAGTGCTCTGACAGTTTGCTTAAGTCACTGCATCGATTTTTCAATATTGGCAGATCTTTCCATTCAAATATTTACTGTTGCATGTTTTTTCTATTCATCATTAGTGGAAAATAATTGTCTTGTCTCATGCTCTTAATCTTTTAAAGGCCTTTGTCATGATTATACTACAGCAGATTAAATTAACAGATTGCAATCTATCTACTAAGTGATGAAACTGGTAGCCATTAAAATAAAATATGGCCTCTTTCCTCTTTCTCTGTCCCTCCAATTTCCTATCTATTTAGTGTTCAATTCAACAATATAATTAGAAAAGTTTATTAGAATTATTAATGTTGCATGACATTCGGTGAATGCTCCAACACTGGAAGTTTTTAAGAAGAGACTGGACAGCCATTTGTCCGAAATGTTATAGGATTTCCTGCCTGAGCAGGGGGTTGGACTAGATGACCTCCAAGGTCCCTTCCAACTTTATTATTATTATTATTATTCTCTACTCAAGTAGTTTCATAATTGATATATCACACAGGTAATGATGAATCTAAGATGAGCTTCCAATCTATGAACTAGCCTTTAGTATAGCCATTAATCTGGTATCATCCAGACATATTGATCTACAATCAAAATTTTCAGCAATGATACTGTTTAAAGTTTAAAAAAGGAGTAAACCACTTTTTTAAAAAAAAATACCATCCATATTTTCCCTTCAGTACTCTATTCTTGCACTAGTTACATTGTGGCCTTCTTTCCCCAAAATCTTGCACCCTGCTTCAAGCAAACTATACAAGTTAATTATGTCTTGTTGAAAAAGCCAAGCAGATGCATTTGCACAGCATATCAAACCAAAAGCAAGAACATTGTATTGTATTATATGTAGTATGGTTCTCTAGCTTGTCTTGATATTTGGTTTGAATCTGATCTATTTGTACCACACCAGGTGCAAACAGTAGTGAAGAATATAAGAACAGTACCTGCTTTTGTATGAATATTAAAACCAGATATTTTATTTGTTTCAAGTGAAAATATTTTAGCCTAACGTGAGCAAGGCACTGCCATATGGTTACTGCTATTACTTTTAGATTTTCTAAGTATTTTTTTTCTTATTTCCGAGACATTGGTACTCTTTTAAAGAGGTACTCTTCCTCTTTACAAAATTCAATTTTCAGAAGAAAAATTGTGAAAATGTATTGAGCACTGAAGTTCTACAGCTGCTTTTTTTCAAGGTTAAAGTAGACAATTTGTGTGTTTTTTTTACAGATCCAAGCTGGCACTTTCCAAACATATTAGATTATAACTTCCATAACATCCAGTGCTGGCTGGCACATATGGGATTTGTAGTCCAGCATATCTGGAAGGAGCCAACTCAAAGAAGGCTGGTATAATATATACTTTAATCCTAAAATAAAGGATTTGAGAGTTATTAAGAGACCTAACTGTATATTGTTGCTCTTCATCCATATATTAGACAATAATACTTTACATTTTAGTTTGAAAAGGAACTGGCATGTGAAGCACTGAACTTAGAAGCATCTGTACGCAGTTTTTATTTTGACTTTGAGCTATAGTTTCTTTTACATTTGTTCAGAGCCAGTAGCTTCTCCCCTGTAATGGGAAACTAACAAAAGGGAAAGCTTCATGCTCCAGAGTTACAAAGCAGCAGGAGGAATGACAGGATGGAAAGTGCAGTAAATCTTACGAGTACAAACATTCTATTAAAATATAGTACATGTGAATATATTTACATTTTTAAAAAAATAAATAAATATTTATCTACTATTTACCCAGTAATCCCATGAATAAGTTGTTACAGTGCTGGCACAAAATGTTCAACTATGATTATACCTCAAAGCAGGAAGGGACTTATCAGATACATTACTTGGCACAAGTCCTATCAAAATATTGCAAATGTAAACTTAATGTCACTTTTTATATGGATGGCATAAAAGCTGAAATCCCAGGATACTGTTTTTCATTTGATGAGGTCCATCCAAACTGAAGATTGCTTCCTACAATTAAAGAAGCCATGGGTATAAAGTTTTTAATAATAACGTTTGTCATGTTTCCCATAAGGCTTCTTTTTCCCAGAGATTAATATATTTGGCTCTCATGTCTTATTCTTTTTTTAGCTTCCTGAAATGACTCATATTCAGACACAGCGACCCTGGTTGATATTTCTTCTACAGAACCTTGGATTGTTATTAGCGTGGCTTTGCTTCTCACTACTGGCTATATATGAACAGACGATTAGAATATAAATCTTCTAGAAAAACTAATTTGTCCAGCATCTTTTCTATGCATTTCAGTAATGCTTATGTAAAAGATCTTCCAAGTGAATTGTAGCCTTCATATTATATAAAATTACTCGTTTTTATTGTTGGAATCAGACATGAAGAAATCAAAATTATTTAAGTATAGATGATGTTATATTTTAGAAATTAATACTCTAAAATATAATGCTTGTGCTATCTTTATTTGTGTGCATGTTAAACTGTATATTAATTTTTTAGGAAGAAGCGAAGTTAAAACAAAATGCTGTAATTGTGATATATCAGGAGCATTCTATTACACTTTTAATAACTGCTTTACAGATTACCAAAAAGAAACCGGACACTAGTCTTTCCATCTTGACAAACCTGCTATCAAGACAATGGCTATAACATTGTGATTGAAGCCTTGTACTTTGTGACATACATAAAAAATGGTCAGACTTTAATCACATGGTTAAGACTACCATTTTGACTTTTTGACTTCTCTGGACACTTCCACTATTTCTGTTAATCAATTTCTCTGGTCTGATACTTCTTTATAAACAGGTAGGAAGTTATTCATGGATGACTGAAATGGGTGCTTTAGAAATCACCAACACTGGATAAATATTAGATTGATGCCTGCCAAAAGAACAGATTTGTGGTAAATATGAAGCAGACAAAGACACTTAATAGAAATGGTTACTGTAACTTTTTTTCAGCCACATCATCTAGTTTTTATGCTGTTGCTTTTGTATTCTTTTGGTTACTTTAATTCTTTCCTGCCTTCCTAAGTAATATGAGAAACTTGAGTGAGGGTTAGAACACCTCACCTCACAGTTGTCTGCTGTTTTACATTTCCTTATGGTGAAACAGAATAGCAATTATACTAGCTAACAGTGTAAAAATCTCCAAAACTGAGATTAATTACCAGATTTTCCAGGAAGATTACCAGGTTATCACCATTGTCCTTGCTTTCAATTTATATGCTACAGTTGGCTATTTGACATATCATGCAGTATCATAGATCCAGGGAACAATCATTGAATTTTATTTCAGTGGAAACTCCCCTCCCCTTCCAGTGTTTTAATTATGAATTATAGTGGAAAACATGCACACTCAAAGCAAAAAGCAGCAATAACTTTATTTTTCCTGATTATATTTGTGATTCCATTACTGTTTCAAATGGATTTCAAATGGAAGGCAACTCCATAGAAGCCCAATCATTTTTTGCTACCGGAGAATAATGTTAATAGAAGACTCTCCCATTGTAACAAGAGAATAGAGTCTCTGAGTTATTATCACCGTAAGAAAAGGATTCCAGCTGTAACAAAATAAACTACCTTTAAATGTTTATTGAATATTATCTCATTAAAACAGAAATTGCATTTTATTTTATTGATCCAATATTTAATTCCATCTATCACTATAAATATGATTAGTAAGTTTGAGCATCTATCCTTAGCTATTTTAAAACAAAAGCAATTGGTTACATTCAAACCAACAATTCAATCACTATATGGATTTCCAGAATACCATTATTGTTCTTTGCAATGTATTTTCATAAATTATATGCCTTCATGGTTTCCCTCTTTGAGAGAGTTCCTACTACCTCTCCAAATCAGGTTTACAATTTGGGAGGGAGTAGAAGGATATATTTGCCCTCTGAAAGCCAAAAAATAATATTTGTTTTGTTATTACTCAGATTACTGCTTGTGCCATAATATGTGTGTGTTGGTGACCATGGAGAAGAGAAGCACTATGGGACTATCACTGATACCACAAGGGAGTAGAGGAAAAGTGCACAATAGCATATCCAGGCATGTTATTTTACCTTTAACACTTTACTTGGTAGCATGGTTCAGGGCATCACTGAGCAGAACAAATATTATTTTTAAATATAGTATGGCTCATTTATTATAATTGAAATATAATAATAATAAATCAAACAGAGTACCATAGAATAGAGCCAAAGTTAATCTTATAATTAGAAGAGCCTAATGAAATCAGTAAAACTGAATGATTCTTAACCAACTGAATCTCAGTGGACTGATTCCACTGAATGTAGCAACTAAACCCTTGCTATGCTATAGAAGAGACTGGACAGCCATTTGTCCGAAATGGTATAGGGTTTCCTGCCTGAGCAGGGGGTTGGACTAGATGACCTCCAGGGTCCCTTCCAACTTTATTATTATTATTATTATTATTATTATTATTATTATTATTATTATTATTATTATTATTATTATTATTATTATTATTATTATTCAGGTAATCCTTGAGGTACGACAGCCATTTAACAAGTGTTAGAAATTGCGACAGACCCACCCCCCAAAAGCTACATAGGACCTCATTTCAAAGTTAAAATGGCTGCAGTGGAGCTGTGGTCATTCACCAAAGGGTCGCTGCAGCACCTTCCCGCCTCTCCCCCATTCCATCCCACCAGAATTCTATAGCACATGGGCCTCCGCCCCATAGGCCCATAACTCCCCATACTTACTTTTTGAAGCTTTCTGGACCTCCTGATGTGGAAGGAAGGCAGGCCATGTGTCCCTGAGTTGTGGCAGCTATCCAGATGTGGCTGCCGTTTTGTCCTTCCCTTTCTGTGGTTGTCTGAAAATTGTTTCATTTTGCTACCTTAGAGAGTGCTACAGAAGCTTCTGAAAGCTGCAGAAAACTTCTGCAGCACTGTGTCAACCTTAAGTTAACAAAGTAGTTTGTCCCTAGGTCGTGTGGTGGCAACCTAAATTTGGCTGCCATTTTATGAGTGGGACAAAATTACAGCCACTTTCAGAACCATGCCACACAATGCATAAAGAAAGTCATTCCACTGCTCTGGAAGGTTGTAGAGCTCTTGGAAAGATAAGGGAGAAGAAGGATGTTCGGCCTAGTGGGTGGGAATCAGGACTAAGCCTGGCAGGAACCAATGGGAGTGGGAAAAGGCCTGTTGGGACCCAAGGTGCGGAAAGTGGAGCATGTGGAGTCTTGGGGTGGAGGAGACCTTGGGAGGATCAGGGCAGGTGGGCCTGAGCCTGTATCAGGCTTCCAATTGCCTCCCCCAACCAGGATGCACCAGACACTCCACTTAACAATCCGCATCTTCATTTTACCTTTCACTGGGGACAGCAGTGATGGAAGGGTCGTTAGGTGGCACATTCACCTAACGACTGTTGTGCCATGTGACTGTAATGGGCAGGCTCCTTTATGGTCGTATCTCGAATACTCCTTGTAGTTCATGGAAATTAAATCATGAAATCTGCAAGTATGATATTTGAACTTCCACATAAAAGGCAATTTCATAATATATGAAACAGATATGGAGTCTGGTAGCTTCTTCAAGAGTAACCAGCTATATTGGGATATAAGCTTTCATGAGCAGGAACTCGATTTATCAAAGGTCTATCTAATTTATGAAATGTATTCTCCAGTCTGTGTTGTGTCTACAGCTTTCAAAATTCCCATATGTCAGGCTGGATGGAATTCTCAGAGATGTAGTCCAAATATAGCAGAGGGTGATAAGATTGGGAACAGCTCATCTAGATGATAAAAGTTTGCAAAATCATGGACCCCAGAATGCTTGTATAATTTGTCACTGTTGTTATACAGTGAAAATGGTCATGTTGAAAGCTAGCTGGATTAACCTATTCAGTAAGAAATACTCATCTGACTTAATTGATTTTAAATATGGGTTTCATGTCAGCTTTGATTTTATTACCAGAGAAAGGTAATATAAACCAATAGTTGTATATTTACATTTCCATAACAGTACTTGAGCTGTTTATTTGCAGAAAGTATTGTAGGTTGTAGCCAATTTTATCATACAAAAAGTGCTTATTTATTTAAAGTAATTATCTATTGATACAATTCAATATCTTCCTAGAGACTCAGGAATAGTCTAAAAATCAGCGCTAAGGAAGTATTTAATTAGAGCCTTACAGTTTGAAGGTTAGCAATGAAGAAAAGTCAGAAAAAGAATACTTTGATAATAATTGCAAAGCTGAACAGATAACAGGAACTGAACTATGTCTTTTGGCTTCACATAATGTTGTGGCTTATAAGTGGCTTATTCAGTGAGATGTGCATAAATTAAACACGGCTTGGTATTTTTCTATGTTCTGATTGATTCACAAGGTTTGGAAGCCATGGTAATAATTAAAATCCCTATTTGTGGTGCGACAATCATATTCCCTACTATCAACTGTGCTTATACATACTAATTGTAGGTTTTATATATGGCAAATGAGTCAGACAACTGATTAGTTTCAGTTTTAGTCAAAAGATAAAGGTTTTCAGGATATAAAAATTGACAACAGTGCTAATCCTTAAAAAAAAGTAGTGCATTCCAAAATAACAAGAATACACTGAAAGATCTTTTCTCTTTTCCCCCACACTAGGTATCTTTCTCCTATTTTAGACATTTTTAGACAAGTCATTTTAAACTCATATTGAAAACTAGACCTCTATTAAAACACTAGCTGGATAGCCATAAGTGAACATATTTGTGAAGATTCTTGCAAAGAATTGTTTGCAGGAGGAAGGGGAAGGGGAAGAGGAAGGGAAGGGAAGGGAAAGTTCATTTTCTTTTCTGCAATCAGTATGATACTCAGGTGTGGGAGACAAGACTCCTTTCCTTTAAGTCAGAGGTCCCCAATCTTTTGGGCACCAGGGACTGGTTCCGTGGAGAAAGGTTTTTTCACGGACCAGAGAGTGCGTGGTTTCGTGTGCTGCCTACATCCCACAGATGGGGCTTTGCTTGTTTGTGCAACCCGGTTGCTGGCATGCTGTGGCCCAGTAATGGTCCACGGACCAGGGTTAGGGACCCTGCTCTAAGTAACAGCTGTCAGGTCTTCCTTATGCAAAGCCAAAGAGGCTGAAAAGGTAAGTTATCAACTTCTAGAAATCATGCAAAATAATGTTTTCAGAATTCTCTCTAACCCTTCTGTTGGCAATAGCCATATGAAGTGATGTGTTTATTTCATGCAGTTGCCTACATGCTTTCTATTCAGGAAAGTTTACCATGGAAGAAAGCAGCAATGTGAACAACTACCCAACTTTATCTCCCATAGATACCTATCTGGGTACAGTATATCTCAAATACAGATCTCTTTTGTTCTTTTCAGAATTAGCTGGTTGGATGATAGAGTCCTGAGTCCAATGGTGGGAATTCAGCCGGTTCGCTCCGGTTCGGCAGAACCGATACCTAATTTTTTCTTGAGTTCGGCGAATGAATGAATGAATGAACGAACGAACGAACGAACGAACGAACGAACAAACAAACAAACAAACAAACAAACAAACAAATAAATCTATGCAAGTCTCCCCTGCCACCTCCCTCTGCCAGCCCTGATATCCTTCCGCTAGCCCTCTGTCACCACCACTGCACTTTCTTGCGTACACTTTCTTGCCAACCTGCATCAGCTGGCATGTCCCTTCTCCGTTCTGGAAATGGCAGCCCTGTTTTCTGTTGCTTTCCTCCTGGCAGAAGGGAGGAAAGGAAGGACACTTCATATAGAATGACGCTAAGCTCCGGGAAAACTACTCCGGCTGGAGCTGGGCGAGGAAGACCAGGCTACCCTTCCCTGATGGTTCTGCAGAAGAGGAGATCTTCTTGAGGAACAGATCCATTTCCTGCAGGATTAGCCTCGGCACCTGCTTCGGACGGCAAACAGAAGAGCTTTGCTCTTTTTCTCCAGGAGGCCCTTTGAAATTGTCCCCCCCCCTTCACTTTTCTGCCTTAAAATCCAGAGTAGACACATTTTCCTCCTGATCAGCTGAGGATATGGTAGCTACCAGTATGATTTTTGTAAGAAGCTGAGTACTGCTCTGGATTTTAAGGCAGAAAAGCAAAGGGTTCTTCTTCTGTTTGATCAAGGTCTTTTTTATTTATAATTTTATTAATGTTTTTTTAAAACAGTAAAACTAATGCAAACTAATATTAAGTGAGGAAGAGGAAAGAAGAAGGAAGAAATCAAAGAGAAATCTAGAAGTGGAAGAAAGGGAAAAAAGTAAAAGAAAAATAGAAAAGAAAGAAAAAATATGCAAATTAGTAGTTTCCAATCTTTACAGAAGTTATAAATACAAATTATAAATTTATTTCTTACTCTATGGTTACAGCATAACTCTCTTTTTTTCTATAATCTATTCTGTCTATTCATCAAAACCAAAAAATGCATTCTTTACTACTTCATGCTGAAGGTTTATATATATTGTCCAAGTTTGAGACATATAATTGAGTAAGGCCAGCATACTGTACATACATCACCCTGAATCAACAGATGAATTTCACTAGAGACAGATACCGTGTTTCCCCGAAAGTAAGACCCGGTCTTACTTTCTTTTGGGCTCTGAAGTAAGCACTAGGTTTTACTTTCAGGGAGGGCTTACTTTTTGCCGGTACCGGTACCAGTAGGCTGACAGCACGCAGGGGTGGGGCGGGGCCTGTGCATAGGGTGGAGAAGCAATGTGGTGGCAAGAGCATGGTGGTGGATCAGGTACGGTACTGATGTGGCCATGGTGGACAGCAGCAGAAAGGGCGCCAAGCCTGGTGTGGGGCGAGTCGGCCCAGATCCAGAGTGCTGCCCCCCAGAGTGCCTACCAGGGCCCTTCACCAGCTGCCATTGGTGGAACCGCACTGCCCACACCTCCACCTTTGGGCTGCTGAGCGCCAGCCTGCATGCCTACTGGGTGCTGCAGGCATCAGGCTAAGGGCTGAACCTGCTGGGCTGCTTCTGCCTGGTGCGGGTCGAGTCAGCCCAGATCTTCCGTGTGACTGCTGGAGCTTCCCACCACTACCGGCCTGCCAGGGCCCTTTGCCAACAGCCGCCGGTGGAACCAGTGACCGCTGGACCCACCCTCTCCATCCCACCATCTGCTTGTCTGCGGCTGCAACGGACCCCAAGCTCCACCCGCCCTATCTGCTGGCCCTACTGCTGCTGGGACATTTCTCGGCTGCGTCGGCTGCCATGTGGCCACCAAGTGGCTGCCCGTGCCGCTTCTGGCCTCGCGAGGCTCTTTGCCCTTCTGGCCAGGGCTCGCTGAGGGTTTGGTCTGTTGAAGCCGCAGGCAAGCAGACAGTGGGACAGAGGGTGAGGCCGGCGGCTGCTGGTGAAGGGCCCTGGCAGGCCGGCAGCAGGGGAGGCACTCTGGCGGTCGCACAGAAGATCTGGGCCGACTCACCCTGCTCCACGCTAGGGCTTACTTTTGGGGTAGGGCTTATATTAGGCCCACCCCTCAAAAATCAACTGGAGCTTACTTTTGGAGTAGGGTTTACTTTCGGGGAAACACGGTATTAAACAGAATCAGAGAGAAGACTGACTCTTGGACACCAATAATGGTGCACCTAAGGCCATACTTACCAAATGTTTTCCTTCGTTTCCCCAAACCATTAACAGAGGACAACACATTTGTTCAAAGGTTTTGCTTCCTGAAAAATGTTTGGTGATCATGATAAATCCCTTCAAAGTGAACACAAATATATTTTCAGAATGAGTGTATCATGTAGGAATCTTGAGATACATGACATTAATTTTTAATTACTCTAATCTAATGTATTTAATCACATAATCTTCAAGGTTGTTAGTGTATCTTCTTTTCTCAGGAAGGGGCAGTTGTTGTTTATTTTAACACTTCTATATCCCATATCACTGAGATCCAAAGGAGGGGATTATTTTAAATTTAATTAGAGTCAGATTACAAAGATCCAGGTGATCACTAAATGACAGCAAAAAGATACAAAATTGTCTCAAACTTGGTAGCTCTTCCCCTCTGGTTTCCAAAGAGACAAGTGGCTGAAATTGTTACAAAACAGCAGGTGTAAATAGGTGCATATGAAATGTGGACATAAAAGAGGTGGGACTTCGTTTTTTCCTTAAAACATTATTAGCTCCTAATTATGATCCTCAATAACTTGAAGAGCTATTAACCGCAAAGAGCAAGTGGTAAGTATGACTAGGAGAGCTTTTGCACAGTTCCGGATTGTGCACCAGCTGTGACCTTTCCTGGATCATGATTTTCTGCATTTAATTATTCAAGCCCTTATCATGTCTCATCTGGACTACTGCAATGTGCTCTACATGGGGCTACCCTTGAAATCATTTTTGAAGCTTCAACTGGTGCAAAGTGCGGCAGCAAAGCCATCTTTGGGGCCCCTAGGATGGCCCATATCACACCTCTGCTCTGCGAACTTCACTGGCTACTAGTGCAGCTCAAGGTTCTGGTTTTGACTTTTAAAGCCCTTAATGGCATAATACAGGCTACCTAATGAGCTGCCTCGTCCTGCTAGAACAATTTTATCCTACTCATGCTGGCAGGGAGGGTCTACTTCAGATTTTGTCAGTCGAAGAACTCTGCCTGTTGGGATCCAGAAGTAGAGCCTTCTCTGCTGCAGTGCCTGCCCTTTGGAATATCTTTCCCTCTAAGGTAAGATAAGCCCCCACCCTCTTATTCTTCCATAACAGCCTAAAGATCTGACCCTGCCAATTGGCCTGGGGTTCAAATGGGGAAGCTCCACACTAGAGGTGGCTGCTGGATTGATGACAGACTAGACACACAGTTCTCTCCCTCCATCATTCTTTTTTGGCAATCATATAATAGTATTTCTCATTGGTTCTTTTATTGTTTATTTAATTGTTCAACTATCTTATTTCTGTTCACACTCTTTTCATTTCTTCTTTTTTATTGTTGTAATATGCCTTGAGTAGCCCCATGGTTG
Source organism: Azemiops feae (assembly GCA_023970755.1). Lineage (NCBI taxonomy): Eukaryota > Metazoa > Chordata > Lepidosauria > Squamata > Viperidae > Azemiops > Azemiops feae. The sequence continues at coordinate 286,912 of JALGBA010004226.1, read as the reverse complement.
AACAAAATTTAACAAATAACAAATAAATAAAAATAATAACAAGGAAGTAACAGTTAGTCAGCTATTATAAAATTGTTTGGGAAACTATATAAGGTGACTGCTACAGAGCAAATTCTGACCACACCCACTTTGCTAGATCCATCTGGCCCTAACTATAGTGCATTTTCATACGAAAGAGATGGCTTTTGCACAGTTACACCTTGCATGACAATTGCAATTTTTCCCGGATCAGGATGGCTTGTTCACAGTCACTCATGTCCTACTTGCCTCCTGTTTGTATCATGGTCTACATATGGCTGCTCTTGAAAAGCATGTATACGTACAATCAATAAAGCAATATACAATATACATACAATCAGAAAAACAGAAAAAATGGATGTCATAACCACATTTCTCCGATGCACCTATGTTCTCTTCCCACCCTGACCTCATCTATTTCAATGCCAGGGAACAGCCAGGTTCAAGTGTTCCTTAGAAGGATAGAAGGGTCGGAAGAGCTTATCAGATCTCAGGGGAAAGGGTTATTCCATACAGCATTTTCAATTGTCCCTCAGTTTTACCTTTTTCCTTCCATCTGACCCAGGAAGGAGGCATCTTGGTAAGTTATGATGCACTGACAGATATGATTTGTGTATTTTTCCTTTACAGTTCATAGCTCTTAAAAAAATTAAATTATTCTTTATGGAAAGAGTTGGGGTTTTTTATTTCTTTAAGAGATGACTGTTAGTTATTCAGAGCCATCATGAATAAATGGTAAACTAAAATAATAAATAAATAAATGTGCCTTACTGATACCCTGTTTTCCTGAAAATAAGACCTAACCGGAAAATAAGCTCTAGCATGATTTTTCAGGATGCTTGTAATATAAGCCATACCCCCAAAATAAGTCCCAGTTAAGATCATCAGCCAGATGGATGCATTGAGTACCGTATTTCCTTGAAAATAAGCCCTTATGCGTCTTTTGGAGCAAAAATTAATATAAGACCCAGTCTTATTTTTGGGAAAACACGGTGGTATGTGATGTGATATGTAGTCAATATCTTAGATAATTTCATCTTGGGCCCTTTGTTTTACTCTGGACTTTATGGTTTACCTTATATACTGTGCCAGGACTAACTTATTTAACTATGGTTTATGAATGAATCAAAACTGGCTGGTTTCATATAGCATACTTACAGAAGCTGATACCAATTAACACTTTGGCTTAGTCTAATGTGCAAATTTGTATATTGGGACAATTAAAATTTGTAAACAGCATCTAAACCAGACAAAGTTAGAGAAGACTATTTTAAATCTTACAATAGTGTTATATCAGATTAAATATAAATTTAATATTAAAAATCTAAAGGGTACAAAGTTAGGAAAGGCAAGTTTAAAATCTGTGGTTAATTAATATTAAATATCAGTTTAATTTCATGAAATATTGGATACTTCTTCAGCCAGTTTTACAACTTAAGCTTGTAGTATTCTTAGATGTCTGAAAATACCTGAAGGACAGTAACTGCATTTTGTAAGATTCCTTGTTTGACTTTAGAGATAAACAGTTGTACAAGTTTATGAATGATGAATGATGATAAAATCCGTCTTTGTAGGTCTGCTTTGCATTCTTCTCTTCTGACTACTCGCTTCTGACTATTTCCTTATACAGTTGCATCATACAATGGCATGTTGAATCTATCAAATGCCTCTCACTGTATGTCAAATATGTATCCGGGAAGAATGAACATAAAATACACAAGTAATTTGGCCATGTTTCATGCTACTTTATTCTGCATTTAGGAATGCTTATCTCGGAAATCAACAAACTTTAAAAACTGCTCTCATATCCATTCCTGAAAAAAGTAAAAATAATCCTCCCCCCAAAGCTACTGGCATGTTGTAGGAAAAATGAGCAATGGAACTGAAGTTGAAAATACCATACAGTATAAAGAAATAACAGCAAGCAAATGTAGTATCATAACATCATATATTTTTGTATATGAACAAAAATATCACTATTTTTAAAAATATAATCATTTAATCACCTGTTTTACACTACTTTCTCAAGGCATGAGGTATAATAAACTCATTTTATAGTATAGTAGATAAAATGATTGAAAGACTCTAAAGCAAATATGGGTAATATAGCCAGTTTAGAATTGGAATAGCTCCTTATGCTTGCCAACATAATTAGACTAGCAAATATGTGGTGCATAATCGGTACTGTTTGAGTATATGGTTAGATTATGTGCTGTATAAAGTAACTAGGTTAAATATCGAGGACCCAGATTGTTGGGGGCAATATGCTGAATCTGTAAGCTACATAGAGAAGGCTGTAAAGCACTGCGAAGTGGTATATAAATCTAAGTGCTATTCTATTGCTAATTAACCCATGAATACTAGATAGGATAACAGTCAAAGCTTGATCACAGAACATATGGTTTTTAAATAAAATGACCCATATATAATTTCTTGGCATCTCCAGATAAACACCAAGAATGCTATTTGAAACTCTGAGCTAAGTTAGCCAAGGTATGATTAAAATATGTGGAGTCATATAAAATAGAATGATCACATCTGGGATCCAAAGCTTAGGATAGCCAGAGCAGGCAGCAATAAACTAGGATTTACTATATCCTTTTTCTGCCATTGTATTGAAGTCTTGCAATACAGTATAAATATGGTAGCCTTAAAATGCTGCACTAAAAATAGCATGATTACTTCAATGTATATTATATATCCTATTATAGATTGTAAATCATATTTCTCAGTACACCTGGAAGAAAAGATTGAGCATACCTCTACATACGTCTATTGAGATTCTCAATTATCCAGATCATGGTGGTCCCAAAGGTGCTTTTCCAAAAGGCAACTGGACTATCTTGGGTTTTTTTTCTTTTGGTTTTTTTTCCCCTTGAAAACATTATTTTCTCATCCAAGAAGTTTCTTTGGTCAGAACTGAAGAAGCTTCTTGGATGGAAAGCAGAACATTTTCAAGGAAAAAAATCAAGAAAGTCCAGTTGCCTTTTGGAAAAGTACCTTTGGATATGTCTACATAAATCTCTTGGCTCTTTGTTAGTTGCTGTCTCTCCATTAGTTTACATCCTTGCATCTCCATTATTTCCTTGTGCTTTCTTCAGTCACATAAGAAAAATTGTGCTTGACTACTGAGAGAGAATGAATGAGGAAGAGACAGCTGTTTACTTATCCTTTGTGGCTGTGTTCACATGACATATTACTTCATTATCAACTTAGTTTATTCAATTTTCTGGGTCCATCTGACACATTAATTCATAAACCAAGTTTAACAAATAATGGCTAGTTTGTATGTCATGTGAATATAGTTGGCAGACCATAGGCGGGATTCTATATATTGCACCAATCCCACCAATTATTAGATTCAGGTAGAAAAAAGGAATATTAATTGGCTTCCATTGCAAATTGAATTATCAGTGGTTCTATGAAAATATAAAGCATATGAAGAACCAGTGGTTAAGAATATAAAGAACTAGTGGTTAAGACTCCAGGCTAGTAAATGGAAGACCATAATAAGTTCAAGTCCAGTCTTATCCATGAAAGCCAGTTGGGTAACTGTGGCCAGTCTCTCTCAGCTCAATTCACCTCACAGGATTGTTGTTATTGGGAAAATAGGAGAGGAAGTGGATATACTCACCGTCTCAAGTTATTTCTAAAAATAACAAAAATATGATACAAATAAATGAGATCTGGATATCATAACCAAGCAAAAATGATAAGAGTGGTATGGCCAACTGGAGCTGGGAAGATTGTGGATCTTGCGTAGAACATTTACAACTTCCACCTTTATGCTCATTTGACTATCTTAATAAGAAGTAAAGAAGACATTTCTTTTGCCCTGCAACAGTTCAGCCCAATTTCAGTTTCCAATCAATTGCTAATAAGATAGAGGCTTTGTTGTGAGTGCATAGCTAATGTAACAGATCAGGAGGCTAACTCTGCACCATGCTGTGAATTTTGCTCAGAGTTCTGGTTTTAAGATGATGGACATGTCAGTATTTAAAAAACGAATGAATGAATGAATGAATAAAAAATGTCAAAGAGACACTGTGGAAGAGCCCAGACAGAAAGCAAGACCACGAAGCAGGCTGCATTCACACAGTATGGTAAATCATGGTTAAGGGAATTATATTACAATTCAGCCTATCATAATTTTAACCCAAATGTTTGGGCTTGTAAACATGCAGTATCAACTAATCAATCTTGTTGGAATGTATAACACATCGAATTTGCCCATCGCATTTTAGCCCAACATATATGTTGATTCATTTATAATTGCTCTGTGTTGTTTTGTGCTCAGTGCAGCGTTACCTGTAGATATTCTGGTGCTTGTTATGGTTTGGTTTATCTTCTGATTTTATTAGGAATTTCAAAAAGGAGGCTCTTGTTTTTTTTCTTCAAGTTTTTGAGATTTACTTTTAAACATTTTCTGAACATTTTTTTCTTTTCTAAGATATTGTTCTCCCACTGTTGTCATATAGCAACAATTTAACCCTTGAGTTGGCTGCTGGCACACCAAGTGCACCTGTTACCACTTTTCCAAGTACAAATATGATAAACTGATAGTCATGCAATTTTCTCACTCAGTACATTCCTCTCAATTATTTCTTTTGTTTCAGTAATATAGTTCTTGACTTCCCAAATTCGTTTAGCGACCGTTCATAGTTACAACCACACTAAAAGGGATATAATTGGTCCTCCTGCTTGCAACCATTGCAGCATTTCCCTAGTCACATGATCAAAATTTAAGCACTTGGCAACCAGTATGTATTTATGGAAATTGCAGTATCCTGAGGTTATGTGATTGTGACTTTCCCAGGTGGCTTCCAACAAGCAAAGTAAATGTGGGATCCATCTAACAACTGCAATAATTCACTTAACTGTAGCATAAAGGTCATAAAATTGACACAACTCACTTAACTACTTTGCTTACAACAGAAATTCTGTTCCCAATTGTCATTTTAAGTTGAGGACTACCAATATTATCAGCTTCTATTGGTCTCTTTTGTGACTTCCAAAATCTAGTTAGTGTGCTACTACTGTCTAACTGAATTTGTAGGTGTTTTCCAAAATCATAGGGAAAAAAAATCCAAAGCAACGAGGAAAGATTATCAGATTTTATACTCATATTGTGTATTTTGGAAGTTTTCAAATTTGGGTTCCCTAAAATTTAATGCCCTAGGCCCTTGCTCAGAGACCAGCCTTAATGGTGCAAACGTGGATTGTTTATACAACACGTGAGGTGTTCCGGCCATTTCATCAGCTTTGTGCATTAATGAATTCAGAAATTGTGTGGCTTCTTCTCCAGGTCAGCGGGTTAACCTATGATGAAAATCTGCTCCAAAATTGTTCTCTTTACGTGAAAGCGAATCCCCCCATCACTGGGTCTGCCTAGTCTCGGGTGCTGCTCCTCTCAGCAGCGACGTCCAGCGCCCAAAGGAGGGGGAGGGGGAGGCGAGAACCACTGCCGTCCTCCCCTGTCTGCACACGCCCCCTCGAGAAGGAACCGAAGGGGAGGCTCCGTGAGGAGACCTCCAAGCGGGCCTTTTGGGCGGCTGCCCCCGCCTATTTCGGCCCCTGCGGCAAGACAAGAAAGGGAAGCTGCTGGTCTCGGCTCCTCGCCTAACTTTTAGAAAGAAAACCGCCAAGCCATCGCTTCAGGGTTGCCCTCGGAGCGCTGCTCCGTTCCCTCTCGCTTGCTGGGAGGAGGGGGGGGGAAGGGGGTGGAATAGAGAAAAGAAAAGGGTCTCGCGGTTGTCCCTTTCTGCTTCCCTCAGGCGCCTCCCTGTCTCCTCCCCCTCAGCCGTAGTAGCAGTTGTTCTCCGAAGCTGGAGCCGCGCTTCTTTAGGCAGGGCGAGGCGAGGCGCGGTGCGCGGGACCAGACCCCAGAGCCTCCCCCACTACCCTCTTTCGTAACCACCGCCGTCTCCTTTCCTTCGCCCTCTCCTCAAGTCAGTCAGCTAAAGGGAGGCGAAGCGTTGAAACGTTTCAAAATGGCCCGATCCTGAGGGATTAGCTTTCCTCGAGGAGGGGCAGCGGCAACAACCTCGGCTCGACGAAAGGGGGACTCCTTTGCTGTTGCTTCACAGAAGCGCTTCTTTATTGGAATTGATCCCCTTCTATCTCCAATGGTCCAAAGTGACCTGTCCAAATCGCCTCCTATCACAGAAGTAGCGGCGGCGACGCAAGAGATGCAGATGGACTTCCTGGAGAATCCCCCGGCGCTCGTTACGGCACTGCAGGTACGACTTGGGAGTGTGGGGAAGCCACGGCGAAGGGCACCCACGAGGCGCAGTTACCACGTGCTTGGATGTGGCTGAATTGCCGCGAAACACGGAGCCGCAAAGTAACCAACCCTCCTGTTGGGCGAACCCACAACCTTAGGCCAGTTGACTAAGCCGTGGTTCAGCTGGCTAAGGGGAGACGAATTGTTTGGGTACAGGTTACACAAAGCCACAAGGTAGATTCCTGGATTGTGATTGGGCATGTTGTGTGAATCCAGCCGTGCCTATTTGCCAGCCGAATATAATGTATTGTGTGAAGCTGACCAAATGTGATTTAGTCAGTGATAAAGTGGGTAAAGAAGACATCATCTGACAGTCATATGTGGGCTATTCTTGCCATTTCTAAAGACCGTTTCAATGTTCTGCTACAAAAACAGCAAGACTCTCCTTGCATCTTTAGCGAATCTGTTATTTGCATTAGTGCATTTCACAGCTCACTTCCTCAGGTGCTTTCAGCCTTTTGTCTTTGGAAATATTTAATATATTCCTATTATCTGGCAAGAGCTTCTGATATTGGCCCCACCCAATGAGGTAGAGGTAAAATTTTATCCCAAATGCTCTTCTGTAGCTTCTGAACATAATATACTTTCTCAGAATTATTATTAAGTTGGGTGGGACAAAATAGTACTGAGAAGTAACTAGGTTATGGGATTTTTTTTAAAAAAAAACTAGGTCTGTTTTTAAACAGGTTAAATTTAGAAACAGAGAAATAAAACAGCAAGGTTATTTGACATCAGTTCCAAGGTATTTTCAAAGATGATTTTAAGGATATTTAAACAGCTCTGGCCAGTATGCCAATGGCAGAGGTAGCTGTGATTTTAGTATTTGTTGCACTATGAGCCACAGTCTTGTAGAGTTGTTTAGAGCTTTGGGCTGAAATGTAATAGAAATACCATATTGGGAATAAGTCCCAATATGTATAGTAGTTCAAAGCATTGAGGTATAGTGTTAATTATCTGCAAGAATTACAATATGCGATAATATATTCTTCAATCTTAAAGTGTTGCAAGATCCTTCCTTGGCTTTTTAATTCTGGCATTCTTTGCTAACAAGACTTGGTAACAAATAAACTCCTGAATGCAAATCCCAGATTACTTGGAAGCATGCATTCAAGTGGCAGTGGAGAAACAATAACTTCCCCAGATTCTGAGAGTAGAGAGTAACAGGATATTACTTTTTTTTTTACTTCACATGTTCTTGATTTGAAAATCAGGTGATGACTGGCATGCTGGAATGTTCTGTCAAAGATAAACATCTATTTTGTCAACTATTTCCTACTTTTGTGCAAAGTTGTGCAGTAATCATTGTAGAGAAATAAAATACATGCATATATTTATGGATTAGGCCAGGTTGATTTGGATTTTCTTAAATAATGTTTGCCTTTAGATATATAAGAAACCTTGGATTTGCTCAGATCCTGTCATATTAACTTAAAATAAAGTTTTTGTTTTAGTAAAATGCATATAATCCAAAAGATACAAATCTACCAAGCTGATGAAAATAGACAACTGTTTTATGTAGTATACCAAGAAAATACATGCCATGTGAGTACATGGTGAAAAATGCTGTAACATATACATTACTTTTTCAATTAAACACAATTTTTGGACACTAGCTGGTAAGATTTGTAATGTGTTCAGCATATTTACTAGAAATTAAGAATTAATTCCTTAAACTATCCTGTTGTACAGAAAGAGACAGTGAGAGAATACGCATACAAGTGGATTGATTTTTTTCATTTTTGAAACATACTTATGCACACAAAAGATATTCTAACCTAAGGACAAAACTTCTCTTAATTCTTTTTAATTGTTCAACATTTTAATGGGAAATATCAAGATACGCAAATCAGTTACCCTTAGAAAGTATTCATGTAGAAATGTGTTACCATGAATGTTTTACTTTATAACTCCATCGTTTGTCATGCTCTAGCAGTTTTCTACCTACTGCTTTCTATGCAGTATGGTGACACCCAGTGCTTTAGTTGTTCTCACTTTTTTATTCAGTGATTGAGGAACTCTGCATTTGACAGGAAAATGTATCATTTTTGAAGCTGAAATAAGATAAATGTATACAGGAGAAGTGTATATGGTTTCAGATTCCTCTTTTATTTCTCTACTTTTTATTGTTTTTGGAAAGAGAGCTGCATGTATGCAAATTTATAAGTATTTCTTACCATGGTCAAATTTGTATTTCTTTGCATGGTCAAATTTGCAAAGACATAGTTCATACTAATAAGTTACATTGAATTTTCATCTGCATATTTCGTTCTATATTTTAAATATTACAATATCCCATGATAATATATTAGCTTATCTCGTACATGAAGTGTTTTTAATCTATTCTGTGATTACCTTATAACACATTACATATTTTAGTGGAAATTAATAACCTACTATATACCATGGCAGTAATAAAGCATCGCAGAACCTCAACAAAACTCTTCTCAGATTTAAAATTATGAAATACATGAACCATAATTAAAGTAGTTCTAATAGTGCAGCTAAGAGAGGTATTCTGAAAGAACATTTTGTTTCACTAATAAATGATAAAAATGCTGAGCATTTCCATCAAACTACTCTGGCTGCACTTATATGCTAGCAGAGTAAGCTCATTTATAAATAGTTACATCCTTTTGTGTGTAATAAATGGGATTAGAGTTACAGTGTATCTTTTGCTCAAGATATATTTACTATGCTTTCATTTAGTATGTTAACTTTTCCTATAATTAGTATGTGTGTGTGGGTATTATGTATAATGTATATATATTTATATCTATACCATATCTATACCTGTACCCATATATACAGTTAGTTTATTTTTATCTAAAGTGTTCTGATCTTAATAGCAAAAATTAAGATTAATATAAAATATTAAATTACAATTTCTTCCTTGTATAATTTTGAACAGTTTTTCATAGGTGAACTTTTTTCTGCTGAATTTAGAGCAAAATAGAACTTATGCAGTTGATGAATTGCTTTTTAATTCTTTTCAGTACTTTTGATTAGGAAATTAGGATCAGATTACAAGAGATAGTCAACGGAATGCTTTGTAAATAATTTTCTAGAGTTCTGATAATTCTCACAACACAAATATATTGTTTGTTCTCTATGAAACTGACAAAGTTACCCCATCTGTCATGTGGTGGCCAGGTGAAGGGATGCCCACCAGCAATTAGCAAAGCTATAAGAGAACTTGACAATAAATCAGTTCACTACACAATCTGTATCATTTATCACTTACATTTTTGCTGAAGAACATTGTGCTTTTATTGAAACTGAAATGCATCAATTTTCATTCCATTATTTCAAAGTAATTCTGTGATGTTCAAATAGCTGGTAGGGAACTGATTTTTTTTCTCCAAGAATGAAAAAATAGTTTTCCACAATGAAATAAATGGTTATGGACCTTGCTGACTTTCATGACAGAAATTGTCATGGAAAATCACATGATTTGAATATGTTTCAATGAAAATTAATTACTGATTGTAGATTGCATATCTCTAAGTTGTAGTTTAGCAAAATAGAATAGCTCTTAACTGCAGCAGATTGAGGAACTTGTGGCCCTCAAAAAATGTAGACAATAGCAAGGGATGCTGAGAGTTGTTGTTCAGCAATATCTGAAAATCCACTGGTTACCTATCCAATTTATGATGAATTTACCATTTGTTTTGAAATTTCTGAACTGGTTTTATGCATTTCTAAAAATAGTCCTAGATAAACTTATTGAAAGCGGAGAGGAGAAAATAATACTTGAATTTAATTGTAATCTGTTACTATTGCAGGTCACTTTGATAGTACATAATGCCAGCGACTGATCAATGACCAATATTAAACACTGAATCTCATTAAAACTATAAAGTCAGAGATAGCATTAATACCACTTATGGCAATAGCAACAACTATTCAGTTTCAAGGCTGTAAAGTGCAGAGCAACTTTAGAAACATGGGACAGGAAGACAGCAGCAGCATAGGTATAAGAATTGCAACTTCACAATGACACAAGGCAGTCAGCTGATTACTAAAGCTTCAGGCTAATTTGCAGTAATAATGCTTATCTAGTCGTGTTATGTTGAATGCCTGAAGAAATTCTTCAAAGCTTGAACCTAGTTGGTTTGCAAAGTTGAATGTTGGAGAATTACAGCCAAATTTTGGCCAATGGAGTTTGACACAAGTGAAGCTATGGTCCTGGTGACTGCATTCATATAGGCTGTTTTATTTCTTAATTTCATCAAGAAAGTGGACTGCCACTTTTTAAACTTTCTTTTAAATAGCTCTGGAATTTTCAGGTGGCTTTCCCTGTAAGTATTAACCATAATTAAGTTAGTCAGCTTCCAAGTTGTCTTAAAAGACAGTATCATCTCAAGACTTATCATATGCCAAGAGAAAAAATACCATCAAGTTGAGTTTATGACCACAAATGTGGATTATTTTGGCAACTGCATGAAAGTGGTTTGCTATTGTTCCCTTCTGTAATGTTTTTCAATTACACAGTCCAACCTAAAATTTCCAAGAAGTCTTTCATTCAATTACTAGCAAGTATCAACTGTGCTTAGGTTCTGGTATCAGCTACGATAAGCTACGTTCTGTAACTACGCCATTAACCAGTTCCTTTATAATATAATGTAGAAGACAAATATTTAATTGCCATTGAACTAAAAATATATGGTACAGATAGTCCTCAATTTATAACAGTTACAATGGCACTGAAAAAATGACATGACTGTTTTTCACACTTATGACTGTTATAGCATCCCCTTAGTCATGTGATCAAAATTCAGATGCTTGGCAACTGGTTCATATGGATAACAGTTGCAGTGTCCTGTGGTCAGAAGGTTTGCAATCTTCTGACAAGCAAAGCCAATGGGAAAACTGGATTCACTTAACAGCCTTGTTACTAACTTAATAACTGCAGTGATTTACTTAACAACTCTGGTAAGAAAGGTAGTAAAATGGGGCAAAACGCATTTAACAAATGTCTTACTTAATAACAGAAATTTTGGACTCAATTGTCATATGTTGAGGACTACCTGTATATAAATTATCTATTTTGTTTCTAAGTTCTGTTATAATGATGGATATGAGCTAAATCTTTATATATATGGGATTGGAAAGGTAAAGGGGTGTCCCATTCTGTAATTTTTAATAATATTTATATGCTGTCATTGATTTCTAAAGTTTTTGCATAAGGGCAGGGAGACTACTGAACACTTGTGGCTTTAAATCTTGACCAGCTTTGCATAACTCCCTAGTGCCTTTTGCCACATAAGTAAAATAATTCCCTTTGAAAAAAGTCTTTTGGTGGATAGAAGAGTTCTGAATCTTTTTGACTTTTCATTTAGTGTCTGCTTTGAATTTCTGTACCATTTTAAACCCTGACCTAAAAATAATAAAAAAGTACTTGTGTCCAATTTTACTGAAGAGTTATGCTGGATGCACAGATTTTCCTTGCATCCGCTTTGAGAAGATATTTACATTCTAAAATGTCTTTTCTGAATGAAAATACCCAGTTTTCTGGATGTATCATATAAACTATGTTAAGAAAGGGAAGACCTTGTTTTCACAGAACACTTTCAGATTTATAAATCTTCCTGTGTTATCACTTGTTGTTTGTGCCATTCTATAAATTGGCTTTGAATTTCCTTTATTATAATACAGATTTTTATAATTCTATATTGGAGTTAGAACATATATACCTCTATATGGCACTCTATTAACATTCATACTGATTTGTTAGTGCTGCTTGCTATTAGTGTCAGCCATAATGTTTCTTTTTTAACCATACATTTTCCAAGTTGATAACTCATTTACTTGTTGTGATATGTCACCAAATAAGCAATGTCTTTTCAAAAATTTGCTTTCATTCATTATGTACCGCCACGCACACATTCTTATCCTTATTAATTTGCATTTTTGCATAATCATATCCTAATGGTTTTAGAATTTGAGGATTGGACTTATTTATTTTTTTAAATAGACTTAGTCTTCTAATTTGTCCCTTATATGTACATCTTGTTAGTATGTTTACAGTTCTAGATATGACAATCTCTGGTTTAAGTAACCTTTTAAACATTTACATTTTGTCATGACTTTTTAATTCCTACTTGAGAAATTATGCATATCTTCTAGATCAGGGGTCCCCAACTCCCATTCCGTGGACCAGTACCGGTCCGCAGCATGCCAGCAACCGGTCCGCACAAACAAGCAAAGCCCCATCCATGGGATGCAGGCAGCACACAAAACTCTCCAGTCCGTGGAAAAACCTTTCTCCATGGAACCGGTCCCTGGTGCCCAAAAGGTTGGGGACTTCTGTTCTAGATAGTGTTTTTCCCTCCTTCTGGAATCTTGTAAATGAAATTAACTTTCATTTAGTCAGCAACTAACTTTTTTAAAAAATTCCATTCATAAAAATTCCATTCATTTCATATGATTTGTATTGTTATTTATACTGTCATGCATTCTGTTGCTTTATAGAATTGAATAATTGTGATATAATTATTTTGTATGGAACCCTGGTACATATGAATTATTGAATAAAAATAAATTGCTTTAATGCTTTTAGCATAATTGGAATTTTTTTCCTAGCCTGGCTTTTTGATCAGTATCTGCTAAAATCCAAGAAAAATGTTTTTCTATGAATACACGTAATTAAGCTTGGTTTGGTTTTAGTTTAAGATATGTGAGCCATGTATTGCAACTTGTTCAACAAATCATGATTTAAATACGCATAGCTTTGCACTATTTTTCAACTACATATACATCACTTGCGTAGGCATACAATATTTTTTCCCAAGATACATATTTTCAGAACTGTAAGTACATTTGGTTCATGCATTTTACTAAACCATAATATGGTTTGTTTAGTTTTTGTCTTATATGAATTGAATCATGATTTATAATAATAATAATAATAATAATAAAGTTGGAAGGGACCTTGGAGGTCATCGAGTCCAACCCCCTGCTCAGGCAGGAAACCCTATACCATTTCAGACAAATGGCTGTCCAGTCTCTTCTTAAAAACTTCCAGTGTTGGAGCATTCACCGCTTCTGGAGGCAGGTTGTTCCACTGGTTAATTGTTCTAACTGTCAGGAAGTTTCTCCTCAGTTCCAGGTTGCTTCCTTCCTTGACTAGTTTCCATCCATTACTTCTTGTCCTGCCCTCAGGCGCCTTGGAGATAGCTTGACTCCCTCTTCTTTGTGGCAACCCCTGAGATATTGGAATACTGCTATCATGTCACCCCTAGTCCTTCTTTTCATTAAACTAGACATACCCAATTCCAGCAAACGTTCTTGATATGCTTTAGCCTCCAGTCCCCTAATCATCTTTGTTGCCCTTCTCTGCACTCTTTCTAGAGTCTCAACATCTTTTTTACATCGTGGTGACCAAAACTGGATGCAGTATTCCAAGTGTGGCCTCACCAAAGCATTGTAAAGTGGTATTAATACTTCACGTGATCTTGATTCTATCCCTCTGTTAATGCAGCCCAGCACTGTGTTGGCTTTTTTGGCAGCTGCAGCACACTGCTGCTCATATTTAGTGATTGTCCACTAGACTCCGAGATCCCTCTCACAGTTACTACTATTGAGCAAGGTACCCCCTATACTATACCTGTACATTTGGTTTTTCTTGCCTAAATGTAGAACCTTACTTTTTTCACCATTGAATTTCATTTTGTTAGATAGCGCCCAATGTTCAGTCTGTCCAGGTCCTCCTGTATCTTAAGCCTGTCTCTGGAGTGTTGGCTATTCCTGCCACTTGGTGTCATCCGCAAATTTGATGATTCCCCATCTATCCCCTCGTCCAAATCGTTGATGAAGATGTTGAAGAGCACTGGCCCCAGACAGAGCCCTGTGGCACCCCACTGCACACTTCCCTCCATGTAGATGCGGTTCCATTGAGGACCACACGCTGAGTACGGCCGGTCAGCCAGCTACGAATCCATCTGGTGGTGATGCTGTCTAACCCACATTTTTTCTATCTTATCAAGTAGTAGGTTGTGATCTACTTTATCAAATGCCTTACTAAAGTCCAAGTAATTATATCCACAGCATTCCTCTGATCCGCTAATTTTGTCACTTGGTCAAAGAATGCAATAAGATTTGTCTGGCATGATCTGTTTTTGACAAACCCATGTTGGCTTTTAGTAGTGATTTTGTTTGCCTCTAGGTGTTCGCTGATTCGTTGTTTGATTATCTTTTCCAGAATCTTCCCAGGTATTGAGGTCAGGCTGATAGGTCTGTAATTTCCTGGGTCCATTTTTTTCCCTTTTTTGAAGATGGGAACTACATCAGCTCTTTTCCAGTCCTCCGGTAATTCCCCAGTGCTCCAGGATCTTTGAAAAATATAGTTCAATGGTTCTGAGATCACATCTGCCAGTTCCTTGAGAACCCTGGGGTGTAATCCATCCTGGTCCTTGTAAAACATGATTTAGTACATAGTGTGTTTTAGAAACATAGCTAATTCTGGTCCATTTAATAAATTGGTTAAATTATGGCTTATGTCAATTCAGTCCTAGAGTAGCTGGAAGAATATGTTGGGTAACTGGAAGGGTATATAATATAGACACTGGTTTTCTATGATATGTCCATATGCCTGGTTTGCTTTGAATAAAGTTTAATTTTAACATTGTAGTGTGTATTATAACTATCACTAGTCTCCTCAGCACTACTGAGATCCATTCCACACGATATTCTTAGTAATTTAGGAAACTTGTAATAATAACATATCATAATGTAGTTTTCCTAGTAAGTGACTCTTTTCCTTTTAAATATTCTTTAATGTTATTGGAATTGGAGGGAATGAGATATGGAAAGGCAAGGCTAGAGAATATGGGAAATTGCAGAAATGAGAAGAATTATTTCCTGATTTTGTTAATGGAAATCTATGCAAGTATGAAAGAAAACTGGCACAGGATTCCATTCATAGAGCTGGATTTAAAGAACCATCAGCAAGAGGAAATTGATCTGCACAAACAATGATGCAAAGGAATTCACATAGTATTATAAAATGGTCCTTTTAATGCTCTTTTGAATTACTTGTTCTAGGCTTTAGTAATTATTGCTGTCTATTAGGAGCATAACCTTCTGCTGAGATACATCACTGTTTCTTCTGACAGACGGTAGCTCTTTCTGAGGCACTTACACATGGTGCCCTTTCCTCTCACCATGTCTCCAAAATAGTTTGAAATGGGCCTGTCAGTTGGCTTACTTCCCACTGTCTTTACTTCACCTGACTTCAGAATATTGAAAATATCCTGGGAAAACAAGTAGAGTTCTGCCTCTAGTCAACAAATAGGAGCCTGCTAAGTAAAATAATTTAAAAGATCCAACAGTATGTTTTCTCAAATATTGCTAGTTCTGGAACAACAATTA
Source organism: Azemiops feae (assembly GCA_023970755.1). Lineage (NCBI taxonomy): Eukaryota > Metazoa > Chordata > Lepidosauria > Squamata > Viperidae > Azemiops > Azemiops feae. The sequence goes on along the minus strand of JALGBA010004226.1, from coordinate 271,242 downwards.
TTTCATACAAAAAGAAAATGAAATATCTTCTAGTGCTGCCTTTCAAGTATGTTTTAGCTGCAAAATAGCACTCTCTCTGTTCTATTTCCATTTTAGCTTGTCCTCTCTTCATGTTTTCATTATATAAAAAAAGAATAAAATAAAAATCAGATGTTGGTGAAGTTATCTAGCTACTAAGCTGTCATTCCTTTTGTATTAAAAATTCCATTGAAATTTATAGAATTAGCATTAGCATTCTCTAGCCTTGCCTTTTGCAGCTAGGCACATATCCCAATTACTCTAACCATGGGATGGAGCTGCCTTGAAGAACAGTGTAACTTCTGACAAAACACATTCTGAGCTGGAGGAACTGGAGCTCATTATAAGGCATTTTCACTTGAAGCAGCCTGTCACTTTGCATATTAGTTTCCTTCCTTATTAATCAAGGCAGCATCCACTTAGAACCTGTGAAGTTGTCTGAAGTGCACTGGAATTGAAAGAAGAGGCACTAGATTCCTTCATAAAGACACAAACTGTTAATTAGATCTGCAAAGTTTCATTGTATAATAAGAAAGATTCTTAGTGTGTGACTTGACTTTCAATAAATCAGTTCAGATGCCAAATTCAGTGAGTGTTAGGGTCTCACAGAAAGTGAAATGTGAAGCTCCTTACAGCTTCATAGTGTAGAATCCTTGTATGAACATGCCAAGGCTTGTATACAGGCAACTATGTTTTAGCTAGATATATTTTGGATTGGATCTAGAATCTTCTGCATGCAAATCATGAGCTATATTATTGAGCTACAACCTTTCCTAAATATAATGAAAACATGCATTTTATTTTAAATTACAGATTAATTATGGCTTTAGGCTGACTTTTATTTTGCAATTGTGAATTTAATTGCTAAATTAAAATTAAAGAAACATCACTTTAGTTGTCACTCTGATTGGGTTCCAGACTAATGTAATTATAGTGAGGTCTGAAAAAGAGCTGATGTTTCTGTGTAAAGAGAAAATAATGAAAAGTAAATTGAAAAGAGAAAACGAGGCACTAGCAGCAGCAAGAAGGTGAATGAAAGTATGTTTGAAAAAGAAATTGATGGTAGAAGGTTTCAAGAAATTCCCTAGAAAAAATTTACTCAGTTTTACAGAAAACACTAGATACAGTATTTGTTATGTACATTCAGTCCTATGTATCATATTTTATGAAATAAGCTGATTTTTTTTGGTGGCAAAATATTTAGTCATAGTTCAATACATTTTATAGGTCTAGCCAGTTGATGATAGTATGTGGATATGATCATTGTTTTCTTTCTTTCTGATAATTCTTAAATTTTACTTTTTTCTATATACTGTGTATGTATATATGTATTCAGTTCAGATTCATGTGGACAGATGATGATGACAGTAGCCTTAAGTGTATAAATATTAAACGTATACAAGCTCAAGCAACTTTACTGCATTCAAATGACAATAATTTGAGATATAATGGTGTAAAATAAATTATATAGTAACCTTAAGGAATAGTTCTGAAAAATAGGTTCTAATGATGAAATGATATTGAAAAATCTGATTGGAAAATAATTTAGATTCACAGTTACAATACATCTTAGCAAACCTACACCTTAAAAAATGGTGAAATATGAGAAAACAAACAAGGATTTACAGCATTGTATCCATTTATGGATGTATATAGAAAAAAAGTAAAACCAAAAAAGGGCTAACCTGTTAAATTGAAACCAAATTAAAAATAAAGTTGTTATTTCAGTATAACTACTGTGGTTTATATAAACATGAATAAAACAAACCATGGCTTCAGGTACAGGTAAAATAGATCACTTTTTATGCAGAAGAGACATTCGCTGTATCTTTTTGTTTAACAGTAGAGAAGGAATTTCTTGAAATTCTATTTCTGAATCCTACATATCCCTGTACTCCTTGTTAAAACATGATATGGCATATGCAAATTTGATAGTGTTTCAATATAGCTGTGCTTTTGTTATGAATTGTTAGTGAGAAAAATCTTAACACCCAAGATTGCATTAAATGTGGCAAGAATTGTGCCTTTTGCTTCCTTATTTTTAATATTAAATTATGGAAAGTTAAAATATTTTTATTTAATTTTACTTGAATGCATAAACAAAATAAATACACATGATTTGAATGTACATAGTATGTTTAACCTTAAATGCCAAATAAAATGATAGCAAATATTTTTTTTATTTTAACAGTCTTATGGCAAAGGTGCAAGAAGAAAAAACAGATTTAAAGGCTCAGATGGGAGTACATCTTCTGACACTACGTCAAATAGTTTTGTTCGACAGGTATGTTACTTTTTTCTGTTTGGGTAATATTTGGTTCTATTGTTTCACAAGAGATCAAAAGTAATTTGTAGTATTTGCATAATTTCTGCTGACAAAAGAATAATAAATAAACAATAAAAATAGAAAGTTACTTCAAACTCTTTTCAATATAGATACAATTATATAATAAAATACATTCTTGTTTTAGTTTAACAAAATTAAGATACAAAACTAAATATAGAAATATATACAAATAATAACAGCAATAGTTTATATTATAATCTCTTTATCTGAATAAAATATATAACCTACAAATGCATCATATTAACAATTCCAAAATACAAATATACAAGATATTTCTATACTAAAACAAAACATCCTCTATTTTTAGATTAAACAAATATTTAAAAATATAAGATAAAAATGTATCTCTATTAAGCTGTATAATCAGAACATATGTAACAAAATCAAAATGTCATTTTTTTCTTTATCGAGTAAAAGTCTAAAAGTGGTTTCCATGTAGAAAGCCAAATTATCACCTTTAATCAAAGCAGTCAATGTTGCCATCTTAGCCAACTACATTAATTTCACAATCCTTACCCATGATAGTTTGTATATCCATTCATCTCTTTGCGGGTTATTACAGCAGTTATTATATATAAGAATAAGATCCCTTATTTTAATAAATTTATCCATCAAACCTATGGTTTCAGTTTTTGTCATTGTTTCCCCTTTCCGTCTTTTTTTGTAATTTGTACTTTAACCTATATTTTTTTGAAATGTAACAATATTCTTAAAAAAATTCTGACAAATAATATGCTTTGAAAAATCTCACAACTAACATGCTGATAATTATGTATTTGCTAGTCATTGAAAGATATTGCATGATTTTTACAGTTTATAGGTTTTTAAAAGATTGATGAGATAAAAGTTTGATAAGCCAATTCAGTTTTTTTAATCAAGTAGAAGAATGGATCCTCAATAAGATAGTTCAGTTACAGTTGAATTTTTTTATTTTATTTAATTTTTGGAAATTTAGAAGCAACTGGAAAAATGGTTTGCTTTTTATTTCATAAGAAAGAAAAGAAAGAATGAAGTTATAAATTTTCTAAATGCACTTACCTTCCCCTGATGGAAGAAAATATCAGTGTTTTCATTCTACAGTTTTGTTGGTTTGTTTAATACATTTCCATCCTGCCATTCTGCAAGTCTTACATAAACTATAAATAGAACAATTTAAAATTTCCACAATAACATACAAAACAAACAGATTTCAACAAATAATGATAGAAAACAATATAACATAAATAAAGCAATAGAAACATAAAATAATAGATGACATATATAAACTCAAGAAAGCTTTCCAAACAATGTTGCTTTTGCAGAACAGATGCTCTAACATGCTGTTAGCATTGTATAATACTGCATTTTCTTTAGGAATCTGCATAAGGATTATATAGGCTTCCATAATTAGTATGTAGATTTTCATAATGTTTTCTCTTGATGTAGTCAGTTCCATTATGAAACAGCTGTTACTGTTTCTCTGTACTGTCCAACCAAAATCTAATTACTTATAATTTAGGTCTATTCTTGTTTTGTCTGTCTTGAACAAGTCTGCCCATCTTCTGTAAAAAAGCCCTTCAGGTACTTGAACATACTGTTATACTGTCTTTGGATCTTCATGCAAAATATATATCACACTCCCGTTGAAGCAAAAGACTTTTTTTTTTTTTTTAGCTGCATCTTGTTTGCTGATGATCCAGAAAAAAAAATCAGTTCCTTTTGGAAGTACTGCTGCTTGGTAATCCCTTGCCCTTAGAATTTTCCTACCAAATACAGGATTTGCATTATCTCTTGTTGAAATTAATTTTGCTGGTTACTGCTTATTGCTCTAGAGTTTCTTAAATCTTATTAGTTCTCTAAAGTTTGTTCTTTTATCAATCATTATGTCATCTGCAGATTTGATAATCTTATTTTCTAATCATTCATTGAAATAATTTATAAACACATTGAGCTGTATTGGGCCTAAAATGGAAACTAGTGGTATATTTCTTGACAGTCCCCTCCAATTCTCCAGCAGGACGATGGAGAATCCACCAATGGGTTAGGACTATCTTCCTGCCCAATAAGAGACTAAGTTTGCCAGAGTTAACACGCCTCCTGCTGGGCTGATATCCCAGACACGACTTAGTCTTCAGCCCAGCTAGGACTCGTTGTTGGCTCTGGACAGGTCGTATAGCTTTATTACATTGGTGGATTCTCATCTCCTAAATTTTTAGACAGTTTAAAAGCAAACTAGGGGAGAATCAATTTTACAAGACACAGCTGATTTTCGGCAAATTCCCCTAGCCGCGGCACAGCTGAGCGCCGGCCTCGGGCCCGCTCAGCAGCCGTTACAGCAGCGGGCGGCCGACTCAAGCCCCAATTGCTTCTGTTAAGGGCAAGGGCTCACAATTGGCAGCGAGGGGGATCCCTTGGCTGACTCAGCTGATCGTCGGAGCTTCCGATTTTGCCGCAGCGCAGTTGAGCGCCGGCCTCGGGCTCGCTCAGCAGCCGTTACAGCAGCGGCCGGCCGGCTCAAGCCCCGATTGCTTTTGTTAAGGGCAAGGGCTCACAATTGGCAACGAGGGGGATCCCTCGGCTGACTCAGCTGATCGTCGGAGCTTCCGATTTTGCAGCAGCGCAGCTGAGCGCCGGCCTCGGGCCCGCTCAGCAGCGGCCGGCCGGCTCAAGCCCGATTGCATCTGTTAAGGGCAAGGGCTCACAATTGACAACGAGGGGGATCCCTTGGCTGAATCAGCTGATCGTCGGAGCTTCCGATTTAGCCGCGGCGCAGCTGAGCGTCGGCCTCCCCGCGCAGCTGAGCGTCGGCCTCCGGGCGCGCTCGCAATTGCCAAGCGCTGCGGAAAGTTCCAGGACTTTACGAGGCTGAGTGTCGGAGCTCGCCTCAGCCGCCCCGCTGCGTGGCATCGGCCTTCGGGCCCAGCCTGGCCGTTCCTCTCCACGGCCCTTCAGCCCTCCCCAGCGAGGATTGCGCTGAAATTCGATTGCTCTCCAGCGAGCTGCCGGCCCCCGGGCTATTTAGGGCATTTTCTTTCAAACTAAGCCCTCAGCAGCTGTTGACAGATTTGAGGCCTCAGACCGTTTTTTCTTGGCGCGCTAATTGCGGCCGCCATTTTGGACGCCAGAGGCCTAGCAGGCCTGACAGGGACGGCCCAAACAGGCAGCAGCCACTGCACAAGCCTTGCAGGCTGCTTACAGAGGCCATTGGCTTAAGGGTCTGACCTCACCTCTCCTTCCCTGCAGGGAATTATATCAGTCTAGGCCCCAGGCCTAACAAGCCGCCTCGCCATTGCAGCGGCAGCCATTTTGTGGACTGCTCACAGCCGCCATTTTGCAGCTCCAAAACTGCCATTGGCCGCCCTTCTCAGATTCTGATCTGGCACAACTACCCCAGGGCAAAACATGGAGAGGATTTCACCTTTAGCGTGAGCTGGCACGCCTTCGGGCACCGCCGCCACCACCTAGGCTTTGTGTGCAGGCACATATCACTCAGGTGATTGCCGCCACCAACTAGGAGAGGAGTGTGCAGGCACATATCACTAAGGTGATCGCCGCCACTGATCGGTCAACGTGCGTGCCGGCACTTGCCGATTGCGACTCACCCATTGGGTCTCGTCGCCACAAGACGCCTGACTAATACGCCTCAGTGCATCACTGGGCAGTTTCCAGCCTCTCGGAGCTCTGCCTAGGGCAGTAGGGCGCTCAGTGTAGCACCAAACCCGGAGCGGACGCTGTTCATCAGCTTTGGCTATACTAACAACTGGGCAATCCGCTCCTGCTCCTGAGTTGCAATAGGCCTCAGGCCTCCCTTGCAATGGCTGATGACGCAGCTAATCAATCTGCACAGGGCGCTTCCGGCACTCCCGTCTCAGGGAAGCGCAAGTCCTCTAAACTAGAGGCAGCAGGCAGGATAAAGGCCAAGGCCAGGTCCAAGGCCATCGCTGGAAAAAAGGCCTCAAGGGCCGCAGACAAGGCAGCTGAAAGGCGTAACACGGCTCTAGAGAAGCAGTTCTCCAGGGCACAACGTATGTCTGCGGGAGACCAACCTTTGGTTCCCCTTGCCCCCCAGGAGAGCTCACTCTTCAGCCCCCAACCGGCCCTGCCAGTTCCCACTGACTCGCGGGCCCTTTCCCATCAGGGCCCCATGGCACAGAGTACTACTCTGTCCTCTGACAAGGGATTGAACCCCCTAATGGGAGCTTCACCGGCTAGACTCCGTCCCCCGCCCGAGGCCACGTTCACGCCCACAGCGGCTAGACTTCTCCCCCCTGAACATCAAGGGGTTGGGCCTGAGCAGCTTGAGGCATTAATCGCCCAGGCATATGCTCAGGGTAGGGCCTCCTCGTTCTACGAGAACCCCAGGCCGGAGTTCGTCATGCCCGTGGTGCCAGCTCAAGCACGGGCGGAGAGGCCGGACTACCCAGAGTCCGTTTATTTGGACCATTCCTCCCGAACACAGGACTCTGGTTCCGAGGGTTATGGGTCAACTGACTTCCAGCTGTCAGAGGATGAGGATTCGGCCCCAGACCCGTCGCCTTTCATAGGCCTCTTTGACCCGGGTCTATTTAGGTCTCTCCTGCTAAAGGCCACCACGTCGGCCAATATTGAGCCGGAGCAGGAAAAGCAGCCGACTGCCTCAACTAGTCAGGACCCCAAGCCACTCTTCTCCGAACCTACGGTGACGGAGCGCTATATCCCTTGCCCTCCCTTTTTCCTGGAAACTATCAGGAAACAATGGGGAAATCCGGGCACTCTACCAATGCCGGGGGGAACTGATAAGAGACTGATGGCCGTAGCCCCGGCCTTGTCAGATCTACTGGAGGTTCCCAGGGTGGACGAACCACTAACCTCTCTTTTTTCCTCCTCCACTGTGTCAGGTGACACGTCTGAGGTCTTGAGGGCAGAGGACAGGAAGTCCGAGCTCTCTCTCCGCAGGTCTCACCTGGCATCGGCATGGGCCGTGCGGGCGTCCACCTCTACTTCCTTCTTTGCCAGAACGTCAATTCTCTGGCTCAGGGAACTCCAAGCGTTACTTCCCCCGGATCAGGTTCGTGCCCATCAGAATCTGGGTAAGTTGGTGGCATCGGCAGAATACATGGCGGATACTTCCCTCCATGCCGCCAGATTTCAGCGCGCTCCATGGCCGCTAATACTGCAGCCCGCAGGCTTCTATGGCTAAAACAATGGCAAGCGGATTTGAAGTCAAAGTGGCACCTGGCTTCTGCTCCCTGCAGGGACGGACACCTCTTTGGGGAGGCGCTAGAGCCTTACCTTATTGAGACCGGGGATAAGCGTAAGGTGTTGGCCCACCTTACTAGGAGGCCAGATAGGCGAGCTACTCCGTACCCACGGAGACCGCCCCTCCGCCAAGGACTAGGATCGGTGTGGGGCCCTCCGCCTCGTCCCTCCTTCCCTAGGCCCGGCCGCCAACCTGACCGCCCAGCTCCCGGGGCCAGGCAGCAGTATCAAGGCAAACGGCCCTTTCGGGGCGCGGGAGGCCGTCCTTTCAAAGGTCGACCTCACCCTGGACTTTCTGTCACAACCACGGGATCGTTGCGTTGTCTGCTTCACCCCAAGAAGCCCGACCAAGATAGGTCTCATGTCCGAGGCCATTCACCATTTGTTACAGATCAAGGCCATCGAACCGGTGCCCGCTGGCCAAACCCATCGAGGGTTCTACTCCATTCTCTTCGTGATCCCAAAGGCTTCGGGAAGGTGGAGAGCAATCCTCGATCTGCAGGGATTGAACTCTCATCTTGTCTACTAGAGATTCAAGGTGCAGACGTTGCAGTCCATCCTGGCCAGCATAAGGAGGCACGGCTTCCTCAGCTCCAATCGCATCCTACACCTAGGAGCGATCATAGATTCCAACCTTTTAATGGTCTACTTGTCCCCGGGACACCGGGACAGCATTCGCTCCCTAATCAGGCAGATACGCAGGGAGCGGACGGTCACACTGGCCTCACTTTCCCGACTACTGGGCAAGAGGGTCTCTTGCATGGGAATAGTGTCATGGGCCAGACTACACTGCAGGACCCTACAATGGTTCCTACTCCCATACCAGAGGCAGGGCTCCAGTGCATCCAGCCAGAGGGTCGGGGTCACACCCCGAGTTCTGGATTCTCTTCGATGGTGGCTCTCCCCTGCTGTAGACAGAGGCTCCCTATTCCGGGAACCAAACAGCCTCACCTTAACGACGGATGCAAGTCTGTTCGGATGGGGTGCGCACCTGGGTTGTCACTTAGCACAGGGACGATGGTCTCCCATGGACCTCAGTCACAACATAAATTGGCTGGAGCTCAGGGCCATTCATCTGGCACTGCTTCACTTCAGCGACGAGGTGGCGGGTCAACACGTCCTAGTGCTCACAGACAACGTGGCTGCAAAGGCCCACGTGAACCGGCAGGGCGGCACTCGCTCCAGGACTTTGATGTCTGAAGCACGGTCACTAGGTTCCTGGGCGGAAACCAATCTCTCCTCCTTAAAGGCGGAGCACATTTCAGGGCAGGCCAACCTTCAGGCGGACTCGGTGAGCCGGTCGATAGTAGACCACTCCGAGTGGCGCCTGCATCCCAATTTATTCAGGGAGATTTCGGTGAGGTTCGGGCCTCCCGTGGCGGGTCTATTCGCCTCGCCGGCAAATGCCCCACTCCCGAGATTCTTCTCCAGGTTTCCGTCCCGGGGGGCGGAGCGGACGGACGCGCTCCGCAGCCCCTGGCCCACAGGTCTCCTCTATGCCTTTCCCCCTCTTCCTCTGCTTCCGGCTCTCATCCGGAAGATTCTGCAGGAACGGGCGGAGATCATAGTGGTTGCCCCACATTGGCCGAGACGGCCGTGGTTTGCCGACCTAGTGGACCTTTCCATCTCTCCTCGGTGGAAGATTCCCCCAGATCAGGTCGCTCTCAGTCAGGGGGTTCTACAACACCCAGGACCCCAAAGCCTACGACTAGCCGTCTGGCACTTGAGAGGCGACTCTTAACACGAGACTCGTTGTCAGCGGGGGTGATCTCAATGATTCAGGCCTCCAGGCGTCCTTCCACTATCAGAATTTATGACTCCTCGTGGAAGAGTTTTTGTGCCTGGTGTTCCAGGAATCGCCTGGACATCTCGGCTGTCACTATCTCGCACATCCTTGAGTACTTGCTGGAGGGATTTAACAAGGGCTTGTCGCCCAATACCATCCGCAGGCAACTGGCGGCTCTCTCCACAGTACTCATGTGCCAGGATTCCATTCCTTTGGCCCAGCATCCACTGGTACGGTCCTTTCTCAAGGGTGCTACCAACACCAGACCTCCCGTGGTTCACCGTTATCCCTCTTGGGATCTCCCACGGGTGTTACAGGCCCTTACCTTGCCGCCGTTCGAGTCTATCAAGACCTGTTCGCTGCAGTTCTTGTCCATGAAGGCGGCCTTTCTTGTGGCGATCACATCCGCTAGACGCATCTCGGAGCTGGCTGCTCTCTCGGTCAGAGAGGACCTATGCGTCTTTCACAGCGATAGAGTAGTACTCCGACTGGACCCGGCCTTTGTACCAAAGGTGAACTCGTTGTTCCATAGGGCACAAGAGGTGGTCCTACCAAACTTTTGTCCCCAGCCTGCTCACGACTTGGAACGCCAGTGGCACACCTTGGACGTTCGTAGGGCGTTACGCCACTACATTAAGAGGACTTCTGCCTTCCGCAAATCGGAAGCGCTTTTTGTCTCCTTCCAGCCTTCTTCGATGGGGAAGAAAGTCTCGTCTTCCACTGTAGGCAGATGGATCAGATCCTGCATCGCAAAGGCCTACCAGGCGCAGTCCCTGCCACTGCCAGGCCGTATCACTGCTCACTCTACCCGCAGTGCCGCTACATCGGCAGCGTGGGCTACGCAGGCACCCATTGGGGATATTTGCAGGGCGGCGACCTAGTCCTCGCCTTCCCCGTTTGTGAGGCATTACAGGCTGGACAAATTCGCCTCTGCGGAGGCATCGTTTGGCCGGAGGGTACTCCAGCAGTGGCATCATCAAGTGGGACACAGGCCCTGACTGATTCCCTCCCATAGGGACAGCTCAGCTTTGGTATGTCCCATTGGTGGATTCTCCATCGTCCTGCTGGAGAAGGGGCGTTGTCTTACCTGAACGCCTTTTCTCAGCAGGACGATGGAGAATCCACGCCCATCCCCTTAGGACCGTCAGGTCCTGTGTTAGGGGCACAGACAGCCAACACATCGGTCCATTGTCAGCAGCTTCGCCTTCGTCGTGTCTGGGATATCAGCCCAGCAGGAGGCGTGTTAACTCTGGCAAACTTAGTCTCTTATTGGGCAGGAAGATAGTCCTAACCCATTGGTGGATTCTCCATCGTCCTGCTGAGAAAAGGCGTTCAGGTAAGACAACGCCCCTTTCACCACAGCACTTAACATTTGCTCTTTGGAAACTATTGTTCAAACAGTTCTACATTCATCTAATGGACCAGCTCATACATAGGATAGAATCTCATGGGATATTTTTCAAAATGCTTTATTGAACGTTAAAGTATACAATAATATCTGGTTTGAGAATCAGTAGTACAGGTAGTCCTCGACTTACAACTACAATTGAGCCCAAAATTTTTGTTGCTAAATGTTTGTCAAGAGAATTTTGCCCCACTTTTCCTGTCATGATTGTTAAGTGAATCATAACAGTTGTTAAGGTGATTACATGACCCTGGGATATTGCAACCATCATAAATATGAATCAGTTGCCAAGCATTCAAATTTGAATCACATGACCATTGGGATGCTGCAATGGTCGTAAGTGTGAAAAATGGTCATTAAGTCACTTTTTTCAATGCCTTTGTAACTTCGAACAGTCACTAAATGAACTGTTGTATGTCGAGGACTACCTTTATTGTTGGCATATGAAAAAAATATTGAAAGTCACATAGTATATGTTTAATAGATGATGATGATGATAATTGGAGAATAGTTGATATTTTTCATTCTTTAAAAAGGAACACTGGAAACTACAGACTAGTTAGACATCAGTATCTTGAGAAAATCCTAAAAAAGATAATCAAGCAGTGCTTGCAAATATATAGAAAAGAACAAGGTGATACTTGAAGTCAACATTTTTTTAGTAGCAAGTACTGTGCTTACTACTAAAAAAGTCTTATAGTTATTACTTTTTTATTTATTCATTAATTTTAAAAAGCAGGTGCAGTTCAGATGGCCACTTAGGAAAACACTATATTGAATAGCTCAAATATGGAGGTTGAAAATGCTGGAGTAAAAGAAAACAAAATGTAAATAACTTTATGTAAACTAGTTTCCGGTATAGTGTGATTTTATTTTGATGGGTGATTGATTTCCATAGTGTTGCTATCCTATATCCAACTAGTGAACCAAAACTAGTAATTATTCTGAATTATCTAAGCAATTGTATTACAATTCTGTGCTCCTAAAATTGACCTAGGTTCCAAGATTAAGATATGATTACAGAACTGTTTTGTAAGTAATATGTACTAGCATTACTTTTATTATCAAAGAGTTAAATCACTAAAAAGAGGAAAAACAGCACCATTTTCTGCAGAATATTATTATTTGTATCTGTTGGTTAAGGTTAGCATAATATAATTATTCAATATTTGTCCTTTTGCACTTTTGTTTAATGACATGAAATGAAATAATGTGACCTTCCATAGCCTATTCCTTTGGCTGTGCTACTAAATTGTTGGAATTGAGGCTAAATGTGTATTGAGGGTGACAGATAAGAAAAAGATTCCAATATTGCATTGATATTAGAATTGGATACATATTCCTTTCAACTTAATTTTAGTAGAAACATTTCTAAAACTGCAGAGAAGCTGTCTTATAAAAACAAGCCATTTTCATTCACATGCTAATAACAGTAATTCTTCCAACAAGGTTTCTTCTAAGGTACTTGACATTTATCATCTAAGAATGAAAAGGGTAATCTAATGAGCCTTTTATAACTAGAAAAATAAAATAGTTCTAAGAGTCGCTCCAAAGATTTAGAGGCATAGAAGGTGTATGAGGGGAAGTACAAGAAGGGGACTTCTACTTTTGTCCACTTTTGTAACATTGGAAATAATCTATGAGATCCTTCATTTATAAACATATTTATAAATATATATTGTATGTTTTGTAAGAATTAAGGCCCACTGAGTTTAGTAGAGCTTACTCTGTGGAGTATGTGAATATAAGAAGGCAACTTAATGAATTAATGATTGATTATAATTATAAGTTTTGTGATAAGTAAAATGATAAGTTGATTAGCATTGAACTCTAATAAACAAATGTGATAAGGAATATTACATTTGGAAAAAATCCTTAAAACAATAATTGTGATTTACTAAGACAGCTAGGAATATGTCTGAAAACATTGTACATATGGTGACAAATACATCGGCTCAGCTGAAATATTTATGAGCTTCAGTGCTAGGTTATGAGCAAATATGTTCCTATTGATTTCATAATTGAATACTCTAGCTTTCTACTACAAACCTTACTCAAAACAATGGCATATAGAAAATAGAAAAATGCTCAAGTATAGTTAAAATATAAAGAAAATAAATTAATTTTTTCCTTCACTATCACAAGAAAGAATGCATAAGAATCTTAGATATGATGCAATCAAATTGCAGGCTCCCTGTTATCAGGGGGTCTCCTGACCTTTTGAAAAAAGCCACAGTTTGAGCATTTCCAGAAAGTCACTATGATGGGGGCTGATCTTGAGGCTTGTCTCTTGGGACCTCCTGGGACCTTTCAGCTGGAACTAATTAGCAGATGGATCTGCAACATGCCTTTCCTGCCAGACATCATGGGACAGGTAGATATAATTGGGGAAAGGGAGTCTTTCAGATATACAAATATTCATATACAGTAAATTTAGGTAGTCCTTGACTTACAGAATCTGAAAAAAGTAACTCACACTTACAACTATTGTAGTATTCCCACAGTCATATGATGAAAATTTGGGTGCTTGGGAACTGGCATGTATTTACAATAGATGCAGCATCCTGGGGTCATGTGATTGCCATTTGCAATTTTTCCAGCTGGCTTTCAACAAAAAAGTCAATGGGGGAAGCCAGAGTATGATTCACTTAAAAACTGCAATGATTTGCTTAACATCCATGACAAAAAAAAATGTTATAAAATCAGATGCAATTTAAATAATATTTAAAACATATACATATTTCTTAACTAACATAAAAGATAGGTATTGTTAGAATTTGCAAACCCAACAAACAGTACTATCTTCAAAATTATGTTCTATTATGTTCTATTTTTAAAGAAATAATAAACAAAAGCCAAAAATACATGCAGGTTTTGATTTTTCTATAAATTATTGACCATTGAACATGCAATTGGGATTTTAAAAAACCTTCCATGCTAGACGGGAAAGAAATTAACAAAGTAATATTAAGGTCAGGCTGTCCCCTTGGCAGTAGATAATGAACAGAAAGTGCTAACATCTTCCAGACATTACTAGAAAATGAAACAAATTGAACTTGTCTTGCTATACTAAAAAAAAAAAGTCTGAAGAAAGCTTATTTTAATTGTACTTTCAAATATTCATCTCTATAAAGGTATAAAAAGAAGAGATTCTTGCTGTCATAAGAACAGTGTTGAGGTGGCTTTCACTTGGTGAAAGACTTACCTCATCCATCTTTTAGCTTTTGGAGTAAGATGGAGCATTTTGTCAAAGATGGAGCATTTTCTATCATGGTGAGTAGGATGTATAGGCAAATGGGGAAACAATGTATGCATAGGCAAAAGGGAATAAATGAGGATGTATAGACAAATAGGGATAAAATGGGGATGTGTGGGCACATGGGGATAAAAGCAGCTATTTTGGCACATCTTTTGCCTTCATTGTCTTTAAGTGACAATATTGTGTCATGCATCTGAAGAGGATACCATATAGTATAAAACATAAGATGATCAAGTGATGAAAACTAAAGAATTCCCCTTTATAAGTATATAACATGAATTGTGCATATAATTTGGTCTTGTGGTTTTAAAGCACTTTTTTTATTAGCATAGACCAATTATAATACCTTAAATTTTAGTTGGAAGGGGAATCGTATTTCTTATTAATTATATTAACTAGAGAAATATGATTTGACCTTCTAATTGGAATTCGGTTATACAGAGGTTCTTGATAGTGTTTGATAAATCACACCCCTCGATCAAATTGTTTCTTTAATAGCCCTATTCAATTGCTGTTTAAACGGGTTGTAGCTGGAATACTTCCTTTGGAAATCTCCGTGCTAACTGCTCATAATGTTGTTTTCAGTGTTTTTAGAAGGTTCTGTGCCCTTTGATATATTGCTATTGATATATAGATAATGAAAATCCTTGTTTACGGTCTATGTATCCTTATTACCTGTCTTTTGTTTGTTTTTGCAAGTTACTGTTTTTGATATTTGCTGAGGTTTAATAAATATCAAGGTGAATTCTTGCTAGCTATACTGAATTGTATGTGTGTTTGCTGTGAACTGGATATAGATTTGTAAAAAAAAGGAAAATATATATTACTAAAACTCTGGATGAAACTGTGAAACTATTTTTAATTAATATACCGCAAATGGGTTAACTTAAAGAGTGTCTCCAAAATCTGGGATTCATTACTTTTGTGAGATTGAAATTTGGCAAATTTATGGCCATTTCAGTGGCACTGTAGTCATATAATGTCACTTTTAATTGTCCCTGCCAGCTTACAAGGAAAGTCAATAGGAAAACTAGCAGAAAATTGGAAATCAGTCCCATTCCCACTGCGTTTTTGCCCACTATGGTCATTCTGTTTTTCTATTTAGGTAAGTCTCTGAAATGATCCAACACGTTATGGGTTGTGTTGTTTACTACTAGGTAGAATACAAATGAAAACGAGTACAAGTTCAGTGCAAAATCCACAGGAACCCCAAAATAAAGATGTACAAAGAAACAAAGAAGAGCCATCAAATGCATATGAATATCAGGACACAAGAAAAGCACTGCTGATGTTACCTAGTTTGGGTAATGAAACATCTGCCAAAACAAGCAAGCTCAAAGAGCACTAAGGAACCTCAAACTCTAGTTTTTAAACCTGAAGGTTAGCCTGTAACAGAATTCTAGCATAAATCTATAGTTTAATTAAATTTATTATTTTAAGAAGATTTTAACATTTAATCGTTTCATGCAGGGAAGTGTCCTTAAAAAGTATGAGTAAGTTGGCAGCCATATCTTAATATAAATCAAGTGTAGAAAGAGTGTTTAATAATGTGCTGAATTGTAAAGACATAGTTCTGAATTATTAAAAACGCAAATTCTAAAGTGTCGAGATTACATATGGAAGGGTGCATTCTTATTTAGCTGGACAAACACCCTCCTTTTGGGGTGTTTTTTCATTATCTCATTTCACTTACTTAATTTACATTAATGCATAACAATGTTTCATATGGACTAATACAATATTTTCAGATAGCCTGGTTAGGAAATGTTTTATAACACAAAAATAATTTTAACAGACAAATTCATGTTTGCTGATTTGGACATTGGAAAGAAACAGTCTTAAATATTAAATAAGTTAAACATAGTTTGTTTAATTTGGGAAAACAGAACCTTGTGAAAAATGATTAAACTGAGAATGTCAGAAAGTATCAGAAGTGCTAGTTGATCTTTGGATAAGTTGCAGCAAATTGGCAAAAATTTCTCACCTTTCATTTGAGAACTGTTGCAGTAAGCAAGGTAGGAAAACATACAAGAAGAGTTTTCTGAATAGTTTCAAACTCTTTAATTAGTTCCACTCTGAATTGTGATAAGAGCATAGGAACTGAGATGGAAAATTAATGTACTAATAAGACAGTCCTAAGTCCTTTATATAATTTCTTTCCAGCAATGGAAGGAAAACAAAACAGGGAAACATGACTATTACGATTTTTCTAAACCCTTTTACTATATTAACCGTGTCCATAGGGGCATCTGCATTTATTCTGTGTAATTAAATAAGCAGTGTACTTTGTATGTGTTTCTGCATCTCTGTGTTCTTATCTGTATGTGTTGTATCTGTTACATATGCACAACCAAGAATTACAAGATTGATTAGCATCAAAACACATAAATAAAGTTTACACATGAGCAGGTTAGGCTAATATGCTGTGCTCTGGATCATGTGATAGGGAGGGGAGCTTAGCATGGAAGGGTCACAAGTTCTGAACCACTGCCCATCTGCTCTCTTAATAAGGATGCATTGGGGGAAAATTTCGGGACTTCTTTTCTCAGCACCACATTGCCTGCTCTGAACCATTTTTTAATTCAGTCTTTTCTTTTACCAGCTTCTTCTCTCATACCAAATTTGGTTTCATTCAGTTCAGCTTTTAAAGTGTTATCCTGCTAAGGACCAAAGAAAGCCCCAAGCTTCTTTACAAAATTTCTTTCCAATATATATTACTGGGTTACAAAGAATGAAATATGTCTCTTAGATAGGCTGTTGAGAGGAAGAGAGCTAGAGAAATGGATTAGCAATAAAAGTACTGTGGATGCACTTCCAGTACTGAAGTAAACTCATGGGCTGAATTGGTGTCTTGATCCTAAGAATAGTATTTATTCTATATTCAACGTTGGTTTTTGCATAAAATACATGATACTGCTTCACTTTTCTGATTGGTGGACTTTAGATCTCTAAAAAAAGGATCCTATAGATCTGAGGCTACCCAATCATTGTTTAGATTTACTTTTGAATCAATGTAAAAAAAATAGCATTATAGGATTTTCCCATTTCTCCCCTTTTCTAATATATATTATTATCATAATGTTACAGGTATTACTTTTGTAGTATTGATAGTTTTGTGGATTATTTTAGTGCAGATCAATACAATTAAGTCTATGGCTTCCTAAGTAATTGCTGACAGGGCAGTTTCAACTGAGAGCAAAGCAGAAACACAGAAATATATTACATGGGAAATAAATAATCTGTACAATATAATTGTGTCTAAAATATCAAAGGTATAAATTTTATTGACAATACCTTTAACATTAAATAAAACAATGGAGTTTTTAAGCTTGCATTTTCACTTACATAAGAAAAAGTGATATAGGAATAGTTGTACACAAAAGCTACTTGTAAATGGTTTTAATTTACCATTTATAAATATTGTTTGTTCTCCAGCATGAGGATGGAGAATCCACAAATGGGTTAACTTCATCCTCCTGCCCAATGAGACTAAGTCAAACGATTGCCATGCCTCCTGCTGGGCTAGATACTGACTCAGTTACGACTTAGTCTCTTAGCCCAACAGGACGCTTTTCGTTGGCTCCTTAATCTCAGCAGGCAGGTTGTATCCCCATTTGTGGATTTTTCCTCCTCTCATTTTAAAAATCATCAGGCTCTTCCGAATTTTAACCAAAGGGAAAAAAAAAATCGACTGTAATTCGGCCCGACACGCCGCGAACGCCTCCCCGCCGCTCAGCTGAACCGCGGGCTCCGCGGGGGCCGCTGCTGACTGACAGCGCGGTCGCAAGCCTCAGACAGTTTGCGATGAGCCTTTTCAGCCCGGAATCAAGTTTATTCGTCCGCTGCTTTCTGGAGCCGGCTTGGACGGCCCGGGCCTTGCCAGTGGGCCGAGGATTCAGTGGGCTAGTCACGGCCGCCATTTTGGGCGTCGCGGCAGAATTTGCAAGGCACAATTTGAGGCACAAGTCCTCAAAAGGAGTGACTTTAACAGCCAATTCCTCTTACAGAATTATTCTTGAGCACCGGCAGTTTGAAGGCTCGGCTTTCAGGCCTCACGGCCACTGCCCTTTCTGGTGGACAGAAAGGCTCAGTATTCAGCCTCAGCCAGGCCTTTCCCAAGAGGCCTCCCATTTTGGACGCCATTTTGTGCAGCCTCCTCGCCTCAAGATTGCCTCCTTTGTTCAATCTCGAGCAGCATTCAGCCTGTCAGACTACTATAGCTCATTGATGCGCGAGCGACCAGCCCCTGGTCAAGCACCCACCACAGTTAAGAGCAGGGACCGGCCTCGCCGGTAGCTCTTGGGTGTGCGTGTGGCCAATCTTTGGTCCAGCGGCCCCCATTACTCAGAGCCATTACCGGCCTTGCTGGTATCTGGGTCATCCACCAAACCCATCGCTCTGCCTGCCTTCCTCAGATTACTCCTGAGGGACCCTGTGCGTGATGGCAGACAACGCGGCCTCAAAGACCACCCACGGTGGTTTAGCCTCTCCAGCCAAAAAGAGGCGCAAATTGGTGGCTCATTGGTGTGCGAATGACCAATCCTTGGTCCAGCGGCCACCATCACTCAGAGCAATTACCGGCTTGGTAGCTCATTGGTGTGCGAGTGGCCAATCCTTGGTCCAGCGGCCACCATCACTCAGAGCGATTACCGGCTTTGCTGGTAGCTCATTGGTGTGTGAGTGGCCAATCCTTGGTCCAGCGGCCACTATCACTCAGAGCGATTACCGGTTTTGCTGGTATCTGGGGCCTCCACCAAACCCAGTGCTCTGCTTCCATATTGGAGATTTCCTCAGATTACCTGAGGGGTCCTGGACGTCATGGAAGATAACGCGGCTCCACTGACTACCCAAGGTGGTCTGACCTCTCCAGCCAAAAAGAGGCACAAGTCCTCAAAATTGGAGGCAGCGGGGAAGCTGGAGGCCAAGGCCAAAGATATCTCCAGTAAGGCCCCTCCAAGGCGGCCGAGAAGGAGGCTAACAGGAGACACCTCGCTTTGGAGAGGCAGTTCTCCAAGGCCCAACAACAGCAACAACAAACCGACTTGTCGGTTCTGACAGCCCCTGCTCCGGCTGGAGGGGCGCTCCTTACTCCGCAACTCGCCCCCCCCGGCACCCTTTCCCAAAGGGCATGGTCTCCTGAAGGAGACGCCGGACAGGAGGAAGAGATGCTGAACCAGCCAGCATATCCTCAATGGGTGGCACCATCGCCTGTGACACGGCCAAGACCAGAGGCCAAGTTCATGCCCACAGCAGCTGGTGCTACGCCCCACTGCCCCTCATGAGATGTGGCCGGAACAGCTCCAGGCTCTAATAGCCCAGGCTTTCGCTCAGGGCATGGCCTCATCGTTCCACAGGCCCAGGGCTGAATCCGCCACACCAATCACGCCATCTCATTACCCGTCAGAGCCCGCAGATTACCCTTGCTCCATCGCTTCTGACCAGTCCTCTCATGATATGTAATCATATCCAGAGGAATACGAACCAGGGGAGATACATTTATCCAATGATGAGGACTCATCCCCGGATCCTGCTCCATTTGTGGGGTTGTTTGACCCATCCTTATTCAAATCTCTTTTGAATAAGGCAACTAACTCGAGCAAACCAGTCCCCTCCACTAGCCAGGCCCCAAATCCATTAATTTCTGAGCCTACTGTAACTCAGAAACATATTCCTTGTCCTCCCCTAACACCTCTGGTTTCTCCATCCACCGTATCAGGAGACATAGCGGAGACCCTAAAGACAGAGGACAGGAAGTCCGAGTTCTCTCTCCGCAGGTCTCATCAAGCCTCGGCGTGGTCGGTGAAGGCTTCGACCTCCACCTCCTTCTTCGCCAGGAGGTCCATTATGTGGCTCCGAGAGCTCCAGGCCATGATTCCCCAGGATCAGGTACGCCTCCACCAGACCCTGAGTAAGTTACTGGCGACATCGGAATACATGGCAGATACATCGTTACATGCAGCCAGGTTCTCCTCCCGGGCCATAGCCTACAACGTGGCTGCCCGCAGACTGTTATGGCTTAAACAGTGGCAAGCGGACCTAAAATCGAAATGGCATTTGGCCACCGCCCCTTACACTGGCGGGCAATTGTTCGGTGAGTCCCTCAATCCCTACCTACTGGAGAATCGTGACAAGCGCAGAGTCATGTCCCACCTTAACAGGCGTGTGGATAGACGCTCCGCCCCGGACTACCGCAGACTGCCTTTTTGTGCGGGTACAGGCCCGGAATGGGCTCCGCCTACCCGGCCTTTTCCTCCCAGACACGACCATCAATGGGAATGTTCCGGCCCCAGACCCAGACAGCAGGCCCAGGCCAAGCGGCCCTTTCGAGGGACCAGCGGCCGCCTCTTTAGGAGGAATAAGTGACTGCAGGGAGACAGCCCCCATAGGCGGCAGACTTTCCCTCTTCATCGACAAAGGGGAGGCCACCACTACAGACTTTTGGGTGCTCGACACCATCAGAGATGGTGTTTCCCTAGAATTCCTGTCCAGGCCCCCAGGCCGCTTTATCTTGTCCAGCTCCACGGAGTCCGGACAAAAGGAGACTCATACAAGAGGCCATATGTCATCTTTTAGACATCAAGGCCATAGAACCAGTGCTTACCGGACAAACAGGGACAGGATTTTACTCCATCCTCTTTGTGGTGTCAAAGGCCTCAGGAGGATGGAGAACCTTTCTCGACCTCAAAGGATTAAATTCCCATTTAATGTACAAAGATTCAAGATGCAGACACTCCATTCTATTCTGGCCAGCGCCAGACGGGTCGACTTCCTAACGTCCATAGACCTCACAGAGGCATACCTACACGTTCCCATTCTCCTAGATCATCGCAGTTCCTCAGGTTTTGCTACGCAGGGCATCATTACCAGTACAGAGCCCTTCCATTCGGCCTTTCATCCGCCCCAAGAGTGTTCACCAGAATCTTGGCTGCTCTGCAGCCCGCCTGAGATTAGTCCCGGTGCGGGCCCAGTGTTACCTGGACGATATCCTGATCCAGTCCATCTCCATCCAGGCAGCCAAAACGGATCTGACCCTGGCAATTACGGTCCTCCAGGACCACGGGCTCTCAGTGAATTTCCTGAAGAGCCAAACAGTACCATCCACTCGTCTTATTACACCTGGGTGCGATTATAGACACGAGACAGTGCATGGTCTACCTGTCATAGGATTGCCAGGACAGCATCCGTTCCCTGGTGCTCCAGATACAAAGGAAACGTGTTGTTTCTCTGGCCACCCTTTCCCATTTACTGGGGAAGATGGTCCCCTGCATGTCCATTGTCCCATGGTCCAGGCTGCACTCCAGGCAATTGCAATGGTTCCTGCACCCATTCCAGAGGCTTGGTACCAGTTCCTCCAACCAGAGAGTTAGGGTCCCACTTCAGACTCTGCATTCCCTTCGCTGGTGGACATCTCCGGCGGTAGCAAAGGGTTCGTGGTTCAAGGAGCCCCCCCGGACCATTCTGACTACCGATGCCAGTCTCTTCGGCTGGGGAGCTCACCTCCAATCACGGTTGGCTCAGGGCCAGTGGGCCCGACTGGACCTGCGGCACAAATAAACTGGTTGGAGCTCAGGGCCATAGATCTCGCTCTACGCCACTTCAAGAACAGTGTGGCGGGTCAACATGTCCTGGTCCTTACAGACAATGTAGCAGCCAAAGCCCATGTGAACCGTCAAGGGAGTACCCGGTCCAGATCCCTCATGACCGAGGTTCAGTGGTTGGGGTTTTGGGCAGAGTCCAACCTTCCCTCCCTCAGGGCGGAACACATCTCGGGAGAGGCAAGCCGGCAGACGGACTCTTTAAGCAGGTCAACGATGGGCCACTCCGAGTGGCGCCTGGATCCCTCCCTTTTCAGGGAGATCTCGGACAGTTCGGACCACCGATACTAGACCTGTTCGCCTCGCCGCTGAATACTCAGCTCCCAAGGTTCTTCTCCCGGTTTCCTTCTCCGGGGGCGGAGAGGGCAGATGCGCTCCGCAGCCTTTGGCCCAGGGGACGGCTATACGCCTTTCCCCCTCTTCCCCTGATCCAGGTGGTCATCTGCAGGATTCTGCAGGAACGGGCGGAGGTAATACGATTGCCCCACACGGGCCGAGATGACCTTGGTTCGCAGACCTTGTAGGCCTGTCCATTTGCCCCCCATGGAGAATACCTCCAAACCGCGTTGCCCTCAGTCAGGAAGCCCTGCAGCATCCAGATCTCCAGTGGCTCCAATTAGCCGCCTGGCACTTGAGCGGCGACTCCTGACCAGAGAATCCTATTCACGAGGGTCATCTCAATGATTCAGGCCTCCAGGCGCCCCTCTACGATATCCCTCTTGGGACCTGTCACGGGTTTCACCTCACCCCCATTTGAGCCTATCAAGACAGGTATGCTCCGACCTTTATCCACGAATGTCGCCTTCCTGGTAGCCGTCACATCGGCCAGGCGCATATCGGAGCTAGTGGATCTCTAGGTCAGAGAGGACCTATGCACCTTTCACGAGGACAGGTTGATCCTTCGCTCAGACCCGTCGTTTGTTCCCAAGGTCAACACCTTGTTCCACAGGGCCCAGGAGGTAATACTTCCTAACTTTTGCCCCAACCCATCCTACGGATTGGAACGCAAGTGGCACGCTCTGGACGTGCGCAGAGCGCTAAGACATTACATCAAGCGAACGTCCATCTTTCGCAAGTCGGAGGCGCTGTTTATATCATTCCAACTCTCTTCCTTGGGTCAGAAAGTTTCCTCTTCCATCATAGGCAGATGGATCAAAGCTTGCATTACGCGGGCTTACCAGTCACATTCATTGCCCGTGCCCGGCCGCATCACGGCTCATTCCACCCGCAGCGCCGCAACATCGGCGGCTTGGGCAAAGCAAGCTTCCATCGATGAGATCTGCAGAGCGGCGACTTGGTCTTCGCCTTCTCCTTTCATACGACACTACAAGGTGGACAAATTTGCTAACAAGTGGTGTCGTCAAGTGGGACACAGGCCCAGACTAGTTCCCTCTCATAGGGACAGGTGGCTTTGGTATGTCCCATTTGTGGATTCTCCATCCTCATGCTGGAGAAGGGGCATTGTCTTACCTGAACGCCTTTTCTCAGCATGATGATGGAGAATCCACTCCCACCCCCTTAGTGGCCGTCAGGTCCTGTGTCGGGGGCAGGAGGAGCCAACACGTCCGACCATCGTCTGTTGCTTCGCCTTCGTCATAACTGGGTCAGTATCTAGCCCAGCAAGAGGCGTGGCAATCTTTTGACTTAGTCTCATTGGGCAGGAGGATGAAGTTAACCCATTTGTGGATTTTCCATCATCATGCTGAGAAAAGGCGTTCAGGTAAGACAATGCCCCTTTTAGAAAGAATGTGGGTTTAGGGTAAAGTAAATAATTTTAAACAACAAACAAAATATTGACTTAGAGATAATATTGAGAAATTTACTGGCTCTTGGAATTTTAATTGATTTTGTATTAATTTGAAACACAGAATGACAATAGAACTTGTAATATTATGTAGCAGATGATCTGGGCTACATCAATTTCAGAAATAAGCTTGAAGATTACACCATATGTAATCACTATCTTAAAATATGTCACAAGTATCTGCATAGCAGGATAATAAGGCTGAAGTTTTCATTACTCCTTAGAGAACTTTACATTTCAGTTTTTATAACAATTTCATACAATACTTCTTACAATTAATCTATTTCATAAAGGTTAATTTATAAATAAACATGACAAGAATGAAGATCTTTACAAAATGAAACGCGCTTCTGTTGGGAAGAGCATTTTTTTTCCTAGCAAAATCAATAACAATAGTCCTGTTTTTTTGAGTTCATGATACATGGGAACATTGCGCTGCCTTTTAAATGAATGGACTTTTGTCTATATAAAACAAAAGTTAAATAAATAGCTATAAAGTCTGGAGAATGTTACCATTAAAAAGCTAACTATATAATTAACAATTTTAGTCTGTACTTTAAGTTGCTTCTGCCTTTGTAGGAATATCATTATTTGTTCATGGCTGCCCAATGCACAACTTTGTGTGGCATTCACACTAAACTTAATCAAAGACACATAAATACGCAAAATAACACAAAGAAATAGTGAAAATTGGTCATATCCCAATATATTAGCAAAGTTCATTCAGGCTGTTTTTAGTGCCAATACAAAACACATTGGGGTAATGGAGCCTGGAAATTATGAAATATTTTAATATTATATAATTTCACTTCACCTGAATATTTTTGAGCTACCATAGGTATTTAATTTCTATGAAATATTTCCATTGAATATTGCAACTAAGAGAAAGAACTTGGTATGAACATTCAAGATAGCATTCTGCTTTTCAGTGATGAATTACACGTCAATGCTTGCATGTCTGTTTAAGGAGAACAGTTAATTAGAAAAGCACACTACTATACAATATTTTACTTAGATATAATTCTATACTTCTGGCACAATTATATAATTTTTGGTTTAAGAGTTTATTCTTGTACTGATTTCATGATAGCCAGGACTAAGCAAGGCCTCTCAATGTGCTTTTTGGGTTTTAATTAATTATATATAATGAATCATGTGAGCAATTTTTTAAATTTCAATGGAAAATGAAAAAGAGTTAAGAATAATGAATATTATTAATGGCAGAAAAATCAGGGAAACATGGCTCTATTGAAGTATTATTTGAGAATCTCTCTCTCTCTCTCTCTCTCTCTCTCTGTGTGTGTGTGTGTGTGTGTGTGTTTACATATACATATATATGTAATATTGTATGATCTGTGATGTTTCATGCTGCTGAAGGGAGAATTTATCATGCCACCACTAATTTCATTTTTTATCCCTCTTAATGGATTATGTGACAATGAAAACATTAAAAAAATTACTATTGTTTATGATTTGTAAATGCTTATTTAAAGTATTTTGCCATAAACTGAATCAAAACCATTAAAGTCTTGCAAGTTTTCTCATATACAAATAGTTTTCCATTGTGCTGAATTATAGTTTCTCTGCTTTGATCCATTTGATTACAGATGGTCTCTGTGATAGTTACTATGGAAACTAAGTCATTTCACTTCAGACCTCTTCTGTTGCTATGGTATATGGAAGGCTGCTGTTTGCTGTTTTTTTTTTTTTATGGTAGCCTGTGTAATAGAGAATATTGATTTCAAGATAACTGACAAGGCAGTGGGTAAAATGAAACCTGAATTGGATTAAAGAAGTGAAATTGCTGCTCCAGCAAATGAGTAGAAATTAAGGTTAGAAAAAATGTGCCTATAATTCTCCTTTCATTGGATTAGGCTAGTTTTCTATTTATGTTTAATTGTAAAGCAGATTGTAAATAATATTTCTTCAGTTTTTAATTGTTGAAAACTGAGACTTTTTAATAGTTTAAAGAGTACTTCCCAAAATTTTTCCTTCATTACCGAAAACCAGTAATCAGATAGCCTTTTTCTCCAGCATGATAGATGGAGAATCCACGAATGGGTTAACTCTGTCTTCCTGCCCTATTACACTAAGTCAGTCAAACTTGCCACGCCCCTCCTTGACCAGGCCACTCCCCAGTCTTGACTTAGTCTCAAGCCCTACAGACGTGCAAATTTGGCTCCCAGTCTAATAGCTGCAGGTTGTATCAGACTTTTATTCTATTCGTGGATTTTTCATTTGCTGCTGCCATCCGAACAGTGCTGGGCTCAGCGCTGTCCTGGATTGCATTACTAGAGGATCAGGGAGATCAGCCTGAATCTCTGCTCAGTCAGGATTGTCGCGGCCGCCATTTTGGACACCGCGTGGCGCGCGGCTTCTTAGCAGCCACCTGATTGTTTATTTGCTTGCTGGCCTTCCTTTGTCAATCAGCATCAGCTGGCATTCGGAGCAGGGTCGCTTTATCAAAAACGGACTGCTCCGTCTCTCTTTGCCTTGAAATTCAGCCTTTCGGAGGCTGCGGCAGCTGTGGCCGCCATTTTGCCTCGGTTTCGAGCCGATCCCTCTGGACGGAGGGAGAAAGGGGGGGAATGCTTGTTGACTGCCTTTACCATTTTCTGGCTCATCTGTTCCCAATTTCGGACGCCCCCTGTTTCAAGCGGCAAGTTTCAAATGGGCATTTTATTTCTTCCTTGCTGGTTTGGCTGCTTAGGGTCAGCAAACATCCCCTGATTGTGGGCTTTATAGGCCCAAAATAAAAGGGGGCGCTCAGGCATTAACCGGCGCTGTGCGGCTGTGCTTTATCAGCACCTTCCTTGAGACTTATTGCATGGTCTTTTTCACTTCAATCTGTGCTCAATGAGGTACAAAGCCTTACAGGCGGACAATCATCTATATCAATTAAATCAGGCCTCAACCCTGGTGCCTCCCTTGCCTGCGCATCTACTTGTGCGATGGCTTTGCCACCTCAGGCCTTGCCGCCATAGGATATTTAGCGTGCTGGTCATTACAAAAAGGCTTTTATACACCTGGCCTTGTCACTGCCAAGTGATCTAAGTGTGTACAGGCTGTCATCACTGAAGTGATTTTGCCGCCCCCATAAGCCTGACCTATCACGCTAGTGTGCTGACTGTCGCCAACTGCCGGCTTTGTCGCCACTCAACGCTCTACACACGAGCGAGCTGTTATCACCCAGGTGATACTGCCGCTGCCGTACATCTGACCGTGCGCTAACAGCGCAATTAATAATAATATAATAATAATAAAGTTGGAAGGGACCTTGGAGGTCATCGAGTCCAACCCCCTGCTCAGGCAGGAAACCCTATACCATTTCAGACAAATGGCTGTCCAGTCTCTTCTTAAAAACTTCCAGTTTTGGAGCATTCACCGCTTCTGGGCAGGTTTTCCACTGTTAATTGTTCTAAACTGTCAGGAAGTTTTCTCCCTCAGTTCCAAGTTGCTTCTTTCCTTGACTAGTTTCCATCCATTACTTCTTGTCCTGCCCTCAGGCGCCTTGGATAATAGCTTGACTCCCTCTTCTTTGTGGCAACCCCTGAGATATTGGAATACTGCTATCATGTCCCCCCTAGTCCCTTCTTTTCATTAAACTAGACATACCCAATTCCAGCAAACGTTCCTGATATGCTTTAGCCTCCAGTCCCCTAATCATCTTTGTTGCCCTTCTCTGCACTCTTTCTAGAGTCTCAACATCTTTTTTACATCGTGGTGACCAAACTGGATGCAGTATTCCAAGTGTGGCCTTACCAAGGCATTGTAAAGTGGTATTAATACTTCACGTGATCTTGATTTTATCCCTCTTTTAATGCAGCCCAGCACTGTGTTGGCTTTTTTGGCAGCTGCAGCACACTGTTGGCTCATATTTAAGTGATTGTCCACTAGGACTCCGAGATCCCTCTCACAGTTACTACTATTGAGCAAGGTACCCCCTATACTCTACCTGTACATTTGGTTTTTCTTGCCTAAATGTAGAACCTTACTTTTTTCACCATTGAATTTCATTTTGTTAGATAGCGCCCAATGTTCAAGTCTGTCCAGGTCCTCCTGTATCTTAAGCCTGTCTCCTGTATCTTAAGCCTGTCTTCTAACCGGTCTAATAGCCATTTGGAGCATTGTTGGTGTGCCTGAGTCCATTAAGTTGGTCCTGCAGCCACCATTACCAAAAGTACCTACCTGATCCCAGCAAGTGGCATTCAGCCACAGGTAGTGTTCTGCTCCCTGTTGATTGAGATCCCTCTCAGCACACCACTGAGATATCTCGTTTATGATGGCTGACAATCCTCAACCTACCCAAGGTACCGCTTCTTCCTCCACTGGCCAAAAGAAACATAAGTCCTCCAAGCAGGAGGCTGCAGAAAAAATCAAGGCCAAGGCCAAAGCCATCTCGGGGAAGAAACCTTCCAAGACGGCGGAAAAACAGGCCAGTAGGAGGCACCAGGCATTGGAGAAACAATTCTCCAAAGCACAGAAACAGGCCTTGATGGAAACAGAGGATACCGAGGCTTCAGTCTTTGACCTTCCACTGGGTCCCTCTACCTCTGCCCATCCATGGCCGAGCAACAACAGATATTTCCTCTCAGTGAGGAATCAGTCTCACAGCAGGCACCTCCGGTATCCAGGACCCAACAATCAGGTCCAGAGGCCACCTTCACACCCACAGCAGCCGGGCTCAGGGCGGTTGAGCCCAAGAAGCGCTTTCACCTGAACAAATTCAGGCGCTCATCGCTCAAGCTGTCGCCCAGGAATTCGCAGCCAGATCTTATCACAGGTCCAGGCCCGAATCGGTGGTCTCCATGGCTCCATCATATGTTTCCCAGTCGGGAGCACCTGAGTTCCATGGCTCAGCCTCGCCATCCCGGTCCTCTCACAGCAGAGCGTCATTCTCTGCAGAGTATGACCAAATGGAGATGCCATTGTCGGAGGATGAGGAGCCTTCACAGGACCCTCCGCCATTTGTGGGCCGCTTCAATCCGGCCCTTTTCAAATCTTTGCTGCACAAGGCCAGCATCACCGCCAATGTAGGTCCCGACCAAATTCCGTAACCTAGTTCTTCATCCGGCTCAGTTTCAAACCCGGTCTTTTCTGAGCCCGTGGTGCCTCACCAACATGTTCCCTGTCCCCCTTTATTCTTGAATACCGTTCGGAAACAGTGGTCTACACCTGGCACTTTTCCTTCCCTGGGGGGGACGGACAGGAAATTATTCAGTGCAGCGCCAGCCTTGGCTGACGCTCTTCAGGTGCCAGTAGTAGATGAACCTTTGACCCCTCTGTTTTCCTCATCCACAGTGTCTGGGGATATGGCCAAAACCTTGAAGGCCGAGGACAGGAAGTCGGAATTGTCTTTTCGCAGGACTCACCAGGCAGCGGCTTGGGTGGTGAGAGCGGCTACTTGCACATCTTTCTTCGCCAGAACTTCTCTCCTTTGGCTACGTCAGCTCCAGGCCAAAGTTCCTCCGGAAGAGGTTCGTATGCACCAAGACCTGAGCAAATTGGTGGCAGCTTCGGAGTACATGGCTGACGTGTCTTTACACACCACCAGATTTTCTTCTAGGGCCATGGCTTCCAATGTCACGGCTCGACGGCTTTTGTGGCTCAAACACTGGCGTGCTGTCGCCAAATCTAAGTGGCGTTTGGCCGCGGCCCCGTATCAGGGTGGCCAGCTATTTGGAGAGGCTCTAGCACCTTATTTGGTGGAGAATAAGGATAAGAGGAAGGTGATGGCTCACCTCACCAGACGGGCTGAAAGACGCCCTTATCCGTATGCTCACTGGTAGTCCTTTCGGTCAGGGGCAGGATCAGCTGCACAGCCCTCCCGTTCCTTTACTGCCAGACAGGATCACCAGTCTGAAAGATTTGGCACCAGGGACAGACCCAGGCAGCAGTATCAGGGCAAACGTCCCTTTCGGGGTGCAGGTGGTCGTCCCTTCAGGAGGTCCAAGTGACTACAGGGAGGCCTCTCCCATAGGTGGCAGACTAGCTCTTTTTGCCCACCAGTGGGAAGCCACCACCACAGACTCCTGGGTTCTCAACACCATCAGGTGCGGCCTGTCCCTGGAATTTGTGTCTCATCCACTAGGGCGTTTCATTTCTTGTCCTCTGTTAAAAAATCCGGTCAAGAAAAATCTCATGCACCAAGCCATTCGACACCTCTTGGACATATGAGCCATAGAACCAGTACCGGCTGGTCAACTGGGCAGAGGATTTTATTCCATCCTCTTTGTGGTTCCGAAGGCCTCTGGAGGATGGAGGGCTATGCTCGACCTGAAGGGTCTGAACTCCCACATTGCATACAGGAAATTCAAGATGCAAACACTCCAGTCCATACTGGCCAGCGTCAGAAAGGGAGACTTCCTCACATCCATAGACCTCACGGAAGCATACCTTCATATACCCATCCTTTCCGATCATCGGCAGTTTCTCAGGTTCTGTTACATGAATCACCATTACCAATACAGAGCCCTGCCATTCAGCCTCTCGTTGGCTCCAAGGGTGTTTACCAAAGTACTGGCGGTGCTCGCCGCACATTTGAGACTGGTGCCGGTACGCATTCAGTGCTATCTGGATGACATTCTCATCCAGTCGCCCTCCATTCCGGCCGCCCAGTCGGACCTGACCTTGTCCATCAAGACCCTTCAAGACCATGGGTTTTCAGTGAACTTTCAAAAGAGCCAGACAGTTCCTTCTACCCGCCTCCTGCACCTGGGCGCGGTGATAGACACAGACCGTTGCCAGGTCTATCTGTCTCGGGACCGTCAAGACAGCATCCGAGCCCTGGTCCTCAAGGTCCGCAGGGAGCGTGTAGTGACACTGGCTGTGCTCTCCCAAATGTTGGGAAAGATGATATCGTGCATAGCAATAGTGCCTTGGGCCAGACTACACTCCAGAAACCTTCAATGGTTCTTGTTCCCATTTCAAAGACTGGACACCAGCTCCTCCAACGAAAGGGTAAGGATTCCACATCAGACCCTACAATCCCTTCAGTGGTGGACCTCCCCAGCGGTAGCCAGAGGGTCATTGTTCAAAGAACCCGTTCGGCTCACCCTGACCACAGACGCCAGTCTGTTCGGCTGGGGAGCGCACCTTCAATCACAGTTGGCTCAGGGCCGGTGGTCCCGGTTAGACCTGAAGCACAACATCAACTGGTTGGAGCTCAGGGCCATACATCTGGCTCTCTGCCACTTCCGCAACAAGATTGCGAGGCAACACATGCTGGTCCTCATGGACAACGTGGCGAAAGCCCATGTGAACCGGCAAGGGGGTACCCGCTCAAGGTCCCTTATGGCTGAGGCCCAGTTGCTGGGATCCTGGGCAGAGACCAACCTCTCCTCCCTCAGAGCTGAGCACATCTCGGGAGAGGCGAATCAACAGGCGGACTTTTTGAGCAGGTCGACAGTGGATCATTCCGAATGGCGCCTGCACCCGGATCGCTTTACAGAGATATCGGAGAGGTTCGGTCATCCGGTTCTGGACTTGTTCGCATCTCCGGCGAACTCCCAGCTCCCAAGATTTTTCTCCCGATTCCCCTCTCCGGGGGCGGAGAGTGTGGACGCCCTCCGCAGTCCCTGGCCACGGGGTCTGTTATATACGTTTCCTCCTCTCCCTCTGATCCCGGCAGTCATCCGAAAGTTACTGCAGGAGCAGGCAGAGGTGATATTCATTGCTCTACTGACTCAAGAGTCCTACTCGTTGGGTGTGATTTCAATGATTCAGGCCTCCCGACTTCCGGCGACAAATCGCATCTACGACTCAACTTGGAAAAACTTCAGCCATTGGTGTGAAAAGAACCAACTGGCTCTCTCGGATGTGACTATTCCAAGAATCTTGGATTATTTATTGGAAGGCCTCAACAAGGGCTTGGCGCCCAATACTATCTGCAGACAGGTAGCGGCTCTCTCCACGGTGCTTACTTGTGACAACTCAGAGCCATTGGCTCAGCATCCCATGGTACGCTCCTTTATCAAGGGGGCCATCAACACCAAGCCGCCCGTGGTTCATCGGTATCCCTCTTGGGAGTTGCCGCGAGTCTTACAGGCCCTCACCAAGCCGCCATTCGAACCGATTAGAACCTGTACTCTGCGGTCCTTGTCTATCAAGGTCGCCTTCCTGATTGCCATTACATCGGCTAGACATATTTCTGAACTGGCAGCTCTCTCTATCAGAGATGACCTGTGTGTCTTTCATCAAGACAGATCGGTCCTTCGCTTGGATCCATCCTTTATCCCCAAGGTTAACACCTTGTTTCACAGGACGCAGGAAATTGTTCTGCCAGATTTTTGCCCTAATCCATCTCATGACCTGGAACGACAATGGCACGCACTGGACGTCCGCAGGGCATTACGCTATTACATCAAGCGGACGACGGCCTTTCGCAAATCAGAAGCCCTTTTTGTTTCTTTTCAACCCTCTTCTATGGGGAAGAAGATGTCTGCCTCTACCATAGGCAGTTGGATCAGGGCTTGCATTGCAGGAGCGTATCAATCGCATTCCCTTTCAGTTCCACGTCATGTTACTGCTCATTCCACTCACAGTGCTGCGACCTCAGCGGCATGGGCAACTCAGGTATCCATCGCAGACATTTGCAGGGCAGCGACATGGTCCGCCTTCCCCTTTTGTGAGGCATTACAAACTGGACAGGTTTGCCTCTGCAGACGCCTAGTGCCACAGGCAGGGACACAGGCCCAGACTGCTTCCCTCCCATAGGGACAGTGCGGTTTTGGTATGTCCCATTCATGGATTCTCCATCTATCATGCTGGAGAAGGGGCATTGTCTTACCTGAACCCCTTTTCTCAGCATGATGATGGAGAATCCACACCCACCCCTTAGGATCAGTCAGGTCCAGTGTCAGGGGTCTGGGAGCCAACACGTCGGACTGTCGTCAATAGCTTCGCCTACGTCAAGACTGGGGAGTGGCCTGGTCAAGGAGGGGCGTGGCAAGTTTGACTGACTTAGTCTAATAGGGCAGGAAGACAGAGTTAACCCATTCGTGGGTTCTCCATCATCATGCTGAGAAAAGGCGTTCAGGTAAGACAACACCCCTTTACTGCTTAACAGAAGTCCTGTTGTGATTAGGTAATGGTTAGATTGAGTGTGAAAGAAACTCTGGCCTAAAATTTTAGCCCACTTATGAGATGTATACGGTAGAATTGTAGAAACCTTTCATCAATTTCTTTCCTCTCTCTAGGAAGTAACAACAATAAAATAAAATTTGCCAACATGAAAAAGTAAAATTTGAAAACAGCTGTAGATTGCTTTTTTTAAAATATAACTTTCCTCATTTTTATAGAGAGATGTGCATGGATTTGACATCAGATTACAGTGTATAAATGCAAATTCAAATTGTGTAGCTTGGTTGGAATTATCGGTAAATATTTGTTCCATTATAGCTTGAGGCGTTATAGCAGTTTCTGCATTGCTACAAGGTTTGTAAATAACCTAGAAATACAGTCAATTGAGAAACTCTATGTGGTATATTTTAAAGAAGGAATAATATTTCAAGAAAAGCAAGCCTGACAATATTATTGGAGTGTTCAAAAAAAATCAAATAACTTTTTAAGGGTTTTATGTAATTTTTTCAATTAAGGTTTTAATTGATGAAGAGAAGGATTTCATTAATTTAAAAAGCTGGGGGGGAGCGAACAGATTGAGATGTATTTAAATGCATATCAGTAGTTAGAAACAGCATTTAGAAGTGTGACGGTTAGATGGCCAATCCTGCCATCTAGTGACCAAAACTAAATACAGTATATTTTATTTCTCAACTCATAGCGACTATGAAGGTTTTGTAATTATTTCTGTTTTGTGTATGAATGTATAACATAGTCTATATAGAATGTAGTGGGGAAATATCACCAGCTTTTTAAGAAAAATGTATAGTTGGTGTTTTAGCATTATCAACCAAATACATTCCCAAAGAAAAATATAAAGATAAGTCAAACCAAGAAGAATGAAATAAATCTATAATGATTGGCTAATACTTTTTCTGTGCTAAATACTATAGGTTTCATCAACTGAACAGCTCCAAAGTAGCATTTAGATCTCATTTGTTTCTTTTGTATACATAAACAATTTTCTGTTACTTTTGTTTGTTTATTTATTTTTCAAATTATGGTACTAAACAAAATGGGTCTCTCTCTCTCTCTCTCTCCCTCTCCCTCTCCCTCTCCCTCTCCCTCTCTCCCTCTGTGTAACTATGGAAATATACCCTAGAATCTAATGTGTAAACATATGTAAAAACGTTTGGATATCCTTGTTTCCTGAAACCAGCTATGAACTTTTCTATTCTTGCTTTTTACAATTGCTTTGGATATTTCAAACCAAACAACAGACTTCAAATATATCTCCAAATCCATCATAAAGTACTTATTTGAAAGAAGAATAAAAGTTTAGGAATGAGCTCCACAATCTGCATGCTGTCAATGCTGCTAACATCGAATGTTTTTGCCTGACATTATATGTGGATGCAGACATATACTATTTAACCTGTGTATTACTTTAGAGCCACTATTAGATAGTATGGAGGGGGGGAGTGGAAGAATGTGCTTGGGAACTAGTTAGCCATAACAATATTTCAGGAGAGCATCTTCAAAGCTGGATGAAATACGAGGAGATAAAACATGGCCCGTTATGGAACGGGAGGGAAAGTTCACACTTTAAATTAATTGGAGAATGTGATTAATGACTGTCAAATGAGGGAGGGGAATGTGCTCAGATACTGTGGGATGAAGTAGGAGGGTTCAGATTTTGGCTTCGCTTACGTATGTGCCGAAGCTATGTTGCCATTAAAAGATTCTTAAAGGAAAACAATGCCTCAAGTTTCTTTGAAAAGCCTCTTCCTTCGGAACCATAACACATGCATTATTGTATTACTGAACATTTGCAGGAAGATCTTAAATGTGCAGTACATTCAAGAAAAATGGACAACAGTTCTCTCTTAGAAAGGTTCTGTAAGAAAGAATGGGAAACATTCCAAAAGAAGAACTGTCTGAGAACATGCAAACTGAACATATGACTAGATTCTTGGTGTGTATTGAAATAGATCTTTGTCATGTGAATTACTTAAGGTCAATTATAAAAGGAGTTTCCCATCACAATACTGCAGATAATTTAATTTAGAATTTCATTTTAGATGATGCAAATAAGTGACTTCCGATGCTAGTAGAAGTTATCCTCATTTATTAGATAATAAGAGTCAGTTTTATGTAGTGGTTAAGGCATCAGCTGGAAACAGAGATCATAGTTCTAGCCAGTGGTGAGGTTCAAATAATTTAACAACCGGTTATCTGCCTGAAGAGCAACATAAGAATACGCAAAGGCACGGGCTTCCATGAATGCTAAAAGTAAAAGGGGAGGCGGAATAAGCTACCTGAGGAAGAGGCAGAGGTGGAAAACTGCTGCAGAGTGATCAGTTTCACTCACCACCACCCAGGAACAAAACTTCTCAAGCGGCCCTGAGGAGCCTCAGTTGCCAGAGTCGTAAAAAGCAGCAGCCTCTGTGGGCTGCCTCTGTCCCAGCTGGGAAAGGCTTATGGTAACTTCCTTCGCCTCCCCGGGTGTCCTTAAGTCTTTTTTCCTTCCTTCCTTCCTTCCTTCCTCCTTTTTTGCGCATCAATCGCTGATCCACACTTTCTTGCCGCCCTGTGTCCCTTCTCGTTCTGGAAATGGCAGCCCTGTTTTATGCTGTTTTCCTCCCGACAGAAAGGAGGAAAGGAAGGACGCTTCGTATGGAAAGACGCTATGGTAAGCTCCGGGAAAACTACACCAGCTGGAGCTGGGCGAGGAAGGCCAGGCTCCCCTTCCCCAATAGTTCTGCAAAGCCTTTGAGAAGTGGATCCGCTTTCCCGATCCAGTCCTCAAGGGCTTTGCAGAACCATCGTGGAAGGGTAGCCTGGCCTTCCTCGCCTAGCTCCAGCTAGTGTAGTTTTCCTGGAGCTTATCATCCTTCCATATGAAGCGTCCTTCCTTTCCTCCCTTCTGCCGGGAGGAAAGTGGCAGAAAACAGAGCTGCCATTTCCAGAACAGAGAAGAGAAATGCCAGCCAATGCAGGGCGGCAAGAAAGTGTGTGCAAGAAAGTGTGGTGGCAGCGATACCAGGGCTGGCAGAGGGAGATAGCAGGGGAGGCTTGTGCCTCCTGGTCATGGCGCAAGCCACAGGAGAGTTGGCAGAGGAGAAGAAGGCAGCGGCTGTGGCTGCCGCCGGGTAGGTGAGCTGTGCAGCGAAGTGGGGGTAGCGGAGACCAAAGAAAGCTCCTCCAGTGGCAGGCGTAGCTGTTGCGCAGCAGTGGAAGAGCCTTTCACTGTCACTCCTCCCTGGCTCCGAAACGGCGGAGGGGAACCAGGTAAGGCCCATCCTCCGTAGCATCGCAGTCCAGCTTGGGAGGGGAGTGAAAGGGAAGAGACGGGCAGCTGATGTGATCAAAAGCGCCGTGTCTCCATTAGGTTTCCGTTGCTTCTCTCTCGTACTTTTGGGGAGGGGCTTTTTTCCCACCTGGAAGGAAGTTGAACGAAAACCAGATGTATTCCGGAAAACACAGATTTATTATAACCAGTTTGCCGAACTCAACAAAAAATTAGGTATTGGTTTTGCCGAACCAGTGCGAACCAGCTGAATCCCACCACTGGTTCTGGCCTCACTGTTCTGCCTCTTTGTTGCACTCACAAGGAGAAACCCCTCTTCCAAGAAACAGGCAGGAACCGCAAGAAAAAACCAATCCCTTTTATTCTCACAGACCTGAGTCAATGTCCAAGGCGAACAAACACAGTCCACAGAAACTCCATTCTCAGCACGAACGGTTGCCTTTGGCAACCAGCACCTCCCACACCTTCCCTTTTATAATTCAGCCAAGGCGTGGCTTCCTAATGCCTTCTCTTTTGCCTTTGGAACGGCCCCATTGCATTTCTCTGTCCCACTCACTTCTGTCTACGCTTTCCTGCATCCGGGATTTGTCCCAGCTGTTCCTCATCGCTATCCAACTCAGGCTCCCAGCACAGCTGTGTCTCAGCCCGAGCGCGAGTAGAGGGCCAGGCTCCTCGTCTGACTGTTAAGTCTTGGAGCTCCTCAGAGCCTTCCTCTGACTCTAATGTCATTCCAGGCCCCTCCTCCTCAGCTGAGTCCTCAGACTCAGCTGTTGGATCCACTGGCTGGCGAGGAATCACAACACTCATCTTAGGTACAAAGCCAGCTGGATGATGTTGGGCCAGTCTTTCAGCTCTAGGAAGTGGCAGTGGCAAACCACTAATCTTGCCAAGAAAATTACAGGGACCTCAGGCAGTCACTCAATATTGACTTGAAAGTGCACACATTTGTTACACAGTATATAGATATAGTACACTTTTATTGTACTTTCTTCTCTTGCTGTTCTGTTCACCTTAATTTAAATGAGAGAGCTGCTTTGGGTGAGAAGAGGACTGAACATTAGTGCATTCACTTAATATATTTCATTTCATTTTTAAATCAGTTTTTGAATCAGCATTAGAGTACTCATATGGCTATACTTTTTTAAGCAAGTTAATTACAATGGTAATATAATCCTCAGCAAATAGTAATATTTAACATTGACTTATTTCAAAATTAAGCAGTTCAGTCCTGATTACTATTTGGATCAGGGACCATCTGAAAAGTCCTGAGCTATTAGCTTGAATGGAAGTGAAAAAAAGTCCCATAAGGAAATAATGGGAGATTATCCACAATGCTGTCTTGATATTTGCATGAATTTAGTCACAAGAAATCAGACTTAACTTGAGAACATCATCTCCTTATAGTGATGTAGCATTGTAAAGTTCATTTTAAAAATAAAATAGAATAAAACAAACTTCCTTAAAAATATGGCTACATTACATACCAGTTCTGTTTGTGTCTATTAAAGTCAAATGTCTAGTTGTATATATACAATTATTTTTATATACATATATCCAATTTCTATCTTGCACAACATTTCAGTAATTAATATAAAATTTACATTAAAATTATGTAAAATGTATTAGCATTATCAAAACTGATTTGCCAGATGGAATCTTCGATAATGGTAGGCTGACCATAACTGCCATTGAAACTCAAATAAGGATGAATTATATCATTCAATTTAATAACATTTTTACCTGAAGACTTTTGTTGATTGAAGTTTATGAGAAAGAATTTAGCATGTAAACTTAAGGATATTTGCCTTTCATCGGTCAGCCACTACTGCTCCTGGGGGATAGAAGCGAGGAATCATAGAATCATTGAGCTAGAAGGGCCTTGAGGGTCTTCTAGTCCAACCCTCTGACTAAGGCAGGGGTCCTTATACTTACTACTTTTTAATATTTTGTTCTTCTCATAGGTAATATACATAACATAATTACAAGAAATAACTAGGCATTCTGGAGAGCAGTGTTCTCAAGCACCAAGTTACAAAAATCCACTTAATGAATTTCAGACTAGCAATTGATTATTTGATACAGTGTCTGGACACTGATCTTAAGATGAAAATGAAGCTGCTCAAGTTGGACCTGGGCAGTGTTAAAGGAACAGTCGGCAACAACTGCGGATTGTGTTGCCTTATTTTTGTTTTGTAGAAACTTGTAGAAGCACATTAAAGACATGTAGACATGTAAATATTTAATATTATAAGCCGCTGTTCAGCCATTTACACTTGGTGAGAATAAGGGCCCTACAAGGTTTGAGAAAATATTTTCATAATTCATTTGCATATTGGATATTAATCTATTTTTACTCTGCATAATGTTTATTGCTCATAGACTGTTAAGGACTAAAACCTTACTTAAAGGAACTTTATTCTGTACTTTACTAGCTTAAAACTATCAAATCTGGAATGCAGAATTCCAGATAGTCACTAGATAACAGCAAAGAGATGCAGCAGAATCCAACAGCTTGTTATAATCCTAGTGGTCATCTGTAGTTTTCCATCTGAGATTTGATAAACCTGTAATTGCCTAAGCAATCTATTATATATATATAATAGCTATCATCTTAAATGATCACACAAATCACATGATCGAAAATATAATGATAGGATTTTTTAAAGAGTATATATCCCTCTTTTTTATTCCAATAGATATTTCACTGACTTTAGTTTTGGTTTTCTTTGCATAATAGTTTACATCAGCCTTTCTCAACCCTTGAGATGAATGGAATGGAATGGAATGGAATAGAGCTGGAAGGGACCTTGGAGGTCTTCTATTTCAGCCCCCTGCTTGAGCAGGAGAACCTATATAATTTCAGATAAGTGACTATCTAGTCCAGTGATGGCAAACCTTTTAGAGACTGAGTGCCCAAACTGCAACCCCAAACTCACTTATGCATTGAGTGCCGGGTGGGTGTGGCCCATTGGCTGGGCGTGGCCCATTGGCTGGGCGTGGCCCATTGGCTGGGCATGGCTGCGGTGGTAACGGCAGACTGGGTGGGACTAAAAAGTTCAATCAATCAATTCCAACTTTGCAAGATCTTTTTTTTTCCCGTGAGAAGTTGAAATTGACTGACTGAACCTTTTTTTTTTTTGCACACGGCGGCGGAGGCCTAAAGTGAAAAGGTTTTATAAAACCCAGCTGAAGGCCTAGGACTGGGGCGACGGCGCGTGTGCCCACAGAGAGGGCTCTGAGTGCCGCCTCTGGCACCCGTGCCATAGGTTCGCCACCACTGATCTAGTCTCTTCTTAAAAATCTCCAGTGATGGAGCACCCATGATTTCTGAAGGCAAGCTGTTCCACTGGTTAATTGTCCTCACTGTTAGGAAGCTTCTCCTTAATTCCAGGTTGCTTCTCTCTTTGATTAGTTTCCAACCATTGTTTCTTGTCCTGGCCCTCTGGTGCTTTGAAGAATCATTTGCTCACACATATATAAAAGTTGAAAGCTACAACAATATGTTCAATGCCATTCTATGAATTGCAGGATACATTTCTTTGCTAGAAATCCAGAACTTTTCCACGGGCACATCAGTGAATTTCATCTTAATTTAATCTTCCTCTTTCTTCAAAATGAAGTTCTCATCCTGTTTTACATTTGTTATTGAAAGGGAGGGAAAGTACTGATCAATTTTGTTCTGGAGTACTTCTATGAGCTTTTCAATTAGATTTGAGATTTTCTGGTATCCTTCCTCATGCTCAAGCCCAAGCAGCAATAGAAACATATCAGTATTGCTTTTTGTATCTTGATTTTTCTATACATAAATATTTCCAAAAAGGCCAGTTTGGTCCAGTTGTTAAAAGACCAGGCTAGAAACTGGGAGACTGATTTCTAGTCCTGTTTTATCCATGAAAATCTACTGGGTGACTTTGGGCCAGTCATTCTTGCTCAGACTATCTTGCCACACAGTGTTTTTGTTGTGGGAAAAATGGAGGAGGAAGGTATATTGTATATGTTCACCACCTTGAGTTAGTTGTAAAAATAATAAAAGCAGGATATAAATAAATAAAAATAAATATTCAGTTTTCTTTTAAATCCAAGAGTCTTGTCACTTGAAATCAAAATGCTTTCTCCAGTTGCAGACATTTCTTTGACTGATTAGTTTCTGCAACTATTCTCCATCTTCAAATTACTCATCAAAATGTAGAATATTCTTTAAAAATACTCTTCAGTTCTACCCTCAGCTCAAATACTTTGTTGAGAATTCTTCATCACACAGTTTTAAAAACATTTTTAAATGAAATGATCTTTTTTTAATAAATTGACCATTTTTGTAGCAGTATCCGGAAGTTTTCTATTCCAGGGCTTTTCAACCTTTTCACCCATTGTACCACTTTTAGGGTATGGCAACATCCGAGTACCACCAGTCGCCTAGCAAGGTGTCAAAAACTTGATGACCAAAAAAAAAAAAAAAGTGATAAAGTACAGGTAATCCTCGACTTACAACAGTTCGCTTAGTGACTGTTTGAAGTTACAATGGCACTGAAAAAAGTGCCCCCCAAGCCACAGCTGAGCAAGACGTCTGCCCGCCCGGCGACGCTCTTCCTCCTGTCCGAGGTTTTCATTGTTGTGAGCATTTCTGTTGAGGATTGGCAGCGGGGGTGGGGTGGGGGGGTATTTGGTTTTTATTCCCCCCGTCTGCTGGGTGGTTGCAGCAGGTTTTGGTCACTTCACATGACCCTGGGACACTGTGACCGTCATAAATATGAATCAGTTGCCAAGCATCTGAATGTAAATCACAAGACCCTGGAGATGCTGCAACATTCCAGCTGATTGCTGCTTCTTCAGGGCTCAGCAGAAGCACCAGGATCAGCGCCGAGCTCCAGCTGCAGCCTGGTGCTGATCCTGGCGCTTCCACTGAGCCCTGACAGCCCTGCAGCTCCAGCCATCTCTCGCTCAGGCTTGTGCGGTGCTGCCACCGGTTCAGCTCATTCCCCTCCCCCGCTACCACTTTTCTAGGATGGTCGCGTACCACCTGCCAGGTGCCAATGTACCACAGGTGGTACCCGTACCACTGGTTGAAAAGCCCTGTTCTATTCCATCTCCAAGAGTTTTGGACACCAAGATCTTTCTGTAAAGAAAGCAATGTGTTGTAACCACATCAGGATTTTTTTTTCTTACAAGAGAAATGAAATCTTTCATAGAGCCAACCATTGATGGATCACCATCAATACAGTTCCTCCTAGACAGATGTTTCCAAATATGAAAACAAAACATTAAATGCATGTCAGTTCTTTGCAGCAGAAAATTTTCTACAATTTCACCATCATTTACAAGTCTTACAGATGCCTTAACATGACATTGGTGAAAATCTGTGGACTCATCAACTTGGATAGAAAAATTTCAGTATCACACAACAGCTTTTCAGCATCGTGTGACATGTCATCATTATGCTGGAACTTTTTCAATTTCCCATACTGCATCTGATCCTAACATTTTTGCCGTTACTATTTTATATGTTGGCATGATTATTTTCTCACCCAAAGTGTAACTTATCCTTTGCTATGTAATAAGTTCTGCTACTAAATAATTTGCTTCTTGGTCCTTTTTACAGACTCTAATTTTATTAACAAACACTTTACTGTGTTTTATGATTTCAATAGCTGTTTAAAATAGTCAGAAGTTTTACTTGTATGATTTGTAATTAAGTTTTTTTTCAAATTTGCTTAACCATTGCAGCACTTCTAAGTTGTTTCCCATAGATGAGGCACAATAGAATAGGACAATTTGGATCAATCCATATAAAACCCATTGATCCTCACTGTAAAGACCAATTGTATTTTTAGCCCATTGTACTAGAAATGCCTGAAAAGATTTAAAATCTTTATTATCATTATCATGATTAAACTTAGTGGTATTGGGATAAAATTACTAGATAAAAACTATAGGGAAAAGACATGGGAGGGAAAGAGTAACATCACAGACTAAGTTGGACGATTCCATCTATTTCTTGAAAAATGCACTTCTTCCTTCCTGCAATTTATTTTTTCCTTCCTGCAATGTAGAATTTACCTATTATCAGTGGTGTCCCCTATCTTGCTTGAAACATTAAGAATGGATTCAACCAAATAAACAGTCCTACAGCACAATACCAGAGAACTCACAAGGAATTGTAACTAGATTTTTATTCCATTTCTGCTCATAGCAATAGCAATAGTACTTAAACGTATATACCGCTTCACAGTGCTTTACAGCCCTCTCTAAGCAGTTTACAGAGTCATCATATTGCCCCCCAACAATCTGGGTCCTCATTTTACTGACCTCTGAAGGATGAAAGGCTAAGTCAACCTTGATCCAGTTAGACTCGAACTGCCAAACTACTGGCAGTCGGCAGTCAGCAGAAGTAGCCTGCAATATACATTCTAACCACTGCATTGCACGGCTCATCACTTGAGAGTGTGTTGCAATATTTTTTTAAGTAAATAATGATCTCCCTGGGAAACCTAGTGACTGTCACGGAATCCTGGTTGAGAAATCCTGGTTTACATAGTTCTTTGGGTACCCATTTATTTGTTATTAAATTTATTTAGGTTATTCTTGATTTTGGCCAATTTCATTCATTTTCCTATTGGTTGGTGAATTTTGTTTTGGTCATTGGATGGTACATTTCGGAGGAAGAGATAAATAAAGCAATGTTGCACCATCATGCCACAGATTCTGTTCCTTTTGTACGTGTGATTTCATGATTGTGAACAATAGGAATGGAGCTTGTTGTACAACACAATACTTTTTTTCTCATTGTTGCCCTTGTTCTCTCCCCCCCCTTCTCCCTGTGAATAACTCAATAATAGCCTCAATTATCTCTTGACAACCAATCATTTAAAGCTACCACATATTTAGCAACAGGATGACCACTCTATTATCATTAGTTTCCTGTTTGCCTGCCTTCTTTTCTGGGTTACCCTTCCACATATTACACCAATGGTACACTGATTATCTAAAAGAATTATTGGCAATGTAACCTTGTGGAAGGGTAATCCTGGAAAAATCTCAAGTGCTGGTTGACTCATTGTGATAGCAGAACCTAGAATTATACATAACTGAAATACTAAAATCAGAATATAATTTGATGTAGATAAATTTGGGGAGGGGCAAATTGGATTGTTTGTGAACACAATCTAAAAAGAAGCACTCATATTTTATATTTTGTTTATAGCATCTATTCCCTTTTATGTTTCATTTATCATGTTACTGTTGGCTCTGATGTGCTTACTTTCAACATTGTACAGTTCCCAAATATTAAATGAAACAGTATGATTTTTACTGTTTATTAAAAATTATAATCTATAACAATATAGTCTTTTATAAATTACTAAGAACTCTGAAATGATCCAATCCAGAAACTATTAGATCAGGGGTCCCCAACCTGTGGGCCGCAGCCTGGTAGTGGGCTGTGGCCTGGTGGCCACTGGGCTGCGGGACAGGCTGGCCAGTGCGTGCATGTGTGCATGCAAACACACCCAGTTGCAGTAGCGCTGCGGCCACAGTGCATGAAAATGGGCTGCCGCCGTGCCACAGGACGTGAAAATGGGCCACTGCCATGCCACGGGGTGCGAAAACAGGACACCGCCGTGCCTCGGGGAAAACAGGATGCCACTGCCGCTATGCCGTGCAAGAACGGGGCAGGGCTAGCAAGTATCACGCAAGTGCTAGCCCCGCCCCATTTGCATCATGTGCGTGCTCGTGGCACCGCGCGCGCGCGCACATGTAAAATATTTTCCCCTCTTTCCCTCCGGTCCGCCAACCGAGAAAGGTTGGTGACATCTGTATTAGATGATCAGGGGACTGGAGACTAAAACATATAAAGAATGGTTGCTGGAATTAAGATATGTCTAGTATCATGAAGAGAAGGACTACGGGTGACATGATAGCAGTGGTCCAATATCTCAGGGGTTGCCACAAAGAAGAGGGAGTCAAGCTATTCTCCAAAGCACCTGAAGGCGGACAAGAAGCAACGGATGGAAACTAACCAAAGAGAGAAGCAACCTAGAACTAAGGAGAAATTTCCTGACAGTTAGAACAATTAATCAGTGGAACAACCTGCCTCCAGAAGTTGTGAATGCTCCAACACTAGAAGTTTTTAAGAAGAGACTGGACAGCCATTTGTCTTAAATGGTATAGGCCAGGGTTTCCTGCCTGAGCAGGGAATTGGACTAGAAGACCTCCAAGATCCCTTCCAACTCTGTTATTATGATTATTATGATGATTATTATTATATAATCTTTTAATTCTAATTTGAGATAGAGAAAACAAATTCAAAAATTGATGGGTAATCATCTAAAATAAGCTGTATAGGTTCTGAGTTGTGAATTTACTCCAACTCCCGATTTGCAGGTTAAACATTGGAGGATAATGGAAAGTAT
Source organism: Azemiops feae (assembly GCA_023970755.1). NCBI lineage: Eukaryota > Metazoa > Chordata > Lepidosauria > Squamata > Viperidae > Azemiops > Azemiops feae. The sequence goes on along the minus strand of JALGBA010004226.1, from coordinate 227,036 downwards.
CTTGTTGGACTAAGTAGATTTAATAGATTGTAGTTTTCAAACAAATATAACATTTCCATACACCATTTAAGAAGTAAATGTTGCTGTTCATCCTGTAATTTTTGTATGTGTGTGTAGGTGGATGCATGTGTTTGGTTGATACAGGTAGATTGCAAATAAATATATGGTATCATTATGAATTTGTTAAGGTAGAACTAATCCAAAATAGTAATATTGACTGTCCATCTGCAGTAACTTTTCCATACTTAGCTTTACTATGCCTATAACTTCCATTTTGATCTAGTAGTTAAGACACCAGGCTAGAAACCAGGAGACTAGTCCTGCCTTAGACATGAAAAATCAGCTGAGTGATATTGGGTCAATCAGCCCAATTCACCTCACAACGTTGTTGTTGGGAAATAGTAGGAGGAATTCACTGCCTTGAGTTATTTATAAAAAGTAATAAAGATGGGGTATTAAATCATTCAATCAACCAATCAGTCAATACATTCAACTTGCTATACATTTTGAGAGATGATGATGATGATGATGATGATGATGATGATGATGATGATGATGATGATGATAATAATAATAATAATAATAATAATAATAATAATAATAATAATAATAATAATAATAATAATAATAATAATAATAAAGTTGGAAGGGACCTTGGAGGTCATCAAGTCCGAACCGTATACCATTTCGGACAAATGGCTGTCCAGTCTCTTCTTAAAAACTTCCAGTGTTGGAGCATTCACCACTTCTGGAGGCAGGTTATTCCACTAGTTAATTGTTCTAACTGTCAGGAAGTTTCTCCTTAGTTCTAGGTTGCTTCTCTCCTTGATTAGTTTCCATCTGTTGCTTCTTGTCCTGCCCTCAGGCGCTTTGGAAAATAGCTTGACTCCCTCTTCTTTGTGGCAGCCCCTGAGATATTGGAACACTGCTATCATGTCCCCCATACCCAATTCTAGCAACCGTTCCTTACATGTTTTAGCCTCCAGTCCCCTAATCATCTTTGTTGCTCTTCTCTGTATTCTTTCTAGGGTCTCAACATTTTTTTTACATCGTGGTGACCAAAACTGGATGCAGTATTCCAAGTGTGGCCTTACCAAGGCATTGTAAAGTGGTATTAATACTTCCCGTGATCTTGATTCTATCCCTCTGTTAATGCAGCCTAGCACTGTGTTGGCTTTTTTGGTAGCTGCAGCACACTGCTGGCTCATATTTAAGTGATTGTCCACTAGGACTCCAAGATCCCTTTCACAGTTACTACTATTGAGCAAGGTACCCCCTATACTATACCTGTACATTTGGCTTTTCTTGCCTAAATGTAGAACCTTACTTTTTTCACCATTGAATTTCATTTTGTTAGATAGCGCCCAGTGTTCAAGTCTGTCCAGATCCTCCTGTATCCTAAGCCTGTCTTCTGGAGTCACTTTTGTCATGAATTATCTGCATGAAAAATGTTTTTAATTAGCATTATATTTAATTTATCTTTAATATTTGACATACTGGAGTGAGTATGTTTTCAACACTACTTTAAATTACTGAAGCCAAGAATTAATTTTTAAAATGCAATCAAATTATGAAACCGTTTGAATTTTGGCTGAAGTCTACAGAAATCTGTACATACATCTAATGGCTTTTTCAAGTATACAATGACTCTTAAAATATGTCATGTTGATTTATATTTTTGACTTTACATCATTTACAATGGATACAAGGGAACACTGGATAGAAGTTGAGCATAAGTGATTTTTGCCTGTAAAGCTTGAATTTGTACTTATGATCACAAAGGCTCCATTTATAAAGAATTATCATCTGAATATTACTCAGTATTGTATTCATAATCTGATTTCAAAGCGATAAAGTTCCGGCTCATTTGGTCTGTCTGAGGTCAGGGGGCTCAGATGATACTCTTCAAGGCCATGCAGAAGAATTTGTTGAATACCCGTTGGATAAAATTACTCAGATTTGTTCCCAGTTAGACTCCATGCATGGTGCAGATATTTATAAGATAACTAGGGAGATGTCTTGCCCAATAATTTGGGAACTATTTGATCCTGTTGGATCTAAGAAAATTGCACTTGACTGTGTCAGAGCAACCCCGTCAATTAAACCCTTCTGGCTGGTGAAAGCCTCCAGGATAGTGATCAGCAGGTGGGTTCATGCAAATTCAAATTCCTCACTACAAGAAGGGACATTCCCAGGAACTTTTAAAGAGATCCTGGTTTGTCCTCTCTTAAACAAAATCACCTAACCGTCCCCCCCTCCAATCTGGACAATTTTTGTCCAGTTTCCCATCTTCCCTTTTTAGAGAAGGAGGCAGAAAAGGTGGTTGCTTCGCAACTTCAGAGGGTCCTGGATGAAACAGACCTTTCAGTCACGATTCCAACCCAGCTATAGGACAGAGACTGTGTTGGTCACTCTTAAGGATGATTTTGGCGTGAGTAAGATGAGAGTAGTCCAATCATCCTTACTGTCCTTGACCTCTCAGCAACTTTCAATATCATTGACCAAGGTATTATTTTGGGTCATCTATGTGAGTTAGGCTGGGCAACACAGTTTTGAACTGGTTCAACTCCTTTCTCTAAGGTTGGTGCCAATCAGTGATGATAAGAGAGTGAGAGATTGAGTCCCTCACCTCTTGCTTGCAGAGTTTTGCAGAACTCAGTGCTGCTCCTATTTAACATCTCCATGAAGCCGCTGTGTGGCTGTCTCCGTAGGTTGAGATATCATCAATATGTTGATGATACTCAGCTCTACATCTCCACACGTAGTGACCCAAGTGATGCTGTCTCTACCCTCTCATAGTGCCTGGAAGTTGTAGGACCCAAATAGAAAAGAACAGGCTTTGACTGAACCCTGGCAAGACCAAATGGCTTTGGGTGCATGGACCCTCAAGATCCAAGTTTTTGTCTTCCTTAGTTAGGACTCATCTTGCAGAGAGGGCCTACTGCAGATCCCATCGGTGAAAGATCTCTGACAATCAGGATCCAAAAGAAGAGCCTTCTCTGCTTTAGCATCCTTTGGAACATCCTATCCCCCAAGATGAGATCTGCCTCCAACTCCTATCCTTTGATAAGAACCTGAAGATCTAGCTCTGCCAGTTGACTTAGGGACCCAATAGAGGAGTACCATGCTGGAAGTGGCTACTAGATGGATAGCAAACCCCACCTCATTTCCTGCTTTTCCACCTGTCCATCTTTCTCATGTTGCTACATTCTCATTTTCTTTTTCATTGTTTGTTCTTTTGTTCCATTATTTGCTACTGTAATACTTATATTTCTTTTCATTTTTCCATTTTTTTTGTAAGTGCCTAGAGTAATCCCACAGCAAGTTAGGCAGAAAATATATTTATAAAAATAAACAAATAATGCTAGAAATATATTAAATAAGTTATGTTTTCTTTTTTGAATCTGCTAAAAAGTTTTACATGTAGTGTCATAGAGTTTACTTCTGTTCAAGATTATTGGACATTTAAGAATGTCAATATAACTTTTCTGAGTAAATCCATATACAATTCTGTAAGTAGAAAGATCCCTAGAAAATGTTTTGCAATATTTCTAGAGCTGCAATACTTTTCAGATAAATTTAGGTAGAAACTCTGTTCCCATCTCTGCTTATTTAAGGTTTCAAACACCAGCTTCTCTTATACACTGTAACATATCTGTAATAAAAGTAATTCTTGATTGAGGGTCGAATTGTTAAGCAATGCAATCATAATGTGGGATGTCACATGATTGCATCCTTAGCAATAACAATCCTGGCAGTCCTGATTGGTGTCCTGACTCTCTCTAGTTGCTAAGTGAGAAAGAAGGGAATCCCAGATAAAGATTGTGGGAATGCCATAAGGGAACTGGGGAGACCGGGGGGGGGGGGAAGGGGCTGTCACAGTGTGAAGCCACCATGCTCTGGGAAGTCCTAGCAGCACAGAGCAAAGTCGTCATATATCCAGGCAGCATAAAGGAGTTTCTTGGACATGCTAGCCCCAGCCCAGCCATGCAGAACCTGCAGTTACCTTCGCCACCCTGTTCTCTGAAGCTTGTGGCATGCAATCCCAGGCTGACCTTTGCCATTTTCTTGCTCCCAACAGCTGACAAGGCATGCCTGGCCTGACTCTTCATGAGGCATCTGTTGGCTACATGAAGTCATCTCCCTGAGGTCTCACAAGGAAACCACTCTACACAGCCTGGGGAAGAAAATCTTGTGTGGCCAGCAGTTACCTTACAAAGGACCAGGCAGGGCATACTTGGTCAGTAGCAAGAGAAAGAAGACAGTGAAGGTTAGCTATGGCATCAGGGGCCATGGAGTGCAGAGGGCAAAAAGAACATAGATGGATTGGTGGAGGAGTTGAATGCCAAATACATGGAGATGCTGCATTGGGCCTTTATTTAGGGACGAGTCATAAATCCCTTCTTTTAGTGCCAGCATAAATTCAAGTAGTCATTGAATGAATGTTTGTAAGTCAAGGACTCTCTGTAGTCACATACCAATTAGGAAAACAAATTATTTTTTCAAAGGGTCTGACTTGGTGATCAAGTTGTGAAGACACTTTTTATTTGAGAGATTTAATTATTGCCTAAAATAGGTGCTTTAGATAAGAAAAAATGAAGAGATATATGTTTAATATATTTAAAAAAACTTTTCTGTCATCACTAAGAAGTAAAGCCAGAGTTCATGCTTTTACAAGTTGACTGGCTGCTGTAGAAGGGAAAAGAAGGAATTTTTTCAAGCTTGTCAGGATTGCGATAGATACTTTTGCTTCACAGAGATTGTTTCTCTTTTAACTTTAAATTTAGCTGTCATTTTTCCATTCCAACAAATTTGACAGAAGGCAAAATATTTCTAAAAGATAGGATGTAGGGCAGTGGTGGCGAACCTATGGCACGTGTGCTCAGAGCCCTCTCTGTGGGCATGTGCGCCATTGCCCCAGCCCCGCCACCCCCTGTGGCCCCCTCCTCACCAGCAGGCCCCCCGGAGGAGAGTCGCCCCGGGCGCAGCCTGGGCAGAGCAGCGCAGCCAAGGACATGGCAGCTGGGCAGCGGGGACAAGACTTCACCCTTGCGCCCCATCGCATGCAGATGATGCTGCAGGGCAGGGACAGAGAGCGTGGCCCCCATGATGCTGGGCCGCCTGGGCGATTTGCTGTGGCGGGCCATGGAGGCAGTGGGTGGCCCTGCGGGCAGGAGAGGCGGGGCAGGGGCAAGGCGGTTTTTGGGCACTCGGTCTCTAAAAGGTTCGCCATCACTGATGTAGGGGCTTTCTTCACTTTTGTTTCCCACTTTCTTTCACCTAGGTGCCAATTTAATAATTGTTTACCTTTTGTTGAGCTTCAACCAGCTATGGTTGCTACTGATGCCTTCAAATGATTTAAAACTGTGACGATACATATACTTCAAAACTTTAGACTAAAACTTAAAATGAAGTAATAGAATGTAAAAAAGAAATTCAGATGCAGAATTCTATATTTAAATTTAAAAAATGTGTCTCAAGAAACTTGATTTGGCTCTAATATAGTGAAAGTTTGCAATCGTTAATAAAAGTAATCTCTTTTACTCTACAGGTAGTCCTCAATTTATGATGATAATTGGAACTTGAATTTCCATTGCTAAGCAATGCGATCATATAGCGGGACTGCATTGTTTAGTGATAGGAAGGGGGGGAGAGAGAGAGGTTTAAAGTAACCCAGCTGTTTTTTATGCTTAAAGTGGGACTAGAATTTTCCTGATTTCCAGCTTAGTGCCGTAACTACTAGATCAAATTGCAAATAGGGTGGGCTTCCGGTTTACGATCGCGGCGCTGGCGGACGCGCGGGGAGAGCGCTCTCTCCGCCGTCTGGTTTTCCTTCGTTGGGAGACCCTGAAAAGGGTCGAACGTCGCCCTGCAGGGGCGACGACCATGAGGAGGACCCTCGACAGATCGCGGAAGGGCGGCAGCCCCTCCGTTTGATCCGAGGCAGCTCCTTTGGACTGATGGAGAAAAGATTGGCCATCAGCATGGCCGATCACTAAGCCGTACCAGCCGAAAGCCAAAATGACCACCAAGCACAATGAAAGCACCGCGGAGGAATTGGGTGAGACCTTACCTTATCTTTCTTGTATCCCAACTATCTTCCTATAAAAGCCTCTTGAAATTTCTTTCCCTCTTTTAACATGGTGGTGTCTGCCTACCTTGGGAAAATAAAGCTAAGAAAAGAAAAGAAAAGAACAACTAAGCTAAACTACTAAATAATTGGACTTGCACCTTTTGGATATTTGGGGTCCCAAAAAGTTCCTATTTCTGCGGGGACCTATTACCGTATCTACTTGTTAAGTTGGAAAAAAATTTTTTTTTAAAACTGGATAAAAGCCTAACTTGAGTTTGGAAAAAGACTTTACATGCTATCGGGGGCATCTTGTGGCGAAACCAAGTGAATTCTTTTTTTGACTGTGAGACCTGTGAGACCAAGATTTGTCCTTGGTACTATCTAAAAAAGATAAGAATTTGAAACAGCTGCATGGTGAAAACAACTTTTAGGAATAGTGGAGGTAGACATTCACTGACTCTTATCAAAAACAGCCTCCACTAAAGGACTATCTGTAAACACCATAGAAATGGAGGAATACTACCCACAACTTAACTATAAACTTATACTTGAAAAAATCCTTGAAGCTACTGAGCTATTGAATTCCAGATTGAAAGACAAAGGTGCCACCCTAAATCTACAAAATGAAGCCCAGATTTCAACTGATGAACTTACAATTCAAAAAGCAACAGAAGAGGAAGAAATTAATATCAAAGTGGCCTTTAAAGAACACCAAGTACAATCTACTGAGAACTTTGATAGTCAAACTTTGATTTCAATTAAAAAATATGCAATTCAAAAAGCAACAGAAACTGAAGAAAGCAACAGTAAGATGGAGGGTGCTGAAGATCAACAAGTACAGCATATTGAGAACCTAGACAACCAAACAACAATTACAACATTGGACACCTAGAGGCAAACAAAGTCATTACTAAAAGCCAACATGGGTTTGTCAAAAACAGATCATGCCAGACAAATCTTATTGCATTCTTTGACCAAATGACAAAATTAGTGGATTAGAGGAATGCTGATGGATATAATTTACTTGGACTTCAGTAAGGCATTTGATAAAGTAGATCACAACCTACTCCTTGATAAGATAGAAAAATGTGGGTTAGACAGCATCACCACCAGATGGATCCGTAGCTGGCTGACCGGCCGTATTCAGTGTGTGGTCCTCAATGGAACCGCATCTATATGGAGGGAAGTGTGTAGTGGAGTGCCCCAGGGCTCTGTTCTGGGCCCAGTGCTTTTCAACATCTTCATCAACGATTTGGACGAGGGGATAGATGGGGAAATCATCAAATTTGCGGATGACACCAAGCTGGCAGGAATAGCCAACACTCCAGAAGACAGGCTTAAGATACAGGAGGATCTGGACAGACTTGAACACTGGGCACTATCTAACAAAATGAAATTCAATGGTGAAAAAAGCAAGGTTCTACATTTAGGCAAGCAAAACCAAATGTACAGGTATAGTATAGGGGGTACCTTGCTCAATAGCAGTAACTGTGAGAGGGACCTCAGAGTCCTAGTGGACAATCACTTAAATATGAGCCAGCAGTGTGCTGCAGCTGCCAAAAAGGCCAACACAGTGCTGGGCTGCATTAACAGAGGGATAGAATCAAGATCACATGAAGTATTAATACCACTTTACAATGCCTTAGTAAGGCCACACTTGGAATACTGCATCCAGTTTTGGTCACCACAATGTAAAAAAGACGTTGAGACTCTAGAAAGAGTACACAGTAGAGCAACAAAGATGATTAAGGGACTGGAGGCTAAAGCATATAAGGAACGGTTGCTGGAATTGGGTATGTCTAGTCTAATGAAGAGAAGGACGAGGGATGACATGATAGCAGTCTTCCAATATCTCAGGGGCTGCCACAAAGAAGAGGGAGTCAAGCTATTTTCCAAGGCGCTTGAAAGCAGGACAAGAAGCAATGGATGGAAACTAATCAAGAGCAACCTAGAACTAAGGAGAAACTTCCTGACAGTTAGAACAATTAACCAGTGGAACAACCTGCCTCCAGAAGTGGTGAATGCTCCAACACTGGAAGTTTTTAAGAAGAGACTGGACAGCCATTTGTCTGAAATGGTATAGGGCTTCCTGCCTGAGCAGGGCATTGGATTAGATGACCTCCAAGGTCCCTTCCAACATTATTATTATTATTATTGTTGTTGTTGTTGTTGTTGTTGTTGTTGTATGACTTCTTACTTAAGCCAGATGAAACCGGAAGAAGAAGAAGAACTGACGACAAATATACTAAACCAAACATGGAGATTTGAACTATTAGGCCAGCAATCCAATGATTACAAAGGGGCCAGTTCCTTTGAAAAATTGATAACTGGATGGTCTCCCTTGATTCAAATAACATGTGTAGGAATGAAGGGAGATCCACCTGAGGATTTAAAGGCACTGGTATGGAAGCCTGCTTGGCACAAAAAGAAAGCTAGAGTTAGATTTTAAAAAATGGGATTTTTTGACTTATAATGGAAGAGCCTAAAATCTTACTTAATGGGCTAAGGAGATTTTAAAAGATATTAATTGATTTAATATTTAGGACCTAGATTTACAAGGGAAATAATAATTAGCCATTAGAATAATAGTTTTGAATTATAATACGGAAGTTGGATTGAGATAATAAAGGATACTTTATTAGTAAGTAATGAGGTACTAAGATGAGAAATAGAATATATTTATGAAATAAAGTAAGAATCTAATTAAGTAAACAATATGTGTATTTTAGATATGACAACTATTTTGTAATGAAATAAGGGAAATTTGGGTTACCCGAAATCTAAATACTATGGATATTAAAGCTAAATTGGAATACTGTAATTGAAATTAGGTAAAATTTTAAAACAGGATATGGATATGTATAAGTTAAAATATATTAATAAATGTCTTAATTGATCGAGTTATAATTAGCAATGTATTAATTTGAATGTGATATAATAATCAAGGGAAATAGAGAGGGAATTTTTGATGATGTAACCTGAGATATGTACAAAAGATTTTGTTATTGGATCACCACGCTGCTTCCTTAATATTTGGATTTTTGTAAAACTGGAAAATTAATAAAACTTGTTTAAAAAAAAATGCAAATAGGGTGCAAAGGTAACCATGTGATTATGGGGTGCTGAAACTGATTGTAAATGTAAACAAATAACAAAGTGCCCAGATTGTGATCACATGATTGTGGGCAATGCTGGGATGGGCAGATCTTCAAGATCAGGTCATAATCACATAACCATTCAGCGCTATCATAGTTCTGAACATTTGCTGAATGAATCATTATCGGTCGGGACCATCTGTAATTTGATTAATTTATCTAGAGAACAGTGTCCAGTTCTAGGTCCTGCCTCTTTACAAATTTGAATACAAATTGCAATAATTTCAGAAGAGTGCAGAAGAAAATAATCCCTGATTTGTAAAACCAGGCCTTTGAGGAGAAAGTTGACATTGGTTTGTTAATTCTGGAGGGAAAATGTTGTGGAGTATGTGTTTTACAAAATATAAGAAAATATTCTTGTAAGAATAAAAAATTGAAATAAATAGAAAAATGAATTGAAAATAAATTGAATGGTCTGTAATAACGAGGATAACTTTTGCTTGAAAATTAGAAGAAATACTGTGAGTGTGGTTTCACCTTAGAATCCATGACTTGGGGAAACACGTCTCCTTTGCTACAGTTCTTTTTGCTGGGTTCAGGTTTGTCTTTTTTTATTTCTTGCAAAAAGTAATAGTTTGGCAAAATGATTCACAAACCCCTTTGATTTGGGTTCCATAATTGCTTTAAAGTATATATTGTTATATGTGACTGTTTTAGTATGATTTTAGAATCTTTTCCATCATTGTCAACAAGAGGAAAACATGCAGCTGCAGTTCCTAAGCTAGTCAGGTATTGCAGCCAGTTAAAAAAAATCTCTGCCTGCAATTCATGTGAAACACGTACTGTAAGACAAAGCTTCTGATAATTTGTGCAGTGGTTCTGTAGTCCAAAGTACCCAGAGAGAATTCTTTTTTCAGGTTTGGGGGAGGAGAATAAATAAGGAACAGAAGTGTTCAATATTGTACAGGGGTAACACTGAATCAAAGATGCTCTTTCTCGTTTCTGTATTGAAATGAAGCCTGAAATAACAGCAGCAGCAGCAGCAGCAGCAGCAGCAACAGCATCAGCAACGGCAGCGTTAAGAAATCATGCACAAAAAAGGGAATTTTGAAAGCTACAGGCATAGGATTCTCTATGTGATTCTTTTCTAAGTTCAGTGCAGGTAATATAAAACCTTAAACTAGGAAAAGATTCATCTCTATGATGCATTTTAGTGATATAGGGATGCTAAAGACAGAGACATTTTGTAATTATATATTCAGCTGAAATAGAAGGAATTGATTTACTTAAAGGAACACACATTCACATACACTGTTTCATCAGCCGCAAGGGCACATTTAACAAAATTGCTTGGCTGAATGTTTTTTGTACCTGTTCTCCTTTTCTGGGGCTGGAGAGTAAAGAGGAATGGCCAGTGTCTCAGAGGAAATGACAAGACAGACTGAAGCTCGGTGAGACCCTATACTGAGTGTTATCTGCTGTCCTCTTCATGCAGTGCTGTGGGTTGGCACACCGGCGACGAGTACGGGTTTCGTATGTAAGTTTCTGATTGTTTTAGAATGGTGCTGATTGTGGAGCTGAACATAGCATTTTGGTGATGCAGTTTGCTTCATGTAGGTGCTTTGAGACATGTTTGCTGGGTGAAACAGCCACTTGAGCAATATTAATTTTTTTTGGCACAGACCTTAACCATTTGAACAGGTAATTCTTAAAAAAAATAAATGAGGGGGTTCATAAAAACAATTTGATAATTGACATTTCTAATAAAAATAGTAGGATTAATTAATATATGTGTATGACAATAGGATAATCTTTATAAATCCAGTTGTCATTTTTCAAGGAATAAATGGAATTGAGAAAACTAGGTTCAGCATCATACCATGTGAGAAAACTGCGTTTCTTTTATTTTCCAATGAAATAAGCATAGTGGCAACATATGGCATAAGTGTTTAATCAGGTTCTAGTATTTTCTAGAATAATCAATCCTCTATTGCAAAATGGCTGTTAGAAAAATATATTTTGCTGTGGAATTTAGCAGTAATATATATAAATTACATGAAATTGAAAAACTGGATAGTTATTAGAAGGCACTGAGGGATACAGTTAGTTGATATACCATCATTTAAGCAAATCATGCTGTAACAGTTATTTTTTCATCACAGTAAAAATACAATGGAAAAAAAGTTATGGAATATGACTACATAGGGTTTCATTATTTATTTATTTTATTAATAATTAGGTCTTAATTAGAGAAAAGAACGATGCAATGTTTTTGATAACACATTTTAATTCATTTATTATTATGGGGCCACCAAGATCAAAATAATTTCAAATTGTTTATTTTCCAACCTGTTTTTAAATAGGATTTTGTTCTTTGTAATTGGTAATTTTTATTTCTATTTAATGGGTGATGCAACGGTTGACATAATGAGTTCCTTTAATTATGAGATAATAGACAAGGTAATAAAAAGGAATTAACTGTGGTTTATACTCTGTATCCTATATAATGTGATCTAAATAATGAAACAATTGCAATATAACAGCCATACTATTGATTAAAGATAGTGGTCAATATTTTTATAAACGAAATACTTAATCCCATACAATTGCAACATCAACTTTCTTTCGTTACTATTGATATAGATGTAAGGCCCGCATAACTTTGGAGACAATATAAGAGAGCACTGTCATACTTCAGAAGAACTACACTTTCATTATTTTTACCCATTGTATTTCTTAGGGATAAATGCTACATTATTAATGCCAGATTAACAGGTGAAATGACTAAAATTGATATGTTAATGTGTCACAAATGAAATTTATGATTTTATGTACAGCAGTAGGCCAATCAGCCAATCAGTAGGCCAAAATGGAAATGGTGTTGCATTGTAGTCTTATGTCAAGACTACATGAAAGTCTGAAAAAGACATAATTATTACTACTATTATTAGCATTACTAGCCATCTAGATTGCAGGCTTGTAATTATGATTATCCTCTGTTAGGTATTTGCAAAATTTCTTTAGATTGGTGTGACAGGTTCATATTACAAATAGGTTAAAATAAGGCCTTTTGCAAATATTTTGATCAGTTGCTTAAATCTCATTATATTTTCCCAAACTAAAATTTCTTAATAAGAAATACACTTCTTCTCAGACTACAAAATTGACCTGTTTAAATTTCTCATCTAACTTAGACCATTATATACTTACAAGTACTATAGTGCTTAATATTTCTCCATCATTTAATTTATTTCTATGATTGGAATTCTTATTATAGGTTATGTTCTGTATATAGTTATATTCTCCATGGGTAGTGAACACCAGATAAATTCTGTGGATATGGTCATTCAGGAGACTAAAGGTAATCTATTAAAAGCTCATCATCCTGAGAGAGAGAGAGAGAAGGAGGGAGAGAGGGAGGAAGGAAGGAAGGAAGGAAGGAATATTTGTCCAGTGTCTTAACGCAAACTTGTTGACACACTTGTAACTGTGATCGAACTTGTAACTCCAATATAGTTACACCCAAATGCTAATTTTACTTCTTTGCCCTTTTAAGGTATGGTATAACCAATTATACCAGGGGTGTCAAATTTGCAACGTCACGTGATGTGTCATGGCGTATCGTGACTTTTTTCCATTGCCGGCAATGGGGTGGGTGCGGTTTTGCCATGACGCATCCGGCCCGTGGGCCGGCAGTTTGACACCCCTGAATTATATCAATGTCCAAGTAAGATAGTAAACTGAGAACATTTGGGAAATTTTAAAAATGAACTTCATAGTAGGTATAGTTTACCAATATATTCCGGTGAATGCTTTGGTATACTATGTTGCTGAAACAGCAAAATTAGTTGATTCATTTTGAAAATAAGAATGAGAACTGTACACCATTTATATTATAAGTGATCTGAATTTTCCAAGCTTCTATATAACTATATGTGACCCTTGATGTACAAGACATTAGCAGGCTTAGAAGAAACTCAATGCAATATCCTTTTCCTTCTCACTCTTTTCTTTCCTACACTCTTCCTGAACTGAACATAAAAAGTGGGCAAGAATGCTGATTGACTTGAAGTAAAAATGGTGTCCAGCAAAAAGCATCACATGACTATGGGATGCTGCAAATAGCGATAAATGCAGGTCGGTTGCCAAGTGTTGAAAATGAAATCACATGACCATGGCCCAGAGGGATGTATTACAGAACTTCACATCTGAATCATAATTATCTTTTGGGGTATGTGTTGTATTTCAAATGGTCGCTAAGTGACTGGACTACCTGTATTGAAAGGGGGAAATGGCTGCTTGGAGGCAATTTCATCTGGTAGTCTTGCCATTTCTATATTCCAGAAGTCAGCATAGGCAACATTTATCTTTGAAAAGAGGTTTAGAAAATGATATTCAACTGATTGCTGCTGTTAGTTGCTATGGTATTTCTGCTGAAAAGCTGTAGTGGCCCACCTGAGGCTTCCCTGGGTCACATAAAACCTTCATTCTTGAAGCATGAATGCTCTCCAGTAGCCTCCAAAAACCATATGAAAGCACGCCCCATTCTTGTGCAATTTTCAGGACTTCTGGAGGATCATATCCTTCTCTGGAAGGTTCTGGAGGCTGTGTAAGGAGAATCCTTATTTTTGCATGACCTATGCAGCCTTTGAAAATTACATTAGAATAGAGCATGCTATCAGGAATAGTTGCTGGGATTGGTGAATGCTACTATGTCAACCAAAATGTTGTGGCATGTTATTTATGACATGTGTCATAGGTTCCCCATCACTCTTGTATAAGAACATATTTGCAGTCTGGAAGTGCTTATTAATATGGCATTGACACAGTAGGATTGCAGTGTAATAGTTGTATCACCTCTAGCTTGATTGGGCCAATTCGGGATTAGTTTAAAAGCTACTTTTTCAAAATACAGGTAGTCTTTGGTTTACAAGAACAATTGGGATCCTGTTGTAATTTGTGAAGTCATGTGACCACACTAGTTAGGGACAGTTCCAGCAGTCTTGGGTGTCATCATTCAGCGAGGACTGCATGAGTCATTAAGCAAAATTTCATGTGACCATGGTTTCCAATTTCCTGCTAGTTTCTCCATTGACTTTGCTTGTGGGAAGTTGGCAAGAGATATTGGAAATAGCACTCACGTGACTTTGGCTTGCTGCAGTATCATAATTATGAGCCAGGCCTTGACTACCCAGTTCATGATCATGTAATTACAGGAATGCTGCAATGGCCATAACTCTAGGACTAGTTGTAACTGCTACTCGTTCAGCATCATTGTAAATTTGAACATACATGTCCTTTTGACCAATTAACTGATTGTGAATCAGTCTAAATCAAGGGTGTCAAACTCACCTCCTCACGTGGCATGTTGCGACGTATCGCGACTTTTTCCCCCTTGCTAGAAACTAGGGTGGGTGTGGTTTCCATGTGACGAATCCGGCCCATGGGCTGGCAGTTTGACACCCGTAAATGAAATGATCAGCCAGCTCAGATTACTCAAATAACAGCCTGAAAAATGCACAAGTTGTCCCAGCCAGCAGATTCCTGCAACAGGACAGCCAGACGTGGCCCTCTCTCACTGCTGCTTTTGCCCAAAGTGCCTGGCACTATTTCAGAAGCAACGTTCAATATGGAGCAAAGGAGCAGACAGAGTTCCCAAAAGTTGGCAGGGCTTGTCTTGAAAGGGCAGGCAAGGAGAGAAAGAAGAAGAAAGGATGGCCAATAAAAAAGTTACATAATCTGGAGAAACCAAAGGAAAATACTGATGGAACTACTGTCTGCTCAGCAAGGAAAAAAGAAAAGCTGACTTTTAATGGCTCTTATTGAGTCAGCTTCCTAAAATATAGAATATATCAACCTATGTATGAATTATTTTTTTAAAAAAATCAGTCTGTAACTGAATAAAATGCTGACATTGCGTTAATAAGGAAATGTTGCCTGCTAAAGGACTAAATATTTCACAGTAAAAACAAAACTCTTAACTAATTTGTTCAGTGTCTCTTCATTTTTGAGTCATGAATTTTTTTTAGCAAAGTTTGGAAAGGCTTCATTGCCTCTTCTTGTGTGGCACTTATGATTATTTTACATTGTTAGTCCAATTAAGTTATGATATAAATTGATCATGGAAGCACTACTTTTACTGTTTGCCTGTTTGATTTGGCTCCCTAGCAGTTTTCTAACTATCTCTGAATTTTAACAATTTTGTAACAATTCTGCTACTGAGCAGTGCCTTCTCTACAGTATTTCTCTCTGTATTGTATATTTTATATTGTTTTCCACAGATTCATAACTTCAACACAGGAGTTAGCCTATGTTAAGACAAAAAAGGAAAATATTTCATTACTAGGTCTGAGTAATATCAGCAGTGCTTTGATGGTGGTATCTAATCTGGTAATGAAATACCTGGAGGAAAACAGTCAAGTTCAGCGAACATCAAGAATCCAATAATTCATCCCAGACTAAATATATTACTTACTACTAAAAGGTCAAATCTATTACTTTGTTAAATAACCTGAAATGATACATTTTAAAAATATTTTGGAATATTTTGTTGTATTGCTTTGTTGCTTTTATAATGCTTCCCAGATAATCACCAGTGAGCAATACTATAAAACAAAGAGTTTCCTTTACATTGATATCCATATTAAATACAATATAGACTTACATTGCTGATTAAAAATTTCTGAATTTTTTGAATTTTCAAAATCTATGTATAAATATGATCTAAAATGCAATCTGTCCTCTATACAAGTCCTAAAACTGTATAAGTGCATGTTTTCAATCATTAACTAACATTGCATTGAATTCAGTAATAATTTCACATTTGTGCTGTATCTGACCTGCTTTATTTTTCAGCTAGCTCTAGAATGAAACATCCTAATTACAAAACTGCAGTGTTCAAAGAATGCATGTTAATGCATTTAGTAATGTTCATTAGAAAATAATCAGTCTATTCTTGTTTTAAGGATTTAATATTTTGAACTATATATATTGAAAGCTTTTGGACTGCTTTTGATTATATATCAACACTTAAGTTCTGAAATATAATTTTGCTTATAATTCATCAGAAACTTTGCTTTAATTTCTAAAATTAAATTAGGAAAAAATGGATATAATATATTTAAAGAAACTATGTCTGGTTTGCCAGTGCCTGAAAATGGATTCTTCCAAATGTTAGGTGAAAATAGTCTGGCCTGTTTGCTCAGTGAGAATGCAGAGGTCTTGTTGTATAATCCGATTTCAATCAGCTCACACTAATCACTACTGATAGTTGCAAAATTTAGCCTGGATCTGCTTTTGTAATCTAGATAGACAGAAGTGAAAGGAGAGAACGGATGCAAAAAGAAGGAAATAGAGAGTCTGATTTTTCAGTTTTTGCTTTGTCTTCTGGGGCTTCTCTTGAAAACAAGTCCTATTGGTTGTTAGGTTACCAGCCTTTTCATTGTGGAGATACATCAACAACAGGTGCACTGTGAGGCAGCAGCAGTCCTTGTAAAGGAAAATGTGCAGGAGGTAGCAACAGGTATATACAATGTATCTGCTTATATTACATTATTTATGGAAACGGAGATCTTAATTCTTTTTATATGTCAGTTGTGTCCTGGAATTCAGAAATATTTAAGTTAAGCAATAAATCCTACTGGAAGCCAATTTTATTAAGCTCTGAAGACTATTTGATTTTAGCATTTATTTTATAAATCTTGGGTAAGTTAAATTTCAGAGATTTTATTAATCTGTTACAGTATATTTTGAGCATAAGAAAAAATAAACTTCAAGTTTTTGATTCTAATTTTTTAAAATTTGCCTTATCAACTTTTGGGAAACTTAAAAACATACAAAAAATCCAGTTTGTGTGTTTAGTTTTCAATTTTCTTGATGGGATGAAATATTAAGAAGAAAAACGATTTTCTAAATTGTTCTTTTGTTTGATGTTACCTGTTCCTGCATCACCTTGGCTAAAAGACTTTATACATTTGGATAAGAGAAACATTTGAAACCTGACTTTCCATGCTGGTGGAGTTGTTGCTGGTCATCTCAGCTCTGCATGTTGCCATGCTAAAAACGCCAAAGGGTAAAAATGTATCTTGGGTAAGTAGAAAAAGCATACCAAGAATATTATTCTAAATGTGTATTGCTAAACAAACACTGGTGAATAAAGAATCATTATATAAATATAGCTTTTTATCTTCATTACATGCTTAGGTTTATTTAAAAGCTCAGTTCTAGAATTGTCTATGAAATCATTTTGTGTATCTTTCTATGCAAAAGAAAGATGTAATATCTCTTCATATTTCATGCTAACTATTCATTGTGAAATAGTATCCAAATGGTTTGACATTTTGATAGATTTTGTTGATGAATATATGTCCATTTACATTTGTTGGTAAACTAATTTTCTTGGCCTAATAGCTTTGTTAGTTTTAAAGTTTGCTCATAATCCTTTACCTGCTATGGCTTAGGGTTGGTTGTCTTTTAAAGTACCTCGGTTACTGTTGAAAAAGTAGACTTGCAAATAGTAACTATATTTTGTCTCTTAAATTAAATCATTCTTTGTAAATAAATGTTATATACATTTATTGTATATAACATATACAAAAAATAATGCTACAGAGATAATAGATACAATATATAGATTACCTGCCTATATTTGGTATTGTCCTGCCCTGACCCAGCGGTATATATAATTTTATATGGTGCGGTTTTGAGCAAACATACCTAAAGTGTAAAATGCATTGCTTCCAATAACTGTATTCCTATCCTAGAAATATGTCTCCTCCCTCGCTATTGGAATCATACATCTATGTAGTTTGCATAATGGAATATTAAAGCTTTTCATATTTTCCAGTCATGTAATCAACTGTGGGGCATCTACTTGCATTTAGACAATTTTTGAACTATTTTAGACAAGAATATTTATTGACAACATAATAAATAGAACAGCCATGCAATGCAATCCTGTTTCAGGAGTAACAAGCACTTCAAATATTGAAACTTGGTATCAGTTAAACAGTAATGTAGCTTCTTTTAGTCTGTTCCCTAAGAAGCATAAAAAAATGATTTGTAGATGAGGGAACTCTTATTCATAGCTGTCTATTCTTTCCGCGTAAATCATGTGTTGCTTATCTTAATCACCATAGTTGCCCTCTTTTTTACATTAGGATTATTAGACTGTGCTCAGTATTGCTAATTAATATTAGGTTGCATAAGTACAGTAAGGACATTCTGTGAAAGTTCTAATGCTTCTAACAACAGGTACATTTTTAAGAAGGCTGTACTATATTCAGTTGTCTTTTTTGTATTACAATAATGGCAAAGATATGCAAATGGTGCATTAGGGGTGTGTGTGAATGCGTATATATTGATCGTATTGATAATTTCAGTAGTTTACACATAGCATCTCTGTTTATATCATATTTCTTACAATATTTAAAAAATAGCAGAGAATTAAATTTTAGGTCTTCTAGCAATAACTAGATCTTTACTCCTGAGTTGCATACTAAATTGTAATATTTGGTATACAAGAAGCCCACTTTTAAATTTGACTATGCCTACTTATGTTTCTAAAAATATTCCAAATTATAAGGGCCAATCATATAACTAAATAATAATTGGGATTGTGTTGAAAAGTAAATATATGAGAGTGCATATGAATTTGAAATGGATGAAGTAGATACAGACTTGAGTTTTGTACTCCATTTTCCCAGAAAGAAAAGTTAATCTGTTTATATAACTGCAGAAATTGCACTCTTGATTACATGCATATTTTTCTCCTCCTTTAATTTCAGTTATGGAGGACTAGCAAAATTTGATGATTTGAAACTTTATAAATAATTTATAAGAGGTTTTTTTTACCTGATATTTGTTACACTCTTATCATTCTTTATTTTTCTGGGAATGATTATGCTCTTTAGAGATTTGGAAGTTAGAGTGCAGGGACATATATTTTTTTCAGCTCAAGAATCACATGCATTTTGGATGATATTCTAAGGGCTGCATTCTTAAAAGTAGTCTGGGCCAAAATACAGAAGTGCCAGGATCAAGGTAAAATGATTTAGTTTAAAAACAATTTATCATTCAGACAAATTAAAATAATTTTGTAATTTTGGCTTCCTACTGGGATCTTTTCAAGGGTATCACTTCTTGTGGGCATGTTTAACCCTGCACTCAGATTGTGCTGTCAGTTATTTTTAACACAACTAGAATGTGTAAGATGGTGAAGGAAAATTAAGCCCTCAATCAGAATTTTTCCACTGATTAAGAAAGATACTTGTTTTGCATAAATCTCCACCAGTTTTGCAGTTAGAGTTAAGGATGTGTTTATGAAATGGTTAAGGACACAGAATGTACATATAGTTCTTAGAGATCCCCAGAAAATGATGTGTTGAATGGTAGGGCATTTTTTCTCCTGCCGAAAAACTGAAAAGCCAAATTTCTTTGGCAGCATGCTCCCCAGATTTGAATGGGATTAACAAGGAATGACCCACAACAGCCCTCAGATGACCATGTACTTGCTTGGAAAGAGAAATCTAGAGGATGGCAATTCTCAGTAAGAGTGGCAGGAGAGTTGGGTCTCCATCTTTTTCAGTTGCTGCCTTGTATTTTTAGGTGCACCTCTGTTTTTAATGTCGAAGTTATTTGTTAATAGCCTGGCTGAATGCTGACTTGCTTTATATCTTTTTGCTTGATTACAAATGTAAATTTTCTTCATCTTATTTTGGGGTTTCAAAATATTTTTTCGTTCACCACAAGGAAGGTTAATGAGGTTTTTTTTTCCTTTGCAGTGAAAGTAATTCAATTTGATTTATACTGGATTTTTACTCTAAGGATTTTGTATTTTACTAGTTTTTCTAAAAGGACTGTAGTAACTGTGAGAGGGATCTTGGAGTGCTAGTGGACAATCACTTAAATATGAGCCAGCACTGTGCTGCAGCTGCCAAAAAAGCCAACACAGTTCTAGGCTGCATTAATAGAGGGATAGAATCAAGATCATGTGAAGTGTTAATACCACTTTATAATGCCTTGGTAAGGCCACACTTGGAATACTACATCCAGTTTTGGTCACCACAATATAAAAAAGATGTTGAGACTCTAAAAAAGAGTGCAGAGAAGAGCAACAAAGATGATCAAGGGACTGGAGGCTAAAGCATATAAAGAACTGGAATTGGGTATGTCTAGTTTAGACATGATAGCAATGTTCCAATATCTCAGGGGTTGCCACAAAGAAGAGGGAGTCAAGCTATTCTTCAAAGCACCTGAAGGCAGGATAAAAGCAATGGATGGAAACTAATCAAGGAGAGAAGCAAACTAGAACTAAGAAGAAATTTCCTGACAGTTAGAACAATGGAACAATGCCTCCAGAAGTGGTGAATGCTCCAACACTGGAAGTTTTAAAGAAGAGAATGGAGAACCATTTGTCTGAAATGGTATAGGGTTTCCTGTCTGAGCAGGGAGTTGGACTAGATGACTTCCAAGGTCCTTTCCAACTCTGTTATTCTATTCTGTTCTGTTCTATTCTAACTCCATTGCTTCATTTTATTTTATTTTATTTGTGTGTGAGTGTGTGTGTGTGTATCCTTTTTTATTTTTAAAAAGATGGGAGATTTCTCCCTTTTTCCCCATTTACTCTCTGCTGTGAGAATCATTTTCTCAGCTTCTTCTGTGGTCATTTTGTTATGAACATGTACTCACAAGCTGCTGTTTAGACTTAGAATTAAATAGAGGAGCTGAGGGCACATTCCAGCTTTGTCGGGCTTTCCCTTTTCAGACTTGAACCTTGATTTTGAGAGTCATTGGCCCTTTTTCATAAGCTTGGGTGGGAGTAGATAGCATAGTTATCCGTGCATTCCATGGAGGAAAAGAAAAATAGTCTGAAAGGGAGATATATCAACAACAGGATGCTGAACAGACTTTTGGAAACTGAAAGAGACATCTCGGTCCAGGAGTGAGGGGAAGTATCGGAAAGAAACTCAGAGTAATTAGGCTAGATGTAAGTTCTGGTGGAGTATTGCTTTGTCAAGCTTTCAAGATTTTATTGCATTAACCAACTAGCAATAAAAATCTTTCCAGAAACCAAGTGGTTCTTGTTTGCTGAGCAGTCACCCTTTGACAGTTGAATTACTTTTAGTGTTAGAACGTATTTTCTAATACTGAACTGGAATCTACCTACCTGTAATTTAAAACCATAGTTTTGCAGTATGTATTTCGGAATGAAAGAGTAAAGGCCTTGAGTTCTGTGACATCTCTTTAGATATTTGAAGAGTGTAGCATATCTCTCCTTAGTTGTTCTTCTCTAGTCATTGAGGACTTCAGTTTTGTGGGATTTTTTTTAAAGCATTGTATTTATATGGGTCCAGTCAGACTAGTTTCTTCAGTTCTCTAATATGCAATTCATTTGATTCTGCAGATTCAAACTTGCCCACGGTAGAATGGTATTCCCTGATGATATTTCTATCGGTTGCAATCTTCAGTCCTGCCTTTTTTATCCTGATGTTAATAATTTCCTGAGGGAACATATACTTTTTTATTGCAGGAACTAAACCCAAATAGGAGGTGGATTAATTTTGCCTTTCCTTCGCTACACGCTAGCATTTTACCATCCTCATTCAGCAGAAGTATACTTTTTTTTCTTTTGCCTTTATTTTAAAATATCTGAAAAACATTGTTTGTTGTTTAGTATCGTTCACTGATTTTACCTTGTATTCAGCTCCGGGCTATTTGTGTGTATCCTTTTGTTGTGACCTGGCCTCCTTTCAATTTTTGTATATGTCTTTCATCAAGCATGTATTGGTAGGAACTCGATAAAAGAATAATAAAGAAAGATCCAACATCATTTAGTGTCATTATCAGTAGACAAATGCTATTTTAGAGTTTGTTCTCTCATATAAGGGTAATGCACTCACCTTTTTTAATCAAAAGTTATTCACCTATATTATAGACCTGCAACTTGTGTATAATGCTAGTGGGCATATGTGCACAAAAGAGTAGCTACTTGGCATTTGCAAAATAAATTATGGTGTGAGCTACTCATACTGCAGTTCATGCAAAGGATTAAAGCAATATATTTCTAAATTAGTTTTTAATTAAATACAATTTAATTTACTGTTTTCACTAAATAACTATGACGGGAATTTATTTTTTCTGAACTGGACAGTAGTTTGTAATTTATAACAAAAAAGTGTTTTTTAGATGTTGCAAAATGTAGTACAAATTCATTTAAGCTCATTCAGTGTTCTAATAAATAAGCTTTGGAGATTCTGCAACTCTTGATATTGTATCCTGTAGGCTTTTACTCAAAGTCACAATATGAACATAAAGGTATCTTCTTTATGTTCAGGAAGGTAGGTTTATATCTCTAATTCTGAAAAGCACTTTTAAAAAGAAAGAAAGGAAATTTACATTATCCCTGGAAAACTTCCCTTATTTCTATAACTTCTTCTAATTGACAGATTTGTAGTCTTAAACTTGAAATGGGGAGGTTGCAATTAATTAAAATGTTGTGAAATCTAAATCTAGAGTGAAAGGTTAAAGTTTCCCTCTCCAGTCATATCTGATTCTAGGGCCTGGCGCTCATCTCTGTTTCTTAGCCGAGGAGGGAACCAGCATTGTCGGAAGACCTTTTCTGTGGACATACGGCCAGCATGGCTATACACCAAAGGTGCACAGAATGCTGTTACCTTCCTACTGAAGTGGTGCCTATTAATCTACTCGCATTTGCATGCTTTCGAACTGCTAGGTGGACAGGACCTGGAGAGGAATGGGAACTCACCCTGTTGTGGTGCTCAGGTCTCGAACCCGAGCTGTCTGCTTTCCAGCTCACAAGCTCAGCGTCTTTAACCACTGAGCCATGTAGAGTAATCTAGAGTAATAACTCATTAATCAGATTTGTAAATAGTAAATGTTGTATATATTGTTAGAACCTATCTCCTGATGATTAATATATCCATGTAGTTCGCTGGGCAAGGAACAAAAAATGTTTATTATTGACTTTCTCTGAATTGTTTTTTCATAAATCATTTCAGCTTTCTCACAGTCTTAGGAAGTAAAATAGGAAATAAGTCTAAGAATGGACTTCCGATTGTCTGAAAATTATTCCTACAAGCTTAAATTGACTAAGCAGAAGCAGTTTCTTAAAGGTGGAAAAAGAATGTCATATTATTTACAGTTTCATACATCCTGTTACAAAAAAGATGTTGAGACTGTGGAAAAACTGTAAAGAAGAGCAACTAAGATGATTAAAGGCCTGGAGACTAATACATATGAAGAATGGTTGCAGGATTTGGGTTTGGCTAGTCTAGAGAAAAGAGGGACTAGGGGGGACATGACAGTAGTATTCCTGTATTTGAGAGGCTGCCACAAAAAGGAAGGGGTCAATTTATTTTCCAAAGCACCAGAGGGCAGGACAAGAAATTATGGATGAAAACTAATCAAGGACAGAAGCAACCTGGAATTAAAAGGAAACTTCCTAACAGTGAGGACAATTAACCAGTGGAACAGCTTGCCTTCAGACGTTGTGGGTGCTTCATCACTGGAGGTTTTTAAGAAGAGACTGGACAATCACTTATCTAAAATGGTATAGGATCTTCTGCTTGAGCAGGGGCTGGACTAGAAGACCTCCAAGGTCCCTTCCAGCTCTATTCTGATTCTTACCGGTAGTACATTCCCTTTGGATGCTTTCATAGAACTTCATTATCAAACAATGCCAACCGCTTGTTTGGATATAAGATATAAAGGATTACCATCCACACATAAGCAGCATTTATAATAATGGAAGATCTGTCCATTATTTATTATATTGCAAATTATGTCACAAACATGGAGCTAGATTCATCATGCCTTTGTTAACCCAATTGAATCAGTCTACCACAAAACGTCTATTTTCAATTGAGTGATGTAGATGGATATATAACAAAACAAGTTGCATTGTATGCAATGTCTGCAAGGAAGATACAAAAACAGATGTTGACTGATAACACTGTTAATATTAAAAGTAATGTGTTAAAATAATATAGATTTGCATTAATTTTGCTAAACCTATAATTGAAAATAAAATGTATTGCTACTATATAGTTTATATAGCTAATGTGTATTTTGCTAGTCAATATTTATAAAAAGAGTTATTGCTAAACTAGCTAATTAGACTGAATGGAGACTTTAGAAATTTCAGGGTAAATAAAATTTAAATTAAATATTATAGTTTCAGAACTGTGTGTATTACAGATAATTCCAGTGATCACTCATACAGAATTACATACCTATTGATAATTGTTTTTTCAAGTTATAAGTAGCATTATTCAGGTAAATAATATAGGTACTGTAGTAACAGGTTACAGAATACATCCATGTTTAGGTAGGTCTGTCTGAAGTTACTTTGGACTTTGTTTCAATTGTTAAGTAGTAGTTTTACAGAAACTGAAGTAGAGGTAATCTTATATCTGAGAGATTTGCTGCTTTTCTAGGAAATGTCGCTGGCTATCTTGAACTGTTTGCATCACAGCTAATCGTTATTAGAATAACAAGATCAAAACTTTTCTTCTTGATAACTGGGAAGTGGTTCCTTATTGCTATGGTATGGATTATGTGTCTGTAAAATGGAGCTGATTTATATGGTAGTTGATTGATCAAGAAATCACTATGCAGACTATAGAAGGGGGTAAAATACTTTAAATAAATAATAACCTCTATGAAATACATTGATTCTCAATATAGTCCCATTACTTGTATAATATGTTGAGGTGGAAATCAGGAAAAGAATGTGTCAGGATTCATATTAAATCATTTGTTGCATTTTTTTTTGTTATCTGATTCTTTCATTCTTCCTTTGTTGTGACTGCACTGCACACTTTACTCATGTATTTGCTTCTCTGTAAGATTCACGTCAAGCTAATCTGCCTTGCTAAAGAAACTGCCAAATTTCTTGCATAGTATTTGCAATTAGTTCCAAACATATCCTCTTAAAGAGATAAGAGATATTCAGTCCAGAACATACTGAAATGAAATAGGATTACTATCAGGGAAATACAATGAAACAATTGAAAACCAACGTTCTTATATGTAATAATAAGTATGTAATCTTACATATTATATAAATCACATTACAATAATTATTAATAATTACATACTTATCCTCTACTTATAATCACTCACTTAAATATCATTAAGTGTAACAACTCCCCCAAAGCTATTTCAATACATTTTTGAAGATGCAATGACACCCCCCCCCCCAACACATACAATGATCACATTTTGGCTGCTTGGCAATTAGTTCATCTTTATGGCCATTGCAGTGTCCTGCAATCATTTGGCTATAATTTATTTTTTTTGCAAGTTTCCATGTTAACCTCTGGCAAAAAAGGCTCATTAGGGAAAATTGATTCACTTAATGACCACTGTGTTCACTTAACAACCACCATGTTTACTTAATAATTGTCTCAAAAAATAGGGCCTAGTCATGTGATGCCTCTACTTATAACCAGTAATTCCAGATTCAATTAGAGTGGTAAGTCAAAGACTATATGTAAAATACAGTAGTTGAATGAGATCTTGGGCAAGCTTGTTATTCCAAGAATTATTGCAAATAATAAATTATATATTCATTTTAAAAAGTGGTATTTTTTCTTTTAATAACCTAAGGTAGATATAGGGAAACTGTCCTATGATGTCATGTTCAGTAGTAAAGAATGATGAGAGTTATAATTCGGCAATATCTGGACAACAATATATTCTCCAGTCCTACTTAAATATTTTAATCTCCAATGTTGCTGTTTATTCAGGTAAGTGAATTATTTACTGACTGGAGGCTTACTCCTAGCTCCAGCAAAATGGTAACTACGTGCTTCCACCTTAGGAACAAACTAGCATATAAAGCCGCAAAGGTATATTTAAACAACAACTTACTCCTCTATAACCTCATCCAAAGTACCTTGGAATAACATTGGGCCGGATTCTCCCATACAAGAAACACCTAGAGAATATGGCAGCAAAAATCAATACTAGGAACAACATATTCCATAAGTTATGTGGAACTAAATGGAGAGCTTCAGCTGCCACCCTCAGGTCATCAGCACTGTGCCCCTGTATGGCTTAACAGTTGCCATACTAGTAAACTAGACACCAGATTCAATGACACCATGAGGTTTATAAGCAGATGTATTAAAATCATTGACTCTATTCTGAGCCCTAATGCACCGCCAGCTTTACGAAGGTAAGATGCACTGATGAGAGAATATAGAAAAATTATGAACATCCTACCGATGCACGCCAATCTTCCTTTTTTATCAGTCAGAACGCTCAAATCTAAAAGGACCCCACTGGCACTTGCACAACATCTGCTCGACAACTTTGACATCAATTCCCAGTGGGTTGCTCAATGTCTGGACATAGGAAGACATATGAATGAACCCACATTAAAAGTGCCAGCAATGGACATCCTGAATAGGATTTGCACCTCACACGGCATCTTCTGGGACTCACTTATATAAATAGGGCATAGTATCCTCCTCTCAGTGTAACTACAGGGTCCCACATCAAACTGTAGATCACGTCATCACTGGCTGTAAGCTGAGAGCATATATCGGTCCAGTATCTGATTTCTTTCATATAAATGATGCAGTGCTTCAGTGATTAGATGACCTAGACATTGGTATCTGAATATAGATTTATAAATATAAATATGGATTTTATATTTTATTGTTTTGTTTATTTTATTGTTTATTTTTTTAATTTAGGTGACTTAATATATATTGCAAGTATGATATGCCATACACTAAATAAATAAATAGGTAAGTATGAAGATGCCTTTCACAGCTCATCTTTCTGTTAATACTTTTCCAGTATAGGCTTTAAGATAGTTGCTTCTAGTTTTCAGAACAGTAGGACAAGACAATATAATAAAATCTTTAGCAATCTTTAGGTGTTGCAATGACTACAAAACACTTTAAAGCATCAGCAAGAGGAGGAGGGATTTGCAACATGTCATGACCCACATTCTGTGCCTTACAAACTTGCATATAACTTCATGATATAAGTACAGAGGAGTAACATTTTCCACTTGAGGAACATTTCATTTTGGCATCATCATAGTTGGCTATAGACACCTAGATCTGAAAGCAATGCTTCTCAACATGTGTGAAGCCTTTTGTTCAAGTTAAATCAGTTAAATCTTTTGTAAGTGACACATCAACAAGTGTTACTGGCTACCTCTGCATGTGTATATGTTCCGGACCATTTCACTTCATACGTAAAAGACAGCTACAAACAGCTTTAGAACATTCAAACCTTGCACCGGCTTTAACAATTCGAAGAAAGATGTTTTATTTGCACTACTTTAAGCTGAGAAACATCCCTTTCAAAAGATTTGCATAGTCCTAACAATAATAACAATGCAATGAAACATTGCATTAGCCTCCCAGCCTTAAAATGTACATCTAGAGAGTGCACTGACTGGCAAGTAAATGAAAAGTTTATTCTTCACAAATTGAAAAGCGTAGCTTTCATTCACAGACAATGGGGGGAAAAGTGAGTGGGAAGAAATAGGGATTATGTATTAGCCCTTTTGCACCACAGTGCAAAAGGCACTGAACAATTTGGTTGTTGATGAACAGTCAGGAATGGCACTCTGCTGACTAATTTTTCTGGGTATGCATTGCATTAACTGCATTAGGCAAAAGGAAAGATTTTCAGTAAACATGTTTTCTGATTACTTATAAAACCTGTAGACCTTAGAGCTTACAGGTAGTCCTTGGGTTACTCCTATTAGTTCAGTGAGTGTTCAAAGTTATGATAGCATTGAATGAATGGGTACTTACAACAGGTCCTCGTAGTTCCAGCCATTGCAGTGTGCCGATGGTCATATGATCATGATCTAAATGCCTCTGCAAGCCACAGTCATATGATTGTGATTTTCTATGTTCACTTCCAGCTTCCCACAAGCAAAATAAGTGGAAAAGTCAGAAGACATGGGCATGTGAGATTCTTACTTAACAAGTGGCATAGTCCTTGCTAAACAATGATAACTGG
This sequence comes from Azemiops feae, assembly GCA_023970755.1. NCBI lineage: Eukaryota > Metazoa > Chordata > Lepidosauria > Squamata > Viperidae > Azemiops > Azemiops feae. The sequence goes on along the minus strand of JALGBA010004226.1, from coordinate 198,854 downwards.
GACTGCTAGAATTGCTTTTGTTAAGCAATGTGGTTATATGACATTGCACTTTACAATCACCATTGCTTAGGAATAGAAATTATATTTCCAATTGTCTTCATAACCCAAGACTATTTATACATCTCTGAAAAACTGATAAATATCTAGAGAGAAACTATTGTTAGCAATACATGTGTATTTTAAGGAACATCAGCAAGCAATAATATTAACATTAATTTGAAATATTCAGCTTCATAAATTTTTTAAAAATGTGATTTGTTCAGACCTTGATGAAGTAGAGAACATGTACTTCATCTTTGTCCAATCTGTCTTTCGAATTGTCTTTCTAAAATTTATTTATTATTGGTTATTTTTCTTTGTTATATTGTTGTGAAATGCTTAGACTTGTTTGGAGTCAGGGCACCAGAGAGATTTAATAAATAAAAATGTGTTGTAAACCTTCATGGTAACCTTGCTTTTGGAAACCACTGTACCAATTTTAAAAAATAAATAAAATATAAAATATCAACTAATACTGAATATAATGGTAAAGGGTTTCTTGCCTGAGCAGGGGGTTGGAACTCCAAGGTCCCTTCCAACTTTACTATTACTATTATTATTATTATTGTTATTGTTATTATTATTATTAATCAGTTTTTAAATAATAATCTAACTATGTAGCAGAAACAGTATTTAGCTTGTTATTAGGATAGGAATACTGTTATTGCTACATAAAACTGTAACATATTCAGTACTTCCCTCAGTTAAATCCTATTGAACTCAATGATTGAACTGTAATGCATGAGACTGTTTTATAGCAAATTATATGCAGTGTGCACAGTAGGATAAATTACTGTGCTTATGCTTTAAAATGCAACTATTCTGATGAATTGTGGTTACATTATTTGGGGACAGTTTAAAAAGTTATTTATATTCTATCCTTCATATTAAAAGTTCACAATCCATATTTATTACATTAATAAAATATAAGTTTTTAATTTTATCATTTTTAGTAATGTTTTAAATCCATGCTATGTCAGATAATAAAATGTATTGCTGAACATTCTTCTTGTTTAGTTGATTAGAATTTATATCCACTAATGAAAGTTATGTTGTCATGGTCTGTTTCTTGAGAGAGAATGAAATCACATACATTTATCTTAATTATATAGTTGTATGTTATTAACAGTAAAAAATTAAGAGTAGAATGCAACAGTTAAGTCATTATATTTTTGAAATGGTAAGTTTACAGCCAACACAGAACAATACAATCAAATAGGATTCTATAAAAATATCACCTAAACCACAAGGAAGACAGCCATCCAGGAGAGCCAAAATCCAGAATAAACTTCTTTTAACCTTTTCAAAAGCTGCCTTGTGGAATTCTGTTGCACAATGTTGAAAAAAGAAGATAAAATAGGGAAACAAGAAGAGGCAATAGTTTAAGGAAATGCTTGAGAACAAGCAATCTTGACAGTGGGAAAAACTTAATATTTTGACTTAAGGCCCCCAAACAATAATTTAATTGAGTGGAAAAGATCACTGCACTTCCAAATCAGTTATGAGCTATGCTCATGAGTATTGCTTAAATCAAAATGCTCTTGTTTGCTTTGGGATGAATCCATTGTGTAAACTCAACTAATGGAGATAATATGGACAAAAATCCTACATATTTGATAGTTTGGAAACAGAATGTTAGAGATTTTGGTGGTTGGAATAAATTATTGCTTCTTTAGGCCATTGCTTGAAGACATTATATGTAATACTTTAAGAACATGGTTGATGTCAAAACTATAATGAATGGCTGTAAAGGTCTTTTTTTTGCAATAGTATTTACATTTTAAGTTTAGTTCTAATAAGAGTGAAGAACATGAGTCAGCCAATTAAAAATCATTTGCACTGGACTATAAAGCTAAGTAATGAAAACATGATGTGGTTTATATAATGAGATCTCTAGAGTCATGCCACTGTGTAGTTGTCTTGAGTGGAAACTATTCCTGCAGTATTTAAAAATCTAAAATTAAAAATCACAAGAAAAGATTTGTAGGTATGTGTTGTGTGTTTGCAGTTTGCAGTTAATGGTCAAATAAGAGTAGTTAAAAGTAGTTTGGAGCAATATTACATGTAGTTAATTAAGAATTGAAAAATGTGTTAAGGTATATAACATTCAGTATAAATTATAAGACTGCCCAGGAGTCTCATAATTGGATGAGTTCTGGAAGTGGTGAATCCATATTTGAAGGAAAGGATTGTTCCTCCATGGTGGTTCATCTTCCTCTTAAGAAGCCATCATTGCATCTTGGAGGGCGATACTTGACCTCAAGGGTCTGAACTCCCATATTGCATACAGAAAATTCAAGATGCAAACACTCCAGTCCATCTTGGCCAGTGTCAGACGGGGAGATTTCATGACGTCCATCGACCTTATGGAGGCGTATCTCCACATCCCCATCCTCCCGGTTCACCGGCAGTTTCTCAGGTTTTGTTACTTGAACCATCACTATCAGTACAAAGCCCTGCTGTTCGGCCTCTCGTCGGCTCCAAGGGTGTTCACCAAGGTTCTGGCAGTGATTGCCGCACATCTACAGTTGGTGCCGGTACGCAATCAGTGCTACCTGGATGACATTCTCATCCAGTCGTCCTCTATTCCGGCCGCCCAGTCGGACCTGGTCTTGGCTATCAAGACCCTTCAAAACCATGGATTCTTGGTGAACTTTCAGAAGAGCCAGACGATTCCCTCAACCCGCCTCCTGCACCTAGACACAGACCGTTGCCAGGTCTATCTGTCTCGGGAACGTCAAGGCAGCATCCGAGCCCTGGTCCTGTCCTCAAGGTCCGCAGGGAATGTGTAGTGACACTGGCTATCCTCTCCCAACTGTTGGGAAAGATGATATCATGCATAGTGATAGTGCCCTGGGCCAGACTACACTCCAGAAACCTTCAATGGTTCTTGCTCCCATTCCAGAGACTGGGCACCAGCTCCTCCAACCAAAGGGTAAGAGTTCCATCTCAGACCCTAAAATCCCTTCAGTGGTGGACCTCCCCAGCGTTGCCAGAGGGTCATTGTTCAAAGAACCCGTTCGGCTCACCCTGACTACAGACGCCAGTCTATTTGGCTGGGGAGCGCACCTTCAGTCTCAGTTGGCTCAGGGCCGGTGGTCCCGGTTAGACCTGAAGCACAACATCAATTGGTTGGAGCTCAGAGCCATACATCTGGCTCTCCGCCACTTCCGCAACATGATTGCGAGGCAACACATGCTGGTCCTCACGGACAACGTGGCGGTGAAGGCCCATGTCAACTGGCAAGGGGGTACCCGTTCCAGGTCCCTCATGGCCGAGGCCCAGTTGCTGGGATCCTGGGCAGAGACCAGCCTCCTCTCCCTCAAGGCCGAACACATCTTGGGAGAGGCGAATCGACAGGCGGACTTTTTAAGCCGGTCGACAGTGGACCATTCAGAATGGCGCCTGCACCCAGATCCCTTCACAGAGATATCGGAGAGGTTCGGTCACCCGGTTCTGGACTTGTTCGCTTCCCTGGCGAACTCCCAGCTCCCAAGATTCTTCTCCCGGTTCCCCTCTCCGGGGGTGGAGAGAGCGGACGCCCTCCGCAGCCCATGGCCAGGGGGCCTGCTATACGCATTTCTCCCTCTCCCTCTAATCCCGGCAGTCATCAGAAAGATACTGCAGGAGCGGGCAGAGGTAATATTCATTGCTCCACACTGGCCAAGATGGCCATGGTTTGCCGACCTCGTGAGCCTTTCCACGGCTCCTCCATAGAGGATACCTCCAGGTTGTATAGTACTCATCCAGGGAGCTCTGCAACACCCAGAACCCCAGTGGCTCCAGTTAACCGCCTGGCTCTTGAACGCAGGATCCTGACACAGGAGTCCTACTCTTCAGGTGTAATTGCCATGATTCAAGCCTCCCGCAGGCTGGCTATGAATCACATTTATGACTCCACATGGAGGAATTTCTGCCACTGGTGTGAAAAGAACCACTTGGCTCTTTCGGATGTCACTATTCCAAGAATCTTGGATTATTTGTTGGAAGGCATCAATAAGGGCTTGGCGCCTAATACTATCCGCAGACATACTATCCACCATGCTTACCTGTGACAGTTTGGAGCCATTGGCTCAACACCCCATGGTACGCTCCTTTATAAAGGGGGTCACCAACACCAAACCGCCCGTGGTTCATAGGTATCCCTCTTGGGAGTTGCCGCGGGTCTTACAGGCCCTTACCACGCTGCCATTTGAACCCATTAGAACCTGTACTCTGCGGTCCTTGTCTCTCAAGGTTGCATTCCTGATAGCCGTTACCTCGGCTAGACGCATTTCGGAACTGGCAGCTCTCTCTATCAGAGGGGACTTATGCGTCTTTCACGAAGACAGAGTGGTCCTCTGCCTGGGCCCCTCCTTTATTCCCAAGGTCAACACTGTGTTTCACAGAACACAGGAAGTCATGCAGCCAGACTTTTGCCCTCACCCGTCTCACGACTTGGAACGACAATGGCACACACTGGACGTCCACAGGGCATTATGCTGTTATATCAAGCGGACGGCGACCTTTCGCAGGTCAGAAGCCCTCTTTGTTTCATTCCAGCCGTCTTCTATGGGACAGAAGGTATCTGCCTCTACCATAGGCAGGTGGATCAGGGCTTGTATCTCAGGAGCATATCTTGTCATACTCCCTGCCAGTTCCAAGTCATGTGACGGCGCATTCTACTCGCAGTACTGCCACCTCCGCAGCGTGGGCAACACAGGCATCTATCGAAGACATTTGTAGGGCGGCGACATGGTCTTCGCCTTCCCCTTTTGTGACGCATTACAAACTGGATAAGTTTGCCTCTGCAGACGCCTCCTTTGGCCAGAGGGTACTACAACAAGTAGTGCCAAAGGCCAGGACACAGGCCCAGACTGATTCCCTCCCATAGGGACAGAGTGGCTTTGGTATGTCCCATTCATAGATTCTCCATCCATCATGCTGGAGAAGGGGCGTTGTCTTACCTGAACGCCTTTTCTCAGCATGATGGTGGAGAATCCACACCCACTCCTTCAAGTGTCTGTCAGGTCCTGTGTCAGGAGTTTATTTTCCTTTTTTGGGAGTCACCACGTCGGACTGTCGTCAATAGCTTCGCCTTCGTCGAGACTGGGTGGTCCCACACCAGGACGGGCGTGGCAACTTTGACTGACTTAGTCTGATTGGGCAGGAAGACAGAGTTAACCCATTCGTGGATTCTCCACCATCATGCTGAGAAAAGGCATTCAGGTAAGACAACGCCCCTTCTGGACACATGATTTCTGTTCAGGTGACAATTATGGCAAAGGGGCTTTCCACAGCTTCATATTATGCCTACTCCTGGATCAGGAAGCTCTGCTCTCAGATATTCATGCCCTAGTAGTCACTTCCAGAATGGGAGGGCAACAGGAACTACAGGGAAGAGTATGTAGATCTTCAACAAGTGCAAAATGCAAAAGTATAGATATCTAAGCTCCATGAACTGCATAGTTTGTACCTCTGCTTTGTGAGCTGTGTTAGTTGCCAGTTTGCTACAGGATTCATGGACCAGGAGTTTTGAGGGATCACCTCTCCCCAGTTCTATCTACCTGACCTAATAGGTCTGGCAGGAGAGACCTAGTGGAAAATCTTTCTGTTATGGAACATGCCCTTTCGAGATAACGCCAGTCCTAACCCTATTGGCTTCTGGTAAGTTTCTTATAACATTATTTTAGTATGTGCACTGCCCAGATACACTATATGAGATGGTGTGCTATACAATACAAACACATACACAAGAGAGAGACAGACAGACAGACGAGACAGAGAGACTAATATAAAATTATTGATAGCATCCCAGTTTTTTCCTAGCCTCTTGTCCTCATGATACATAGGCAATACAAGTGCAGTAATTGTTAGCCAGCTCAGTGCAACATTGTTCTATAAGCAATCCAGAGTCTCTCTGTTGGAAAATGGGCAGCATATAAATTTAATACATTTAAATAAATAGAATAAACATGGCTGGAAAAATCTATGTGATCAAAGCAATTGAGAGATGTTCCAAGAGAAAAAAAATACCACAATCTGTGCATGTGTAAATAAATGTTTATTTGTTAAAATGAGAGTTATAGCAGAAAACAAGAACTGAGGCGCTAAGCAGAACACAATACATGCCAAATTTCCATTTAAGTATATGAAGAAACTTCAGATTTAACCACCCTTCTTGCTCTCTCTATTCTTTCTATACACCTCTTAATCAAAGCTCTAAAATTAGAGATCAGCATTAGTATAAATAAAGTGTAGACAGGGCAAAAGAGGAGAGAAAATGTGGCTGAATTGGAAGTCAATTTATGTTCCTTAAGTAACCAGCACTAAAGTGAAGAAATTCTTAGGTTTATATGCATGCGTGTCCTTTACTCTTTTCAGGATGCAGTGTACTTAAAGTATTGCATATACAGTTGGGGGAGGGGAAGCTATTGCTTTTCTCCAGCATGACCGATGGAGAATCCACAGATGGGTTGATCTTGTCTTCCTGCCCTAGAGACTTAAGTCAATCAACCTTTGCCATGCCTCTCTCCTTGGACTAGGATCCCCAGTCATGACTTAGTCTTCGCCCAAGAGAGACGTGGTAAAGCTTGGCTCTTAGTCTTAGGCAGAAGCAACGATCAGGTTGTATTGCTTTTGTTTTTTTGTTTTTCCCCCATTCCCTCGTGGCGCTGTTAGTAGCGCAGCGCTAAACCGTCCGGCTTTTCAGCGGACTTTGCAGGCTTTGGAGGAAGCCTCTAGCCTTGTCCTTCTCAGCTGGCCGGTGCATTGCGGATGCCATTGTGAGCGCCTCGTGGGACGCTTGTTACACTCATCCCGTTTTCCTTTTACCCTCGTGTTGGGAGCGGATTGAAGCTCACCGGATTATTTACCATTTGTAGTGGTCATTTTAGAGCGGTTTGGATTTATTTGACTTATTTACTGCTACAGGCTTCGGCTGAAGCCTCAAGTGTTCCTTTCACTTTCAGAAGGTTGCGGTCGCCATTTTGGGCGACGCACGTATTGTTTTCAACTGGGGGAGGAAGCTTTTCTTTCCTGAAAGACTTCAGTCAGCTAGTCTCCCAAGGGGGACAAATACAGAATTACTTGTTTTTACATGGAAATTGGCATCAAGTTCCCCAGTGGGTGAAACGACGGCCGTCGGATCCGGCCACGTCACACAGGCCCGAATTCAGTATACAGCCTTAGCGACGGCCATTTTCAAGGCCATGGAGTGCTAAAACACACCAAGAGAAAAGAATCAATTGTGTATTAACATTCTTGGTGAATTACTCCATTGAGGAACAATCGGCCTTGCCTTGCAAACTGTCTATCCGGTCTAAACAGTCTCTCCCTGCATTCGGCACATTTCACCTTAGGATGTGGACAGACCTGCAAGCAGAGGTGTGCAGATCTATCAGCCGCCGTCTTGGATTTGCAAAGGCTTTGACTATCTTCAGATCCTCAGTACAAAGTGTGCTGGCTGTGCCATTAAATTGATCTTGCCGCCACCAACTGTTGCTAGTGTGCTGGCCATTACCATTAAGTTGGTCTTGCCGACACTAAGTGAACTACTTGTGAGCTGGCCATTACCATTGAGTTGGTCTTGCCGGCACAGCAGAACTGACCAGAGCACTGGACGTGCCTTTACTGGTCCTGCTGCCATCAGGAGCATTGCATGTGTGCTGGCCGTACCATTAAGTTGGTCTTGCAGCCACTATTAACCTTGAGTACTCTGTCTATTCCATTGAGTGGCCCACTGTCACTATCAGTACTCGGCTCCTTACTATTGAGATCCCTCTCAGCACACCACTGAGATATCTCTGTTGAGATCCCTCTCAGCACACTACTGAGATATCTCTGATTGCAATGGCAGACAACACTGCACCTCAGACTTCACAAGGTGCCCCCAGCGCTCCCAGGCAAAAGAAGCCCAAGTCCTCCAAACAGGAGGCTGCTGGGAAACTCAAGGCCAAGGCTATTTCTGGCAAATATCCTCTAAAGCGGCTGAGGGCACCAGGCCTTAGAGAAACAATTCTCCAAAGTGCAAAAGCGGCAGGACAAGACTGGAACTGGACAGGCCTCTCCCGTTCCCATGGAGCTTCGGTTTTTGGCCCACAACACACTCCTTCAACCTCAACTGCCCCAGGGGTCTGGTCTCCGGAAGGGGAATCAGGTCAATTTTATTTTCCCAGGGTAGAACAGGTGGAGATGATTCCCTTCAGCGAGGGACCTGGCCTTCAAATTCCTACGTCTGTGATGAGGGTCGCACCTCTGAGCCCAGAGGCTACATTTACGCCCACAGTGGCAGGACTTCGGCCCTCAGAAGCTCAGGGGATGTTATCACCGGAGCAATTGCAGGTCCTGATTTCTCAAGCTGTCACCCAGGGCATAGCCTCGACACTTCACCAGAGATCAAGACCCGTGTCTGTAATGTCAGAGGCCCCATCCTATCTTTCCCAGGTATAAGCAGCCAGATTTCAGGGGTCGATTTCCCCTTCTCGGTCTTCCAGGAGCAGAATGTCACTCACAGGGGAGTACGAACAGATGGAACAAGGGCTGTCAGAAGATGAGGACCTGTCCCCTGATGCTCCTCCTTTCGTAGACCTCTTTAATCCGGCTCTTTTAAGTCCCTGCTTCACAAGGCCAGTAGCACAGCTAAGATTGGCTCTGAGCGAGTCCCTCAGGCTGGGTCCTCCACCAGCCAGGGCACCAGCACGGTGTTCTCAGAACCCATCTTTACTCAACAGTATCTTCCCCTCCCTGGGGGGGACAGTTAAGAAGCTGTTTAATGTGGATCCAGCACTATCAGAGGTGCTAGATGTCCCTGTTGTGGATGAACCCTTAACTCCACTGTTCTCTTCCTCCACGATGTCAGGAGATATGGCAGAGGCCTTGCAGGTGGAAGACAAGAAAGCGGAACTTACCTTCCGCAGAACACACCAAGCCTCGGCATGGGCGGTAAGAGCGGCTACATCCACCTCCTTTTTCGCCAGAACCTCTCTCCTCTGGCTTCGCCAGCTGCAGGCTAGAGTCCCGCCGCAAGAGGTACGGATGCACCACGATTTGAACAAGTTAGTGGCTGCTTCAGAATACATGGCGGACGCGTCACTACACGCCGCTAGATTTTCATCTCGAGCAATAGCTTCCAATGTCACTGCTTGCAGACTCCTGTGGCTCAAACAGTGGCGAGCGGATGTGAGATCCAAGTGGCGTTTGGCGGCTGCCCTGTACCACGGCGGACAGCTATTTGGTGAGGCCCTAAATCCTTATCTAATTGAAAATAAGGACAAATGCAAGGTCATGCCCCATCTTTTCAGGAGGGAAATAGGAGGACTACCCCCTACACCCGCAGGCAGTCCTTTCATTCAGGGTCACGGTTAGAGTTTGCTCAGTTCTCCCGCCTTTTCCCCCCAGACCAGACGGTCACTTCGACAGATCTGGTAATAGGGACAGACCCAGGCAGCAATTTCAGGCCAAGCAGCCCTTTCGAGGCGTGGGAGGCCGTCCCTTTCAACGGTCCAAGTGACTGCAGGGAGGCTTCTCCCATAGGTGGCAGGTTGGCTCTCTTCGCACACAAATGGGAGGCCACCACCACGGACCTTTGGATCCTCAACACCATTAGATTCGGCCTATCTCTGGAATTCACCTCCAAACCCCCGAGGCATTTCGTCTCTTGCCCATTGTCCAAAAATTCGGTCAAAAAAAGGTCTCATGAAGGAGGCCATTCGGCATCTCCTAGAGATCCAGGCCATAGAGCCGGTACCGGCAGGGCAGAAGGGACGGGGGTTCTATTCCATTCTGTTCGTTGTTCCCAAGACCTCAGGAGGATGGAGGGCAGTCCTCAATTTAAAGAGATTAAATACTCACTTGGCATACAAGAGGTTCAAGATGCAAACGCTCAAATCCATATTGGCTGGCATTAGAAAGGGGGACTTCCTGACGTCCATCGACCTGATGGAGGCCTACCTACACATTCCCATCCTTCCCGGGCACTGGAAATTCCTAAGGTTCTGCTATGCAGGCCAACACTTTCAATACAGGGCTCTACCCTTTGGCCTATCATCGGCCCCCAGGGTGTTCACAAAGGTCCTGGCGGCGCTGCCCGCACATTTAAGGACTGTTTTGGTGCGTATCCAGTGTTACCTGGACAACATCCTCATTCAATCCTCCTCGGTTCAGTCGGCTCAGTCAGACCTGGCATTGTTTGTCAAGACCCTCCAAGACCACGGGTTTTCAGTAAATTTTCAGAAAAGCCAGACAGTTCCCTCAACCCGCCTCCCTCACCTGGGCATGGTGATAGACACAAGGAGGTGCGAGGTCTATCTATCTCGGGAACGTCAGGACAGCATCCAATCCCTGGTCAACCAGGTCCAAAGGGAGCATGTAGTCACTCTGGCTATGCTTTCCCAATTATTAGGGAAGATGGTTTCCTGCATAGCAATAGTACCTTGGGCCAGACTACACTCCAGAAACCTGCAATGGTTCTTGCTCCCGTTCCAGAGACTGGGCACCAGCTCCTCCAACCAGAGGATAAGGGTTTTGTCACAGACCCTAAAATCCCTTCAGTGGTGGGTCTCCTCAGCGGTGGCCAAGGAGACCTTATTCAAGGAACCCACTCAGCTCATCCTGACCTCGGATGCCAGTTTGTTCGGCTGGGGAGCACACCTGCAATCACAGTTGGCTCAGGGCCAGTGGTCCTGGTCAGATCTGAAGCACAACATAAACTGGTTGGAGCTCAGAGCTATACACCTGGCTCTGCGCCACTTTCGCAGCACAGTGGCAAGGCAACACGTTCTAGTCCTCACGGACAACATGGCGAAAGCCCACGTCAACCGGCAAGGGGGTGCCCATTCCAGGTCCCTTATGGCTGAGGCTCAGTGATTGGGAACCTGGGCAGAAACCAATCTCTCCTCCCTCACAGCCGAGCACATCTTGGGAGAGACAAATTGACAGGCGGATTTATTGAGCAGGGCAACAGTGGACCACTCCGAGTGTCACCTGCATCCAGATCTCTTCAGGGAGATATCGAAGAGCTTTGGTCATCCAGTGCTGGATCTGTTTGCTACTCCAGTGAATTCCCAGCTCCCGAGATTCTTCTCCCGGTTCTCATCTCAAGGGGCGGAGAGGGTGGATGCCCTCCGCAGCCCATGGCCCGGGGGCTTCTCTATGTGTTCCCACCTCTTCCTCTGCTCCAGGCAGTTATCCGAAAGATACTGCAGGAACGGGCAGAGGTGATACTAGTTGCTCCACACTGGCCAGGGCGGCCGTGGTTTGCCGACCTCATGAGCCTTTCGATTTCTCCTTTGTGGAGAATATCTCAAGATCGAATCTCCCTCAGCCAGGGGATTCTACAACACCCAGAGCCCCAGTGGCTCCAGTTAACCACCTGGCATTTGAACGGCGGCTCCTGACATAAGAGTCCTACTCATCAGACATGATTACTATGATTCAGGCTTCAAGAAGGCCTACAACTAACAGAATTTATGATTCCACATGGAAAAATTTCTGTCACTGGTGTGGGAAGCAACCGTTGGATCCATCGAGGGTCACTATTCCATGGATTTTGGATTATTTGTTGGAGGGACTCAAGAAGGGCTTGGCACCCAATGCAATCCGCAGACAAGTGGCTGCTCTGTCCACGGTGCTTACATATGGCAATTCAGAGTCCTTGGCTCAGCATCCCATGGCGCTCCTTTGTCAAGGGAGCAACCAACACTAAACCGCCCGTGGTTCACAGGTATCCCTCTTGGGATCTGTCCAAGGACTTACAGGCCCTCACTTCCCCTCCATTTGAGCCTGTCAGAACCTGCACTCTACAGTTCTTGACACTTAAGGTCACCTTCCTAGTAGCTGTCACATCGGGTAGGTGCATTTCTGAACTGGCAGCTCTATCTATCAGGGATGACTTGTGCATCTTTTATACTGACAGGGTAGTCCTGCAATTGGACCCCTCCTTCATTCCCAAAATCAATTCATTGTTTCACAGAGCTCAGGAGGAGGTGCTGCCAGATTTTTGCCCTCAGCCGTCTCACGACGTGGAACGTAAATGGCATACCTTGGATGTTTGCAGAGTTTTGCGTCACTATATCAAGAGGACTGCATCCTTTCGCAAATCTGAAGCCCTCTTCGTTTCATTTCAGCCCTCTTCAATGGGCCAGAGGGTGACTGCCTCTACAATCGGCAGGTGGATTAGGGCTTGCATAGTGGGGGTGTACCAAACACACTTCTTGCCAGTTCCAAGTCGGATCACCGCGCACTCCACTCGCAGTGCTGCAACCTCAGCGGCGTGGGCGACACAGGCGTCGATCGAAGAAATCTGTAAGGCAGTGACATGGTCGTCGTCTTCTCCCTTCGTGAAGCTAGATAAGTTTGGCTCTGCTGACGCCTCATTTGGTAGAAGGGTGCTCCAAAGAGTAGTACCAGATAGTGGGACACAGACCCAGACTTCTTCCCACCCATAGGGACAGTGAGGCTTTGGTATGTCCCATCTGTGGATTCTCCATCGGTCATGCTGGAGAAGGGGCGTTGTCTTACCTGAACGCCTTTTCTCAGCATGACGATGGAGAATCCACTCCCCCCCTATAAGGTCCGTCAGGTCCTGTGTCAGGGGTATTTGAGCCACCACTTTGAAATGTCATCAACAGCTGTGCCTTCGTCGTGACTGGGGATCCTAGTCCAAGGAGAGAGGCGTGGCAAAGGTTGATTGACTTAGTCTCTAGGGCAGGAAGACAAGATCAACCCATCTGTGGATTCTCCATCGTTATGCTGAGAAAAGATGTTCAGGTAAGACAACGCCCCTTTTCTTTATGAAATATGTGAAGCTACAAAAACTGGATAGTCTCCCAGTCTAAAGAGGGAAATGGTATTTTTTCTACTTCATCCTTTTCCATGAATCAGAAATTTTCTGTGTACTATTGTAAAGTCATTTAGGAAAAAAATTGTTTTGGGGTAGATGAGATTGTAACAATAAAGTACATACAAGGTTTTAACAGTTTTGGCAGTAATGATCATTAGTTCTGTGTGACAACATACAGTACCTTTCTTGTCCACATCATATAAAAAGCCTCTTTGCCTCAGTAATATGATGGTTCTGTAAAGCATTCCAGTGCCTATGTTTTAAAATGATTGCATATGATGCATATGTGAGCACACATTTTTCTCTATAGAAGCTATAAGCAGAGTTCATTGCATGATATTTATGCCTGAATTTTGCCTGTGGGTATTGATATTCATATTATGTTCAGTTTAGATAGAAAGAAGCAATGAAAATAATAATTCAGTTATTCTTCTAAATACAGTTTTGTTATATCAACACATATATAAAAGTTTTGTATCTTATATATCTCTTGTCTCTGTCTTAAAATGTATGTATGTGTCTGTGTGTGATTAGTGTATATTCATTCATAAAGAAAAAAAGCACTATCCTCTTTCTGACTGCATATATTTTATCTAATCTGCTACTTGAAAATGGACTAGATCTTGCATGCTCAAAAACGCAGATGGTTTGTTATTTTAGTGCTTATTAATTAAGGAATATATAGTAAACTCGGGTCATGTTTTGTCCTCTGTTCTGCTTAGCATATACTATATTTCTATCTATGCTTATTTCCATTTCAAAGTTTAGTTATAAGAAAGGGCTTTAAGAAGGAGACTGTAGGTATATAAGAAATATAGGAAATAGGGAGAGTCATCCAAAAAACCTCTGACTATAATCTGCTACTCTATGATATCCCTTGGTTTACTAAGGAGCTTCAAGATATGAATTAATCAAATTATCTGGATTCTTTTGACTGGCTTTCACATCAGGGTATGGTCAGCTTTGTGATGACCTCTTTTGGGAGATGGCAGGAGGGAATGTGGCCCTTCAAGTCCGATAAGACCTCACACTGTTGTTCAGAACTATTACATCTTTCTGGACCATCTACAAATATTAAAAATGAATACTTTTTTGTGCCGTTGAGTCACTGTTGGCAATTGCCTAGAAAACTCATGCAATTTTCTTGACAACATTCGCAGAAGTTGCTCGCCATTGCCTTATTTCTTAAGCAGAGAATAACTGGCCCAAGGACACCCGGCTGGCTTCATGCCTAAGAAAGGACTAGAACTCTTCTGGTTTCTAAACTGGTGCTTTAGCCACTGTACACTATGCATCAACTAACTCTCTTAGCATTTTTTCTAATAAATGTAAGGTTGGATCCAGATTTTCACATATTTAGAGGCTAAATCCATTGAAATCAATGGGAGGTTATAATTATACTCAGATTCAAGAAACTATTTAAGAAATATAGGTATATAATAACAATAACAATAACATAATAATAAAGTTGGAAGGGACCTTGGAGGTCATTGAGTCCAACCCCCTGCTCAGGCAGGAAACCCTACACCATTTTGGACAAATGGCTGTCCAGTCTCTTCTTAAAAATTTCCAGTGTTGGAGCATTCTCCGCTTCTGGAGGCAGGTTGTTCCACTGGTTAATTGTTCTAACTGTCAGGAAGTTTCTCCTCAGTTCCAGGTTGCTTCTCTCCTTGATTAGTTTCCATCCGTTGCTTCTTGTCCTGCCTTCAGGTGCTTTGGAGAATAGCTTGACTCCCTCTTCTTTGTGGCAGCCCCTGAGATATTGGAAGACTGCTATCATGTCCCCCCTCGTCCTTCTAGACATACCCAATTCCAGCAACCGTTCCTGATATGCTTTAGCCTCCAGTCCCCTAATCATCTTTGTTTTTCTTCTCTGTACTCTTTCTACATCGTGGTGACCAAAACTGGATGCAGTATTCCAAATGTGGCCTTACCAAGGCATTGTAAAGTGGTATTAATACTTCATGTGATCTTGATTTTGATCTTGATTTTATCCCTCTGTTAATGCAGCCCACCACTGTGTTGGCTTTTTTGGCAGCTGCAGCACACTGCTGGCTCATATTTAATTGATTGTCCACTAGGACTCCGAGATCCCTCTCACAGTTACTACTATTGAGCAAGGTACCCCCTATACTATACCTGTACATTTGGTTTTTCTTGCCTAATGTAGAACCTTACTTTTTTCACCATTGAATTTCATTTTGTTAGATAGCGCCCAGTGTTCAAGTCTGTCCAGGTCCTCCTGTATCTTAAGCCTGTCTTCTGGAATGTTGGCTATTCCTGCCAGCTTGGTGTCATCCGCAAATTTGATGAGTTCCCCATCTATCCCCTTGTCCAAATCGTTGATGAAGATGTTGAAGAGCACAAGGCCCAGAACAGAGCCCTGGGGCACCCCACTACACACTTCCCTCCATGTAGATGCGGTTCCATTGAGGACCACACGCTGAGTACGGCCGGTCAGCAGCTATGAATCCATCTGGTGGTGATGCTGTCTAACCCACATTTTTCTATCTTATCGAGTAGTAGATTGTGATCTACTTTATCAAATGCCTTACTGAAGTCCAAGTAAATTATATCCACAGCATTCCTCTGATCCCCAAATTTGTCACTTGGTCAAAGAATGCAATAAGGTTTGTCTGGCATGATCTGTTTTTGACAAACCCATGTTGGCTTTTAGTAGTGATTTTGTTTGCCATAATGATGAACATTATGATGAGAAAAATAAAAACAACATTATAGTACATATCTCAATGGTTTATTAATTGACATTTGCAAAGAAAATTATGAATAATATATTAAATAGTAGAATAAAAATCATTATTAAATATAAATGGCTTTGCTCTTAGAATTGCCATAAGTGATTAAAATGCATGAAGTAATGAAAAGAGTAAATAAAACACTAGGGAGAAGATTTTCAGTAGCAGCTGTCACATCCTGTGTTCTCTCAAGAAACTATGCTTGTAAAAATTATGCCAACATGTCATACTCAGTAGGTGTTGATGCAGAGCGGAATGAATTTATGCACATAATACTTTCAGCAGGTTTTTATTTCATTTTTGTGGACGTGCATTTTAGTTATTAGGGGAGGCATCGTAAGTAACATAGCTATGCTTAAAATACAGTTAGTGCTGCATACAAAAGAGAAGGTGTCCAGAGAAGGATTGACAGGGTAGAGACTTACTCTGTCATTCTGTCACTGATAAGATGGAAAATATCTATTTCTGGAGTTGAACTTCCTAGTGACCAGCAAAATGCCATTTAAAGTGCAGTGGATAAAGTACAGCAAGATCTATAACAGGAAAGCTTAAAGATGTTCACTTCCCTCAAGTAAAGTAACACTACATTTAACACATTTGTTGATTTCAATGAAAGCAGAAGTAACAATGTTTAAATAAATACCAAACCAAACTATTGAACTATTGAAAAGAGCAAAAGATAAATACTTGTATAACATCTTAATGCTATCACTTTTTCTGAAATAGATGTGGGGTTTTAATTACTGCATGTGGTGCAGTAGTAAGTAAAGTAAAAATAAAGTTTAAGTAAAATAAGTAAAAATAAAAAGGTTTGTTTTATATATAGAGAAAATGAGAGCATTTAGTGATGTTAATTAACAAAGATGTCTGATGTAATTTTCTTTTGCTTTTCAAATTTTTTTTGTATATATTGTTCCTTAAAACCTAAATAGGTATGAATGGA
Organism: Azemiops feae; assembly: GCA_023970755.1. Classification (NCBI taxonomy): domain Eukaryota; kingdom Metazoa; phylum Chordata; class Lepidosauria; order Squamata; family Viperidae; genus Azemiops; species Azemiops feae. Next base: position 182,296 of record JALGBA010004226.1, on the reverse strand, counting down.
TCATCCATACATAAGTAGTATGTTTAAAGGGCATATGTATGTTTATTCCAATCCATTTTTTCATGGAATAACTGCTTTAGGGAATATCAGAGACTTTTACATGCAAAACCAAATGATTATCATTCAGTATTTAGGTTACTGACTGATTCTTAAGGACACATTTTTAAATCCTTCCTGGGGAGTCAGGAATTGGCTATAATAATTGCAAGCAGTGGATATGACATACTACTTTACTATAGCCTATTTTTTATGAAAAGGAAAGAACAGTCCTCCATGAGTTGTAAAATTCAAATTAGGAAAAGGATTCCAATTTATGCAGTTGAGTTTTAGCAACATGCAAAACACTCATAGCTCATTTATTTGAATCATAAATGAAATTATTGAAGATCTTGTTGTGACACTTATAATTTTGATGTTTTACTTTTTATTGTTTTATGGATTTTCAAATGAATTTTAAAAGAATTTATTTTTTAAATAGTGACTCTACAACAAAACTTACTTATTGTAGAAAGAAATGGGAGGGCGAAATTGAAATTTATTTTTAGAATTTATAGCCTGCCCCAGTGTGTCCCAATTCTGAGTGGCTTACAAAATAAAACAAGTAAATATGTATAACCCAAAAATAAAAATCTGGAAAAACAAACACAATCTAATAGACAAAAGATTGCAAGAGATCCATCATCTACTCTAGTTCAAGGCATTGGGGAAGGTTTTGTTTGTTAAAATTTGGTCATGGTAGAGGCTGAGGTAAATTTCAGGTGGAATGTGATTCCCACATGTGCATATCATGAGTTTTGTTCTTTCCTACCACATTTTGTATGACAATTTGGGAAGTTCTGTTAGAACATAAAGATAAAGGTTTATGAGCTTGCTTGTTTTTTTGCAGATGTTTCATTACCCAAACTAGGTAACATCATCAGTGCTAATCCTTTTTGTAGGATCCTGTGTTCTGCAATGGATAGTTGGTAGTTGGATATGTTGACCACCCATTCTGGCTCTTGTGTTTCTTTGGTTCTGGAATTGAGTTTAAGGAGTTTGCTTTGCAATTTGGTTTTCTTTTCCCAGCATGTCTGTGGGATGTATTCATGATGGTAGTGGCCAGTCTCTCCTTGTGCTCTGGTGTGATGGTCTGTCCAACTGTTCTTTGAAGTTTGCTATGGTGTGCAGATATTTGTTTAATCTGAGGTGTGTATCTGACCATGAGCCGTATCATTTTTCACCCACTTTCTTGAGCTATTTTCCATCCAGCTGTGTAGTTGATTGTTGTACCTGAAACTGATAGGGAGGGCATGCTGTCGTAGGCATTCATGAAGGAAGAAAAGTTGTTCTTTGGTAGAAATTTTTTCCCATTCGCATGCTGTCTGAAGTGTTTGATGCCCATATGTGGTACTAATAAAGGGGAATATTTGTAGCTCAGGGTTGACATGAGGGATCCTTGGTGTTCTCTGAGCTTGCTTGTTTTCTTGCAGACGTTTCATTACCCAAACTAGGTAATATCACTGTTACCTAGTTTGGGTAATGGAACGTCTGCAAGTAAACAAGCAAGCTCAGAAAACACCAAGGACCTCTCATGTCATCCCTGAACTACAAATATTCTCCTTTATTGGTAAAGGTTTCCCCTGTCTAGTCATGTTTGATTCTAGGAGACGGTGCTCATCTCCATTTCTTAGCCAAGGGAGCCAGCGTTGTCCGAAAATACTTCCATGGTTATGTGGTCAGCATGGCTACACATGAAGTGCACAGAATGCTGCTACTTTCACACCAAAGTGGTTCCTATTTATCTACTCAAATTTGCATACTTTTGAACTACTAGGTGAGCAGGAGGTGGGGCAAGTAACAGGAGCTCACCCATCACTTGGGTCTCAAACCCGGATTGTGAGCTTTCCAGCTGACAAGCTCAGCGTCTTTACCTGCACTGGATGAAATGTTGGGAGTTCTCGAAGGGCAGTCCCATGTAGACTATATTATCATAGGTCATGTTGATAGCTGATGAGAGTGTGAATGATTGTTGCCAGTAACTACATTTTACAGAATGTACATAAATGAAACTCTGCATAACTAGTTCAAGGAGTCCCTATATTATACACCAATTCCTTCCAAGGGAGTACCATCCCATTTGATGTAATAGCACCCCATTTGAACCTAAATTTGAAATTATCTGAAAATTGATTAGCTTCTGAATTAACAGCCACTTGTCTTGTTTGGTTAAGTATCAGACACTATTCCAGATATAGGTCAAGATTTTTATATTTCTGTTCAGCATTATCTATAAAATTTTCAGATTTCATTCAACCCTCCCTCCTATTGATGCAGCTATTTGATTATCCTTAGTGATCAGTAGAGTCATTCCTTCAACTTTGACATATTAAAAGTAATTCTGGTATAAGTTTTAAAATATACATGTAGTGTATGTATAGTAATGTTCTGTTATAAATAAGAATTCTCCAAATCTCTGATATCTTTTTTCTGGGATAAAATTTAATGGTCAGCTTTGAAGCATTTAAAGTTTGTGGGGATTGCTTTTGACCCTTGCTCCAAATGCTATAACCTTCTGTTTGGTCATATGGGTGTTTGTTTATTTATGTATAGTCTCAGTATGGAAAGAAAAGTTCTGTTGCCACAGTGATTTGAAATAATGTTTTGTTGAAAAACTAGCATGCATGCTCTTTTATATCTATATCCATCCATTCTGCCAGCCAATCAGCACAGAAGCATTAAATTAACAAGAGGCTTGAATATCCTATCTGTGTGCATAAACTGTATGGTTCTACTTATAGTACTAGATTAAGATAACATATCTTTGTGGCTGCTTTTCTTTTGTTTATGGTTTTTACTGGTGCAGCTTGCCAAATCCGCAGTCCCTTAGCTGCTTTACAGCAAGACCTTTTGTTTTTATAGAGTGGAACAATATTTAAAAAAACTTTTTGAGTGTGGGAAGAGTTGGAGTTGTTTTATCCCAGTTTTTGAAAATTATATGGTAAATCACTAAGAGAAGAGTAAAGAAATGCAACTGAAAGCAATCCATTAAGTGATGTGAAACTGTATAAGGCAAAAATAATGTACCTTTATGATGAAGATTATGAAAGGGTAAGTTGTGAATCTATGTGCAAAGATGGCATTGATAAAGTTGTAAAATTTGGGAAAATGTTTGAGTTGTAGGAGCAATTTTACATTTTTTAAGAGGAAAAGAAACAGTTTAAAAATAGTTCTTGAAAATGTGTAATATTAAATGTTGAAGTATAAATGCCTATTTGGTCTTAATAATAATTATTTCTATTATATATACAAATATGTTTACAGTTTTAGCAGTTGGAGAAATGGGAGGGAATAAACTACAAAATGTTATAACTATTTTCCTATGTATATTTAAAAATAAAATGTAATGCAGTACCAGAACTCATATTTATAGAGCTATTTTTTTTAAGTTTTCATATACGGTATTCTGCAAGATTTTGTCTTTCCTTCTATATTGAAGAAGCTGATCTGAAGATTTGGACTTCCATAATATCCCAGATATTCATTATGCTGAATTTCAAGCTGGTGCTTGAAATCTTAAAGATAGCCTAAAATCTAGATTGTGGAAAAATTAAACAATTGGTGTCTTCAATTTGGTTACATTGTTACATACATAAATTGCTTCTAGATTTTTTCTAAGCCTAAATATGATTGATATGAAGAGGATCTTATATCAATGATATATTCTGAATTCTTCCATATTTTCTACTCACTAGGAAATTGTTGTCTTTGCACCATTTGTGGTAGACTAACAGAATTCTCTGTAATAATAGTTTGTTTTTCTTGTAACTTTTCTCCCGAGCATTTTTTTCTCTAAGCTTGTAAGGTTTTTTTGACTGTGGTTGAGTTAACGGTGATGAGTGTCTTTTGAAATGTATCTCCACTGAGAAAGAAATATTTTCATAGAGTTATCCCACACAAGCAATTATTTGAATCACTATATGTCAAAGTACAGCTGGAAATGTGACAAAGAAATTAGGAGTCTTTAAGTTTAAATGTTAATTACAACTACAGTAAAACATTAATTCTAAATTTCAGTAATGTAATTTAGAAACACAATGGTAGAAATTTAAATTATAGTACTCATCAAACTAAATAGCAACTTCTCTTTTTGCCATACAAACCTAGTATTTGCAAAACAATGAAACAGTAACAAACAGTAATTTTATCATTACATGTAGAGAGGAAGTCACCTCATTGTGTTTCTTTTAGTATAATTTTAGCGCTTTTTGGCTTGTGGGAAATACCCATAAAATATTCAAGTTATTTATAATACATATACTCAGATACATCCTTATATATTTTATGTTTAGAAGATTATCTTAGAATACATCATTTCTATAACTTTGGTAACTATGACTTTAAGAGATATTTCAAATTTATATGATTAATAAAATTATTTGAAAATCAGAGTGGTAGGAAAGTTTTTTTAAAAAAAATATTTTTTATTTTATTGAATGTAGAGAAATCTCATCATTCCAGAATTTTAGTTTTAAGCATAATCTTTCTCCATATGACATTGCATGAATTAAATGAGAGTCTGAGAAATAGTGCAACTGTATACACTTTCCAGTAAACCTCCATATCATGGTTTTATCCTGGAGACAGAGTTGAATCAATTCCTCTGCCCTGTCCCTTATTAATAATCATAATTTTCATTAGACTGCCCATGTCCTATATTGTTATATTCCTAATTCCAAGCAAAAACACATCAGGAGTGCTTATGTGAGCACACACGAGATTAAAAATTTTTATTTTATATTTTTTATCTTTCTTTCAACGGTGTGTTGGCAATTGTCCCAGGTTTTGAGAATAATTTAATTTAAATTTGTAAAGCTGTCTAAATCCATAGCGACTCTCAGCAGTATACTATATTAAGAATATTCGGTACAAAATTAACAGCAACAGTAAAACAAAATTAACATAATGAACCATTTTAAAAAAGAAAAACCAGCACCCTCTTAGTATGCTGCATTTTTATATAAGACCCACCATTGACATAATCCAAGCCTGAGGAACACCCAGGTTTTAAGACCTTGTTTACATGACAGCAGAATAGATGACATATGCGTCTCTGGGGGTATAATGATAGAGAAAGCTTTTGTTAAGTGATAATATGTTTTCAGTGGAACCTAAAACTGTCAAAAAGGATGAACAATCATAACATGACCAGTGATCTCTTGAAAAGCCAGGACATATCTCATAAACCTTCATAGATGATAATGAGCTCCTTAAATTCCGAATGAAAGCAAATATACACGTCCCCAGATAATGTTACAGGATCAAATCTGGATCAGCCACTGGGACTAGAGGTTACCATACATAGAACAGCCCAAAGCACACACACTGCTATAAAGAAGTTCCCTGAAGATGGGTTCTAATATGAGTTAGAAAGTTCGGAAGACAAAATCTCTGGTCCTATTGACCGACCCAGATTGGATCCTGCAACCCTAAATTCCATTTGCTGCTAACCAATGCAGTTCACAGAGCAGAATATAACACACCATACCATGCCCATAACAGCCTACCCTGAAGACCGGCCTTCAAAGCATCTCTATGTAGAAAGTGTTGCAGTAGACTACACCTGAGATGATTAAAACAGGGACAATTGTCCAGGCCTCACTGTCCAGAAAGACAAATTGATTTATTGCAGAATGCTTCTGTGAATTGTTCAACTTTTCATTGCAATACTAACCTTTCAAATGTTGAATGGATGTAGGTGATTTCTTTCAGGGTTCTTAAGCCTTTGGAACTATTTGTATTTGTAATATATAAGTTATTGCAGCATATGTACTAAAAATGTGAAAACATGCATCTTTATCTTTTCTATATTGATTAGTTTATTCTTTTTTTCTAATTTGGTTAAATTAATGTAAATCATCTTGGTTGTGAATATAAGTATAAAATACTATTCAGCAGGTATAAAAATAGTTTGCACTAGAACATGAATATGGTTTAATGGATGCTACTTAATCACTGGCAATTTATGGAATGCTTCATGTTAATTTCTTGCATATTCAGTATAATTAAATGTAGAATTGGATGTACGTATGTACATATTACCATTGGAGCATAGATGATTTTCCACAAGAGTCCCAAATTTTTGTTCAAAAACGAGTAGTGTTTGCATGGAAACTGTTATTAGAAATTATGACAAATTAGACTCATTTAAAGCAGTCTTCAACAGAATTGTTCCAAGGAAAAAAAATCTGAGGTAGCCAAGATAATGACATATTAGTCATTATCAATTATTGGAATATATTGAAACCTGCAATTATAGAGTCTTCTATTGAGAAATGGATAAAAGCCTGAGAGATTTCACTTGTCATAGTGAATTGTTTGTATTCTTTACTTATAATTTACTTTTTAATTGGTATTGTGTTATTTCTTAATTCCAGGGTTTAAAGAATAATGATAAATTTTATTTTAAACAATTAGTTTACATGTTTTTATTGTAAGCCTTCACACTAGAGTCAGTTTGGTTTATGATTTAAAGGAGGAAAATGTTTTAATTGTAAAGTGTAAAGTAGGCAAGTTATGTCAAACAGTTAAAGTTTAATAGTTATTTGTATTGCTCAGGGAGAAAAGGGATTTGATAAAGAAATTAACCGCAATTTGTAAACTGTTTTTAATTATATAACCACCATAGTAATGTTCTTTTGTATTCTTTCCTGATGACATAGCAAAGTAAATTGTTGTATTATCTTCAAATAGAAAACATTTCTAGATACTCTTTTTGACCACCACAAGCATTAATTTTAGAACTAACAGTTCACAAAATAATTTAATTTCCACTAAATACAGGAAAAAGCTTGTAAAGGATTAGGAATAAAATCAACATTGTATGTGGAACTAGTTATTAGATACAGTGTGTAATTTATCATGGGATAGAATTTCTGGGTATGTGAAACAAAGGACTCAAGCTAGGTAGATAAAAAAAATGTGAGTTAAAAAACAGAATAGAGGACAGGGTATAATCAGCTAAGATTATGAGGAATTGTCTTGAAGATCAAACAGATTCCTTGTCACTTAAAGTAGAACAAAACTTCAAATATGCAGTGTGTCCTGACATAAAAAGAACCGGATGTAAGATTGATAATTAGAACTCCAGACCAAAAATTTTATAAGAACAAATCTAAACCTGCGCCATCAAAACATGTTACTTCAGCCCAAATTAATTCTTGCGGGAGGTGAGGATGTGTTTATCAGAATTTGTTCACGCTAAGATGGATGCTATGGTACATTATTAAATATCAGGAGGGCATCATGTCAGGGACATAAAAACAACATCTAACACATTAAAAGAGAAATGAAAAATGATATAAAGGGATAATGTAGCCAGATGTAGTAAGTACAGCCAAGATAAAATGTACACTATGCTGACATTGTAAGCTTGTACTCCCTACTGTAGTGAAGCAAAATTAATGTACATTCACATATCCCAGGGTAGCCATTTTAGAACACGTGTATTCTATGTATTATCAAATAAAAATTAATAAATATTGGCTTGAGTCCTCTCAAATTCCATGTAGATAGCATATCAGGAAAGAACAACACAGATTTTTATAAGTATATTTAATATTTGCCTAGGTTAAATACTGAGAACAGTAATAGGAATTTCCCAGCCTTCTTTATAATGTCTTAATCAAGAGAGATGGGTTGAATTGCTATTTATGAAATAAGTCCTTGTTTGTCAGACTTCCTACAATTTTCACAAATTGAATTACAATAAAGCCTTCATGTAGTAAATAATTTGATGGTATATTTGTTAAATCTGAATTTACACAATTTGCAACAGTTTACATCCTTTGTGTAATTATGTTATTGATACGGTATAAATTGTGACAGTTACTGTAAATATTTGATTTAACAGGATCTGAAGACCTCTCTCTCTCTCTCTCTCTCTCTCTCTCTCACTGTATATATTGCTGTTTTAGTATATATTAAAATTCTAAAGCCTAAAACACTAAAGCTTGCTAAGACTGTGTAGGTACTTCTTGGGTTACAATAGGGATCAGAACTGTTGTTACAATTATTGTACAGTGCTGCATCAGGTGACTGCATGCCTTAGAGATGGCAATCACCATTGTGGTTGTAACCTGAAGACACATAGGTTTTTAAGTGGGAAAAGGCAGGAGTCCCTGTAAGAAGCCAGTGTGCTATGGGACAGTAGAGGTACTGCAGGAGGCCCTGGGAGGAATAATGCAGGCTGTGAGTTGGGGAAGGGCCAGTGCTGGCATGAGTGTATGGGGATTGCCATGGACAGGATAAAAAGTGGGGGTGACAGACCAGAGCAACTTGCGATCTTCCCTGCAGGCTTTCTCATTAACCTTGCTTATGGGAATCCAGCAGAGAATGTTGTAAATGTCAGTCACATGCAGTGGTGGGATTCATCCAGTTCGCACCACTTCGGCAGAACCGGTAGGTAATTTTTTGTTGCCCAGGCCCAGAATGGACTTCCGGAAGTGGCATCCACACAGAGAACCCGTTGTTCACATATTTGAATCCCACCACTGGTGACACCTGAGTACCCAGTTATGATCAGGTGATCAATAAGTGTGCTGTGAGTTCTTTATATTAAAACATATCATTTTTCTAATAAGGGTGAGTTCCTAACTTTTTTCTAGATGCATCATAAACAGTAGTGCTCTCTGCTTTTCCCTAGTAGCGAATATTGGAGTAAGTACATTTCTTTCTTTAGTGGATGATATTTATTCTGACCTGTCTGTCATAATTGTTTTTTTTTTTTTGAGATGCACACTCCCATCAGTACAGCTCATTGTATCATTGGAATGCTCAAGTCCCTAATTAGAAGTTCCATGAAGGTACTGTTCAGTAAAGCAGCTTGTATTACAATGGAACTCATCGGAGAAGTACTTGTAATTAAACAAAACAGTAAAGAGAAACTCTGTGCATGATCTATTTTTTTGAAACCTTAGCTGCTTTCCGGACATTGTAAAATAGATTATAGACAAAATATAGACAAACTATCATTTAAGTATTTGCACCATTTAAGAAGAACTAGAATTTTGAACTTTTGCCACAGCTATTAATAATTATTTTGGGGGGCTGTGTGCAGTGCTGTTATGTATTTAGTCAACATGGACAAACCGAATTTTACACCTTAAAGATGTTTGTTTATTTCATATTTACTTTGGTTTTGGAATCTTTGGTTTATCTTATTAACTAATCTAGTATTATTCAAGGCACATAGATACCTGGAATAGAATACAAATTATTATGAATCTATATGAAATGAGACAGGCATTGTCTTAGATTTCTAAATACACAACTGGTGTAGAAAGCATTCTTTATCTCTTTCTCAACTCTAAAATCTATGACTGTTTCAGAATAGTAGACTCCTTGCTCTGAGATATACTAATGTTCCTACTAATAGTAGTAGTAATGGATGATAGATATGAAAGCACTAATAGGAGACCTACTATGTCATTCATATTCAGCATTCTAGTGTCTAATATACCTGTGAAACCAGTTGTTATCCTTCAGTATATATTCCTTAATATATTGTGGTGAGGCATGTGCTGTCCTTTTTTTAGATAAAAATAAAATATTGATAACATATATAGTGTTACTAATATTTGTATCAGATGTTAATCTAATGAAAACAGAGTAATTTGAGATGGTCTTTACAATATGATTCTGTTTTTGAAATTCAATACAGAACAGTGTGTAACACAAACAAAATTCTCAAATATATAGCAAAGAATAACATACTGTATTAGGTATTTCTGTTTTCTAAAAACAGTATTGCTTTTCAGCAGTTTACTCTTGGGATGTAAAATGGTAATCTGACATAGACTGGCAACACAGTGTGATGTGAGCATCTACGTAAATGGCTGTATGTATGGAGCATGCCCAGTTCTGTAAAAAGCTTCTAAACACTCCCCCCCCCCCAATACACTCAAGCTCTGAAGAGACGAAATGAAGTTTTCACTTTCAAATGTTACATTTTGCATGGGGTTCGTAAAGATTCTTTTGTAAACATTGCATTTACACAGTAAAGGAGGTGAGGGGGGAAGAACAATGAAGTAAATTCAGAAATGCATGCACCAAAGGACAAAACATTTTTTAAAATCAGTCTGTTTATGTATGCTGATTATATCAATGTGATACTATATCTCTTAGTATATACTTGGTTTTGATTTTTCTCCCAAATTAATAAAACATCTGTGTATTTTGGTGGCATGACAAATTAAGAATTTACTTACATTAGAATAGAGACAGAGAGAGCTTGTTAAGCTGAAAAGAAAGGTCTTGCAGCAGAGAATGGATGTGCAAAGAACTGTGATTCTGCGGTGTTCAGTATTCACATGTATGAGAAACAGTGCTGGGTTCTGCAGCTGCAGACAGTAACTAAGCTGGCTGGCTAATGAAGGCCACTTGGATCAGGCTTCTGAAACGAGCCAAAGGCGGACGGCTGAAGAATTCAGATATCTGTGTAAGCCATACATTTCAATTTGCTGGGATATTTTGCATTGCAGGTGGGCTGGGGGAAGCACTGCTTGCATCTATTCTGTTTGAATTAGCAGGTTTTAATTCCTCTGACTGTAGCAAGAAGAAGTGGGAATAGAATCAAAGATATATGTTGTTTATGTAGATATTTGGCATCATTACCTGTGGTTGGTTATTACCTTGACTGCAGACATATTCTCAGCCACAATTTGATTTGAAATCCTTTCTGTTTTTGCTGAATGGTTGAGACAGATTTGAGCCATTATTTCCTGAAGGAAAAGGGATATCATTTGAAGAGCTATTTTTCAGTTAAGATATTATCGGTAGCTCATACTGAAGTTACAATCCTTTTCAAGGATCAGAGTCAAATTGCCTTGCTTCTAGTTTGCTGATATAAACCTATTCTTGAAACAGCTGGACATCCTTTAGCCTGCAGTGCACCATTGATACTATTCCACAGAACCTATCTTTGCAGAGCAAAAATCATTTGCTGAGTAGAAGGAAGGACAAAAGAGTAAGCATAATTCTGGACAATGAACACTGGTTTTCAGAATGGCTTCAGAATTAAAACTGTTCCTATGCATTAATTTCTTATGGACGCTAGCTGCAGTTACTGCAGTTAAAAAATAATAATAGCAGGATTTTCTGTTGGCTCTGAAAAAGAAGCCCCTAGAAACATTTTTTGAAACAAGATAATAATTGTATTTTTCAATCTCTCTTTTGCTCAGGGTTCAGCGGACTCCTACACCAGCCGTCCGTCTGATTCAGATGTGTCTCTTGAGGAGGACAGAGAGGCAGTGCGGAGAGAGGCTGAACGTCAGGCCCAGACTCAGCTGGAAAAAGCAAAAGTAAGAGGTGGGGGTAGGGGTGATTCAGGGGAATGATTGTTCTAATAAGATAATTATCTAATTTTTGATGGCATCTTTCTTATCTGTATAAAAAGGTAAATCACAAAGGTTACCATCACATACAAATTGCATAGTAGTTGTGAATGAATTGTTCTTTCAGTTACATCACAATATATATTTGAGAGAAGAGGGTTGATTACTGCTTCTCACATGATGCAAATTACTGTCTCAAAGAGAACTATTCTGTTTTATTTCCTATGGAGACATTACAAAATAAGTAGTTTGCAAAATGTAACCAAAATTCTCTTACAATACTTTGCAAAGTATTTGAATATTGCATGTTAGAAAAAAAACTATTAAAAGATTATTCATTATAGCAACATATTCTAGACATAGGCAGATATGAATGGTTCAGTACAACAGGGCTAATGAAATTCCGATTCCTACAGTTAAACAATGTCATTGATTGGGACTCAGAAGGTGCCTGTCCTCTAGAATGAGATTCCCCTGATGACATGTGGCTCCTGCCTTGATGATGTTCTGGAAAGTCTTAAAAATCTGGCTGTTCTCTTGGGATAAGAGGATTTGGTCCCTGCTTGCATGTGTATAGATTGATCTGCACTGGTTCTTCTTTTTTATTTCTTTTATTTAATTATTGCATTATATTTTTATTGTTTAATTGTACACCACCTAGAATCAATTCAGTGTTGGACAGCGCCAAAATAGAATGAATTAATATTTATAATATTTGGGAATTTTGGATTGTACAGCACTACCATGTGCATCCTTTTTTTTTTAGTAAAAAGAGAAATTAATACATCATTTATTCTGTTATGATTACCTAATATCTTAACTCTTATGTTTCCTTCCTTTTACTTCCCATCTACATTACTAATCTCATTCTTACTATTTCTGAAAAATAGCTATACTTTTCTGAATATTCCTTGAATTTTTCCTTTTTTCTGTTTATCTTCAAAAGCAACTAAGTTTTTATTTTAAAACTGATTTCCCTAATCATATAGACTTATAATTGAGCTTTATAAAATAAAATGCAAACAAACTATATCACTAATACTAGAGTGATATAAGGTCCTGGATGAAATGGATTATTTGGACCTCTTTCAGTCACGTTTCAGGCTGAATTATAGGATAGAAACTCATTGGTCATGCTTGTGGATAATCTCTTTCAAGAGTAGGATGAGGATACTGCATTCATCCTGGCTGTCCTTGACTTTCAGCAGCTTTTGATACATCGATCTTAGTGTCGTTTTGGGGTGGCTATGGGTGATGGTGCTGGGCAGCACAATAGAGTGCTGGTTCAGCTCCTTTCTTTAAGACCGGTCCCAATCAGTGTTAATAGGGATTAAGAGATCCAGCCTCTTGGATCTCATCCTTTGTAGGGTGTCACAGGGCTCAGACTTTCACCACTTCTTTTTAACATCTACATGAATCCACTGAATGAGATCATCTGAAACCATGAGATGAGATATCAGTATGCCAATGATACACAGTTCAATATCTCCATCCCTGGTGATCCAACCGGTGCTGTGACTGCCCTTTCTCAGTGCCTGAGGGCTGTAACAGTTGGGATGGTCAACAGGCATCAGCTGAACGCAGGCAAAACTGTGGAATGAAGGGATCTCTGAATCCAGTAGTTTATGAACATTAAGTCTGCATGGGGTTGCCTTAGTCCAGACAGATCCATTGTGCAACTTGGGGGTCCTCTTGAACCCATGACTCCTACTCAAAGAGTAGGTTGTAGTTGTGGCTAGGAGAGCCATTGTGCAACTTTGCATTGTACACCAGTTGCCCCCTATCTGGATCCTGAGGCTCTGTGCATGATCACTCATGCTCTAGTCATCTCTTGACTGGATTACTGCAATACTTTCTACATGGGCCCACCTTTGAAGAGTATTTGGAAACTGCATCTGGTGCAAAATGCAGCAGCTCACAGTCTTGGGAGCTCCCAGGGCTGCACATGTAACACCATTATATATGAACTGCATTGGTTGCCATTTGCTGTTGGTCGATACTTTTAAAACCCTACATGGCATGGGTCCAGAGTATCTGAGGAGCCATCTGTCCCTGAGGGGACAAGCCTGCCCAACTTGTTCCAGAGGAATAGGCCTGCTATGGATTCCATCTATTAGCTATTGAAGCAGGCCTAACCAAAGAGAAGTACCTTTTCTGATGTGGTCCCATCCCTGTGGAACATTTTTTCATTGGATATGAGAACTTTCCCCTTCCCTTTTGGCCTTTCAGAAGGGTATCAAAGCCTGATATTGTTGATTGACCTGGGACCCTGAGGGGATGCTCACTGCTGGAGGTGGCTGACAGGGTAACAAGATCTCACCCCTGTCCTATCCAGTTGTAGTTTTAACAGACTACAATGGAACACAGGATAGACCCTGCGAAGGGATTTTGGCAAATCTAACTCCATAGCCACAGGGTTTATGATATGTTTGATGGGAAAGGGCCCCACAAACCTGGTTCCTAGCTTTTTCGATGATTGCAAAGATTGTAGGTAACGGGTGGAGAGATAGACACAATCATCAATTTTGAATGGTTTGGATTCCATGCGTTTCTTGTTGGCTTGAGCTTTGTAAGCTTCTTGAGCGTCTGCTAGGGCTTTTCTCACAACAAGCCATATATTTTTTAATTGGGAAACAATTCTTTTAATGATGCCACCAGAGGGCCATTCAGTGGCAGTTCAGGCATAGGAGTAAAGTCTTGACCCATAGCCACCCTTAAAGGGGTGAATCCTGTGGTACTATATACCAAATTGTTGTAAGCTACTTCTGCAAAAGGCAACAAGTCAGTCCAATCATCCTGTTGATAATTAAGCATCTAGAATATTGTTCCAATACTGAGTTCGTTCGTTCACATCCCCCATTCATTTGGGGGTGGTGACTGGAATTGAGTCCCTATCAGTCCCAAACAGGTTAAGGAAGGCTCACCAAAACTTAGAAGTGAATTGCACCCCCTGTCCAAAATAATGTGTTGAGGTGCCCCATGTAATTGGTAAAATGATGTAACAATAACTTGGCTAGTCCCTGTGCCGATGGAATTTTTGGGCACAGGGATGCTCACTGCTGGAGGTGGCTGACAGGGTAACCCTGTCCTATCCATCTCTTGACACTTTTAGACAAGAGTTTAGCACACTTTTTAATAATATTTTAATGTTGATTCATTTTAATCTTTTAATTACCTTGTCACCTTGTAGAGATGGGTGGCATAGAAATTTAATACATATATACATATGTATATACATACATACATATATACCATACATGCAATGTTGTTAAGATGTCAGATTCCATATACTTGATATATAGTTGAAGAGAATATTACCCTCTGAACATTTTAGCGTTTGTCACACAATCCTTATGTAGCCCACCACTTTCTCCAGCATGATGAATGGAGAATCCACAGATGGGTTGATCTTGTCTTCCTGCCCTAGAGACTAAGTCAATCAACCTTTGCCACGCCTCTCTCCTTAGGCTAGGAATCCCCAGTCACGACTTAGTCTTCGTCCAAGAGAGACGTGGTAAAGCTTGGCTCTTAGTCCTAGGGCAGAAGCAGTGATCACGTTGTACCTTTCCTTTCTTGTTCTCCCCCATTCCTTTCACTGCACTGATATCAGTGCAGCGTTGAACCGCCCAGTTTTAAACGGCTTTGCAGGCTTCGGTGGAAGCCTCAAGCCTCGTTCGGCTCGGCAGGCCGGTTCTCTGCGGGCGCCATTTGGGCGCCGCGTGGGACGCTTCCTAGACTCGTCCTATTCCTTTTCTGAGCTCGTTTTGGAGCTGTTTGGAGCTGTTTGAATTTCTCATTGTTTTTGGCGCTCGTTCAGAGCGGATTGGAGCTGCTTGATTATTTGCTGTTGCAGGCTTCGGCTGAAGCCCCAAGCCTTTCTTTTTCTTTCAGCACACTTGGCAGTGGTCACCATTTTGGGCACCGCACGTGCCGTTTTACTGGGGGAGGAAGCCCTTATTATTAAAGAAGCCCACTCACTGGGGGGAACAGATTTCCCCATAAGGATTGCTGGGGTGGCCGATTTAATTCGACTACAACGTACAGGTCCGGGAATCGGGGCACAGCCTTAGCGGTGGCCATTTTGAGGGCCGCGGAGCGCACGAAACAAGGTAGAAGCATTGAAATTATTCTGGATTGACATTCCTTGGCAACTTGCTGCAATTAAGTGACTGATTCTCTCACTACAGTCGACCTTGCTTTAAAACAGTTTCTGTCAGTGCTATTCAAGACAGGACGTGGCCAGGCCTACAACAGCTGCCATTTTAGCCCTGCACAAGATTCTCACTTCAGTATTGTCTATCTTCATATCTGACTGTACAAAGTGTGCTGGCCATTACCATTGAGTTGGTCTTGCCGCCACTGTAAGATTGACCAGAGCACTAGCCATGCCATTACTGGTCCTGCTGCCATCAGGAGCATTGCATGTGCACTGGCCGTACCATTAAGTTGGTCTTGCAGCCACTATTGATCTTGAGTACACTGGCTATTCCATTCAGTTGGCCCACAGCCACTATTAGTGCTGGGAGAATATTGGCTATTGTAGCCTCCACCACTGGCCAGTATTCGCTCCTTTCTGTTGAGATCCCTCTCAGCACACCACTGAGATATCTCTGTTGAGATCCCTCTCAGCACACCACTGAGATATCTCTGATTGCAATGGCACACAACACTGCACCTCTGACTTCTCAAAGTGCCTCCAGCAGCACTTCCAGGCACAAGAAGTCCAAGTCCTCCAAACAGGAGGCTGCTGGGAAACTCAAGGCCAAAGCTATCTCTGGCAAAAAAAATCCTCTAAAGCGGCTGAGAAAGAGGCCAGCAGGAGGCACCAGGCTTTAGAGAAACAACTCTCCAAAGCACAAAAGCGACAAGGCAAGGCTGGAGCCGGTCAGGCCTCTCCTGTTCCCACTGAAGGGATTTTAGGGTCTGAGACGGAACCCTTACCCTTTGGTTGGAGGAACTGGTGCCCAGTCTCTGGAATGGAAGCAAGAACCATTGCAGGTTCCTGGAGTGTAGTCTGGCCCAAGGCACTATTGTTATGCAGGAAACCATCTTTCCTAATAATTGGGAAAGCATAGCCAGGGTGACTACACGTTCCCTTTGCACCTGGTTGACCAGGGATCGGATGCTGTCCTGATGTTCCTGAGATAGGTAGACCTCGCACTTCCTTGTATCTATCACCGTGCCCAGGTGAAGGAGGCGGGTGGAGGGAACTGTCTGGCTTTTCTGGAAATTTACTGAAGGGTCTTGATGGACAATGCCAGATCTGACTGAACCGACAGAACCGAGGAGGATTGAATGAGGATGTTGTCCAGGTAACACTGGATACGCACCGGAACGGTCCTTAAATGCGCGGCAAGCACCACCAGGACCTTTGTAAACACCCTGGGGGCCGATGATAGGCCGAAGGGTAGAGCCCTGTATTGAAAGTGGTGGCCTGCGTAGCAGAACCTGAGGAATTTCCGGTGCCCGGGAAGGATGGGGATATGTAGGTAGGCCTCCGTCAGGTCGATGGGCGTCAGGAGGTCCCCTTTTCTGATGCCTGCCAATCTGGATTGGAGCGTTTGCATCTTGATGAATCTCTTGTATGCCAAGTGAGTATTTAATCCTTTTAAATTGAGGATTGCCCTCCATCCTCCCAAGGTCTTGGGAACAACGAACAGAATGGAATAAAAACCCCGTCCCGTCTGCCCTGCCGGTACCGGCTCTATGGCCCGGATCTCTAAAAGATGTCTAATGGCCTCCTTCATGAGACCTTTTTTGACCGGATTTTTGGGCAGTGGGCAAGAGACGAAATGCCTCCACTATCGGCAGATAGATTAGGGCTTGCATAGCAGGGGCGTACCAGACACACTCCCTGCCAGTTCCAAGTCGGATCACCGCACACTCCACTCACAGTGCGGCAACCTCAGCGGCGTGGGCGACACAGGCGTCAATTGAGGGAATATGCAAGGCGGCGACGTGGCCGTCGTCTTCCCCTGTCGTGAGGCACTATAACTTAGATAGTTCGCCTCTGCGGACGCCTCATTTGGCAGGAGAGTTCTCCAGCGGGTAGTATCAGATAGTGGGACACAGGCCCAGACTGCTTCCCACCCATAGGGACAGTGAGGCTTTGGTATGTCCCATCTGTGGATTTTCCATTCGTCATGCTGGAGAAGGGGTGTTGTCTTACCTGAACGCCTTTTCTCAGCATGACGATGGAGAATCCACTCCCCCCCCTTTTTAAGGTCCGTCAGGTCCTGTGTCGGGGGTATTTGAGCCACCACATTGATATGTCATCAACAGCTGTGCCTTTGTCGTGACTGGGGATTCCTAGCCTAAGGAGAGAGGCGTAGCAAAGGTTGATTGACTTAGTCTCTAGGGCAGGAAAACAAGATCAACCCATCTGTGGATTCTCCATCGTCATGCTGAGAAAAGGCGTTCAGGTAAGACAACGCCCCTTTTCCCAAAACTTGTTAAGTATAGGATATTGTTTTAAAGAAGCATTATTTTTGTAATACCTTCAACAAAATTCTGTCTTAGAGTATCCTTTATCTACAAATGTAATGGAGTTCAATAAATTCTGAATGTTTTTTATTGTATAAGTCATAATTTGAGGTCTATTGACTCTCTTTAATTGCACAACACGTGGACAGACTTCATCATAGTTTTAGTTGAGAAACTCTGAGCATCCTAGACCAAGCTAAAGTAAAAAAAAACCAACCCCCCCCCCCCCAACACTAGATTTTAGATAGTTATAGGCCATTTAGCCCATCTCTGGAATAAAATGTTACAGTGGAGGTTGTTCACCCAACTTCATTTTGTTTTTGTTTTTCCCTTTTTTATTGGGGAAAGGGAAGGAAACATATTGTATTACTTCTTTGGATCTGAATTCTGTTTTTTTCCATTTGAAATTCCCTTGGATTGCTTGATGGATACCATTTGCTGTAAAGAGAAGGAAAGAAAAGCAAATGGTGCGGTTATTGACTCAGTTTCACATCTCAGTGGCTTTTAGTACTGTTCATAATGATGTCTTTCTGAAATGTTTCATTGATGCGGGATTAGAAGGTAGCATGCTGCAAATACTTCAGATCTTTATGAATAAGTAATCATAAAACATTCTCTTGTCATTTGAATATGAGGTTCATTTCCTGTCCCAATGTGAAGTTGTTCAGTTAGCTCTCCTGGGTGGGGAGAGGTATCATTTATTTATGGAAAAAATTGAACTCTTATCTTCTCAACTAATAGCCAGTAAGCTATAGAATTCTTAAACCAGTGCTGTCTAGAATGAGTCCAAGAATAGATGGTCAGTATGTAAGCTTCTTTGGAAATGTAAATACATCATATTCTGAATCTGGTTTATATCAAGTGATGAGATTTTCAATTTGGAATTGTTTTTGAACTCAGCTGAATATCCATTTGACTGCTGCAATTAAAATTGTCTTTGTCCCAGATTCAGAAGTATGTTTCTTGTACCTCTGACTTACTAAATATACATCTGGTCATACTTTAAACATAGCCTTAGCTACATTAAGCCTGGAATATTACAATGTTTGTATGTGAGACCATCCTTAAAAAAAACACTGAAAACTTTGGAAAGTTAAAATAAATAGTAGAATACTTAGGCTAGAACACTTAGGTACTTGAAGTTATTTTATTTATGACTTCTGTTCATTCTTTTTATTCTGTCTTGCTTGTTTCTGCATACAAGTCATTGTGTGCATTCTTCTTATCCAGAATCCCTAAACCAGCACTT
This sequence comes from Azemiops feae, assembly GCA_023970755.1. NCBI lineage: Eukaryota > Metazoa > Chordata > Lepidosauria > Squamata > Viperidae > Azemiops > Azemiops feae. Next base: position 163,195 of record JALGBA010004226.1, on the reverse strand, counting down.
CCCAAATACCCCTGTTATGATTAGATAATGAATTTTTGTGTTGTTTATTCTCAGAAAAACTTATTTTACCCAGTTTGGGAAACACTGCCCTAAACAATTTAGCTTGTGGGATTCACTTTCTACCAGTCAAGGGAGGTATACTCATGTGAAAAAATAAGTGCAGCCTGCATAACAGATGTGAACATACCAATATTTTATTTTTATTCAAACAGTATATAAAGTTAATGCAATTGAACAAAAAGATATGAAAAACTGACTTTGTAATTTATTGAACAAAGAAGTTATACCATTTCCTTGGCTCTAATACCTGATGTTGCTCCTTTTGGCAGAAATAATCTCACTAGGCATTTTTGCTAATTGCCTCTGACATTGACTAGAAAGATTTTTTTTTCTCATTCCTCCATACAGAATGTTTCAGCTGTGTGATATTTGAGGGATTTCTTCCTGTTTCAAATCACCCCACAGCAATGGGTTTTAGATCTGGGCTTTGCTTGGCCATTCCTGACCTCCATTTCCCCCTCTGTCCCAATTACTTGGTGGCTTTACAGGAAAGTTTAGAGTCATTGTCATGTTGCAAAATTCACTTTCAGCTGAATTTCAGTCTTCTGACAGATCAACTTATGTGTTATCTTCAATGACCTCTGAAGGCTTAAGACTTGAGTGTGGACTAAGTAATTGTGAGCTGCCCAGGTCCTGATGCTGCATAGCAGTCCCAAACCATAATCTTTCTACAATCATGCTTTACACTTGGTATTGGGTTCTTTTGGTGAAATACTATCTTTGGTTTTTGCCAGATATGTCTTCTGGTACTTTAGCCAAATAACACTTATCTTTGCCTCATATGTCCAGAGTACATTGTTCCAGACGTCCAGGTTTTTGCCTTGGTGTTCACAAACTTTAATTTTGTCTTGATATTTTTTTGGATCACAAACGTTTCCTCCTGGCATACATCCCACGTAGATCTAATTTGTGCAGCTTCCTCTTAATGGTAGACTTGTGTGTTTTGTCATAAGTAATGATGAGAGCTACTTTAAGCCATGTTATGGAATTATGGGGTTTGTAAAAACTTCGTTTTGCATCTAAGCAAGTTTGCAGTTGTTTGAAATCATTTGTAGATGATCTTCTGGACAGTGGAATGATTGTTGTCCAATTGTTGGGCGATTTTTTAAAAATCCTTCCAAGATTCATAGGCATATATAACCTTTCTGAAGGCCTCCCAACAAAGAGCAAATAAAAATAAATGTCTTAGTTTTAAATTACAAAGGTTCCTCTCAGATTTTCTCTCACAATGTTCTAACCACTTGCATCAGATCTGGTATACTAGATTCCAATTTTAGAATTTTGAGATAAAGGTAGTTCTCAACCTATGACTGAAATAGAACTCCAGAGCTTTCCATAATACTGCACAGACCATTTTAAGGAAGTAGAACGGATGGCTTTGGTGAAATGAGAAGCAGGCCCAAAGTCTGCATGGACTTAGGATGGGGGGATGGTGGAGATAGGGGATGCTGTGGGATCCCTGAGTTTGGATATAAGGAGCAATGAATGAAGGGGTACTGCAGGAGCTGTAATTTCGGGATTGGGTCATAAATAGCATTTTGGGCATCCACTATAACTTTCAATGGCCACTAAGCGACAGGTCCAAGTCAAGAACTACCTGTAACGATAAATATTAGGAGTATACTTTACTTTTTCTATATATAAAATTTACATTTTAAAAAAATTAAATTACATAGGGAACTACAAAATGTAAATGGTACATGATATTTATTTTAATATATCCCATTTATCAATATTGTTGAAATGAAAATCAGATGTCTCTATGTTGAAATATGTTTCTATGATGAAATGTCAAAAATTTCAATGGAGCATACTTACTTTTTCATATAGCTGTATGTTGACATACAATGGCATTTTTGAATAGAAAAAACTGGATATTTAAATTTTCATAGCAAAATTTGTCGGACCTACTTCTGATGGATTTTATTTATTATTTTAACAAAATGTGCAATCTCTTCCTCTACTGATGGGCTCTAGGCAGTGAACAATATTAGAAAAAACCCATAGAATATAAACAACTAAAATTAATACAATTCATTTATAATACTATCCTATGGTTGGCCCCCTCTATCAGCTTGGGCTAAAGGTATGATTGTCTTCTATTTCTGTCTACTGTTTGTCTTCTAAATGCCCACAAATATAGGACTTTTCTGTGATAGATTCTCTTTGTGGGCATTTAGAAGGCTAATAGTCTTAGTTCATCGTGCCTCTGACCCAGGATGATGGAGGGGCCAACAATTATATATTCATTCAAATTTTGAATCATTTTAAAATAAATTCTTTGAATGCTGTTTTTAAAAGTAAACATTTCTCTGTGTTAAGATGCTTATAATTATGAATCATCGTGGGAGCTATTTTTGAGGGCAGAATATATAAACAATTTTATAAAGAAAAAATATTTCTTAAATGGACTGGTCTGGCTTTTATTAATTTCTTTCAATGTGTCTAAATCAACTTGAGTCCTTTTAGTTCTCCATTTTCTAAAAACTAAATTATGCTAGTGACTTTTATTATTTATTATAGCATATTTTATTAAGACAAAAAAAAAGTTGTCCATAAAAGGATTCAAATTGAATTTGCAGAATTTACAGCAAAACTGAATGGGCCAATAGCACTTATTGCTAAATTAATGCATCTTTTATTGATGAGAAAATCTATGTGAATTTTGCTAAGGAATTTGGCATAGTGTTACTGAGTTGGATAGACGGCTAACTCTTATATAATATTTATGACCTCTGGCAAAGCTACTGAGCAGCTGCCAGCAAAACAAGACTACTTAAAACTGTTATTTGCATACATCAAAACAATGTTCTCCCTTCAGCTGATTGAGGAGCAAACTCCACATTTGACAGTGTACTGACTGTGAGACAACTTGTAAACAAGAGAAGTAGGAGAGCACTGACATTATCAAGCTGCTATGACATTGCTGTTTCAGTACTACAAAATTATAATGGTGTAACTTGTCTGTTAATAAAATAATACTGAATTCAGAAAAACATTTTAAGTAGATGTTGAATATGTATAGAAAGATGTGAAAATTGCAAATATTCCTTAAACTTGTAGATAAGATATATTTTCAACAGCCATCTATGAAAAAAATGGGTAAATTGTTCAAAAGGCATACAATACAAAGGAAAGAGTACAAATCACCTATGTTCAAATTGTTAAAGTGGTTGTTCCTTTTCTAGATCCAATGGTTGCTTGTAATTCACTTTCTATTTCAATATGGGAAGATTTTGCAACCTATGTCAGCCAGAGAAAGATGTGACTGCTTTAACATTTTAAAGAGAGGTGCTTTGTATATTATCACATATATAGTACATTATTGCAGCCTTACTAAAAATGATATCTTCAAATTGCTATTGGTTCAATCATCTCTGTGAATTTTGCTCTTTCTCTTGCTTTTATTTATTTTTTACTTTTACAATTATAAACATACTTCAACTTAAACTTGAATTCTACTGGGTTATTTTGTTTTGATTTTTTGCAGCAACATATGAATTTTTTTCTTCTGGATTGTTTTTTTTAAATTCCTTACTCTAGTTTCTTTGTCTCCTTAAAGATACATAGTCTGTCAGAATTAGAAATGTCAACTAATTTTTTTAACATTGTGCTTGAAAATATAGAATATAATCAGTACAGTAACAATTTTGTTCATAAATATGGATAATTATTGACATAAATGAACTGTGAACAGCAGCAATAAGGCAACAGGGTTATTTATTTAAAACAATTAAAAATAAAGCATTATCAATGACCTACATTGAGAGCACACTGCTATCAGATTATAAATGCTGGTGGATTTGGTGGGTTGTATGCAAATAGAAAAGTAGTTATATATCATGTTTTCCCGAAAAATAAGCCCTACCCCCAAAATAATCCCTAGCTTGATTTTTGGGGCTGGGCCTAATATAAGCCCTACCCCAAAAGTAAGCCCTAGCATTGTAGTCGTCCAGGGGCTTGAGTGATGGACGTGGCCAGCTTGATGTTGCTGGCGTGGGACGTGAGGGAGCCCAAGCGGGGCTGGGAGGAGAAGGGACAATACCAACAAAGAAGAAAAATAACAGCTCTCAAAAGAAGCCAGCATGGCTGCATAAAGAACTCTCTGATAAATTGAAAGACAAAAAGGACAAGTATAAAAAGTGGAAAGAGGGGCACATAACTAAGGCAGAATATCAGCAAATAGCCCAAGCATGCAAGGATGACGTGAGGAAAGCTAAGGCTCAAAATGAACTAAGGCTTGCGACAAAAGTCAAAAATAACAAAAAAAGCTTCTTTCAACATGTAAAAAACAAGAAAAAAGTTAAGGAAATGATTGGTCCATTAGTGGGAGAAAGTGGCTAGAAGGTGACAAGCAACAGGGAACAAGTAGAACTATTTAACTCATTTTTTGCATCCTTCTTTACACAAAGGGAAAAAACAGTCCAACTTATCAAAAACAGTACTATAAAAAACAGATTAGAAACACAAGTTAAGACAGGCAAGAAAATGGTAAGTGAGCACCTGTCCACCCTAGATGAGTTCAAATCACCAGGACCAGATGGATTACACCCCAAGGTTCTGAAGGAACTGGCAGAATCACTGAACTATATCTTTCAAAGCTCCTGGAGCACTGGGGAACTTCCAGAGGACTGGAAAAGAACTGATGTAGTTCCCATCTTCAAAAAGGGGGAAAAATGGATCCAGGAAACTACAGATCTATCAGCCTGACCTCAATATCTGGGAAGATTCTGGAAAAGATAATCAAGGAATGAATCAGCGAACACCTAGAGCAGGGGGTGTCAAACTGCCGGCCCGCGGGCCGGATGTGTCACACCAAAACCGCGCCCACCCCATTGCTGGCAATGGGAAAAAAGTCACGATACATCGCAACATGTCACGTGACATCGCAAATTTGACACCTGTGACCTAGAGGCAAACAAAGTCATTACCAAAAGCCAACATGGGTTTGTCAAAAACAGATCATGCCAGACAAATCTTATTGCATTCTTTGACCAAGTGACAACATTAGTAGACCAGAGGAATGCTGTGGATATAATTTACCTGGACTTCAGTAAGGCATTTGATAAAGTAGATCACAATCTACTACTTGATGAGATAGAAAAATGTGGGTTAGACAGTATCACCACCAGATGGATTCGTAGCTGGCTGACCAGCCGTACTCAGCATGTGGTCCTCAATGGAACTGCATCTACATGGAGGGAAGTGTGTAGTGGGGTGCCCCAGGGCTCTGTTCTGGGCCCAGTGCTCTTCAACATCTTCATCAATGATTTGTATAAGGGGATAGATGGGGAACTCATCAAATTTGCAGACGACACCAAGCTGGCATGAATAGCCAACACTCCAGAAGATAGGCTTAAGATACAGAAGGATCTTGACAGACCTAAATATTGGGCGCTATCTAACAAAATGAAATTAATGGTGAAAAAAGTAAGGTTCTACATTTAGGCAAGAAAAACCAAATGCACAGGTACAATATAGGTGGCACCTTGCTCAATAGTAGCAACTGCGAGAGGGATCTTGAAGTCCTAGTAGACAATCAATTAAATATGAGCCAGCAATGTGCTGCAGCTGCCAAAAAAGGTAACACAGTGCTGCATTAAGAGAGGGATAGACTCAAGATCACATGAAATGTTAATACCACTTTACAATACCTTGGTAAGGCCACACTTGGAATACTGCATCCAGTTTTAGTCACCACGATGTAAAAAAGATGTTGAGACTCTAGAAAGAGTACAGAGAAGAGCAACAAAGATGATTAGGGGACTGGAGGCTAAAACATATAAGGAACGGTTGCTGGAATTGGGTATGTCTAGTTTAATGAAGAGAAGGACTAGGGGTGACATGATAGTAGTCTTCCAATATCTCAGGGGCTGCCACAAAGAAGAGGGAGTCAAGCTATTCTCCAAAGCATCTGAAGGCAGGACAAGAAGCAACGGATGGAAACTAACCAAAGAGAGAAGCAACCTAGAACTAAGGAGAAATTTTCTGGCAGTTAGAACAATTAATCAGTGGAACAACCTGCCTCCAGAAGCTGTGAATGCTCCAACACTGGAAATTTTTAAGAAGAGATTGGAGAACCATTTGTCTGAAATGGTATAGGGTTTCCTGCCTGAGCAGGAGGTTGGACTAGATGACCTCCAAGGTCCCTCCCAACTACTACTACTACTACTTCTTATTATTATTAATTAATAATAATAATATAATAATAATAATAATAATAATATAATAATAATAATATAATAATAATAATAATAATATAATAATAATAATAATAATATAATAATAATAATAATAATAATAATAATAATAATAATAATAATAATAATAATAATAATAATAATAATAATAATAATGTTTTGCATGGTACAAACGAGGTAGGAGATACTGTTACCGCACAAAAGCCATTTATTCCGAGTTGACCAGTGAAGGTGATTTCACCTTTTACACTGTCCCTTGACTAGAAAGGGTCTAATTCAGGGATTGCTTCCCTTTTCCTTCAGCATGGCCCAAGCTCCCCACACTTCTTTCCAATTCTCAAAGCCTCAGTGATTCTGTTCTCTCCCTGCCTTCCCAGCGTGCAAGCCTAACCCCATCCCCTTCCTTCGACTACCACTTCCTCATTTACCTATTTCCACCCACGCGGGGCAGGCTTTCTTTCTCGTCGCTTGTTCTCCAGGACTGTTTTCTTGCATGGCTTTGAGGCAGCAGCTGGATGAGTTTCAAAAGTTTTGCTTGTTTACTTTCTCAGCAGCAGAACACTCCCCACTCTGAAAGTAGAAGGGAAGAACACCCGTTGGTTTTCTGCTTATGGGAGGGCTCTGCCCAGTTTGATTATTGGCCCTCATGGGTGGAAATAGATAAATGAGGTTGTAGTTGAAGGAAGGGGGTGGGGCTATGCTTGCAGTCTGGAAAGGCGGGAAGAAGACTGAATCACTGAGGCTTTGAGGCAGAATTGGAAAGAAGCGCGGGGAGGTTGGGCCATGCTGAAGGAAAAGGGGAGCGATTGCTAAATTAGACCCTTTCTAATCAAGGGACAGTGTAAAAGCTGACCACATTCATTGGTCACCTCGGATTAAATGGCTTTGGTGGGGTAACAGTATCTTCTTCCTCGTTTGTACCATGCAAAACTCTGTAGTTCCTGTGCTCGGCCCCACCTTTCAACCTGGTCCTCCAACGGCACTGCCACCTACCACTCCACCCACGATGGCCCTGCCTCCCCCCACACCTCTGCTTCCACCTGCAAAATAAGATATCCCCGAAAATAAGCCCTAATGGGTCTTTTGGACCAAAAGACCGGGCTTATTTTCGGGGAAACATAGTACAAGTGGTCAAACTTCTTTAAAATGTAACTTCAATATTTTATAGTGTTCTGAAACCTGGATTTGATAAGAAAATATTATATAGCAAAGAATTTTGCCTTACTATATTTTGATGTTTCATGTCTTTTTTTCTTTGTATGCTTTTTAAAGTTAGTACATCTCAGAAAATTGGCAACCGGGACAGAAAAACAGTGTGGAGTGCCAGGTTAAAACAGCTATCAGCTATTTTCCTATTCAGGAAATGGAAGATAAGTTTTGTTTTTTAAAAATTGGAACAAAATGGTTTAGACATATTTCTGACAAACAACATAAGAAAAAGATTTAGTTAATTATTTAAGGACATTTTTATTTTTTTAAAAGGCAGAATATATATATTTTTAAAGGCAGAATATATACATATCACTTTGTGTTTTCTGCTTTGGATATTAGTTTAATTCATAGAAGTCTTTTTGATTGAGCCAACAATTACAGCAGCTAGCAAATTAAGAAAGTTATGATTATAGTATATTAGAAAGGTATGAATAAGGTTCTAGTATTTTCAATATTAAGCAAAAATCAAGAATATGGGAGCATAACCAAAAGTTGATAGAAGGTAGTTCAAAACTAATGTTAGAAAGTATTATTTCATAGGAAGAATAGTGGAAGCTTGAAACCAACTTCCAGTGGATCAATCATCAATAACTGAGTTTAAATAAGCTTGGAATAAATACATGTCCATCATCTGACAAAAAAAAACCAAATAATTAAAAATAATACATAAATTAAGAAGAAAACAAAAAACAAATACATCATTAAGTCTTTTTCTGCCATCAGTTTTTTATGTTTCTGTATTATACTGGGAATGTCGACTTTGCAATGACAAAGTTGAAACTGTTTCACACCTAATCTGTGAGTGCAGCAAAATCGCGCAAACTGATTACAAATCTAGACATGACCAAGTTGCTAAATTAATCCACTGGGCATTGTATAAAAAATACGACTTGCCTGTGTCCGAAAAGTTGTGGGAACATAGGGTGGAAAAAGTTGTTAAGAATGAGAAGGTGAAAATCTTGTGGGACTTTTGAATACAGACAGATCGCCATTTGGAACACAATACACCGGATATCGCAGTTGTAGAGAACCAAAGCGTACAGCTGATTGATATCGCTGTACCAGGAGATGCCAGAGTCGAAGAAAAAGAACTGGAAAAAATTACGAAATATCCCGACCTGGCCATCGAAACTGCGAGATTATGGATGAAAACGTGTAACAGTGGTACCCATTGTCATTGGGGCACTGGGAACTATGTCCAAAAACTTTGCAAAATACATCAAGAAACTGCAGCTTCCTGCAATAATTCCAGCAATGTTACAAAAAACTGCGCTACTCGGAACATCTTATATTTTAAGGAGGTACCTGGTTGACATCTAGGATGCTGGTAGCAATCCGTGTCAACCATCAGCGCCAGTCAATTTGAATGTTCAGTTGACTGAGGTTCATGTTTAATGAATAAAAGATGATGATGATGATGAAGTTGGAAGGAACCTTGGAGGTCATCTAATTCAACCCCCTGCTCAGGCAGGAAACCCTATACCATTTCATACAGATGTTGCACATATAAAATACAGTAATAGAAAATAGTAACCATTAAGATATTTTGCCTAAGAATTTTATTTTTATACATACATACATACATACATACATACATATTCTGTATGTAAAATTTTCTTGTCACTTGAAAGTCTTAGTTTGTAAGCCTAGTTCTTGCAGCTTTTAATAATTAGTCATAACTGATGCGACAATACATTGTTTCTTATTATAATGCATACAATAGTACACTAAGAGATCAGTTTGATACTGACTTCAGTAATCCTATTTAATCAATGCAAGTAAATTGAATATAAAAAAGCAGTTTTACCTACATAATTATCTGCAGACATTTTCTATTAATATGTTTTATTTCTAAGATGTATACAGTGTACTTTGAATGCTATTTGTCATTTCAAGGGTTGCCTATCAACAAAACAAAACAGTACTTCAAAAGTATATAAATAATAATAACAGAAGAAATGGCAAAAATACGTTAGTAAAAGTAGAAGTTTACAGATTAAAAAAAAACTGACTTTAAAAGTTTGGAAGATTTTTAAATGCTGAAAAGATAGAAAATTCTTTTTATTCCTAGCATCGAAGTGACAATTAAAAAGGTACAAATTGTAGAAATTTTATATAGTATGCATCACCAGAAATGCCTTGTCAAGAGTTGGGGTGAAAATATTTGTGCATATGTAGGGTGGGGCATACATTTTCCGAAGATATATTGTTTTTAAAGTGACAATATTAATATTGAATTCAGTCCAGAAACAGAATATGATCCATCTCCTAGCAATAGCAATAGCACTTAGACTTATATACCACTTCATAGTGCTTTACAGTCCTCTCTAAGCAGTTTACAGAGTCAGCATATTGCCCCCAACAATCTGAGTCCTCATTTTACTGACTTAATCTATTTTAGCAATCCATCACCAGCATTTTGCATAAATCGCTGAGATTAACTAATCATTTTCCTTCCTTGAACTGTCATACTTCTGTTTATAAAGTTAAAATACATATGCATCTTTTACATATGTACATGCAGACTCTTTATTCCTCCTTTTGCATCAGCTGTATCTAAACCAGGCAGTTCAAACTGTATTTACTTTTTATCTAGACTGATGTTATGATTACCATATTTAAAATAAACAAGAATAGTAAGTCATGGTTTATAGCTGAATCACTAAATTTGTTTTCCCAGATAAAATAGGAGATGGTTATTAATTATTGCTTGTAGAAAAGTAAGAACAGAGAAGTTGCTAATGCAGGCAAGAGGCTTTTACAAATCTCTGCTTAATAAGATGAGATTGGATGATGAAAGTAGGTCAATATGTGTCCACTTTTGGAAAGTATCATTTACTTTGGAAACTTAATCTAAAATGTCTTGCCCATTGGAATTACTATAATCTGAGAATAATGCAAACCATTCCTGTCATAACTATATTAGTACTTAATGAGCATTTCATCCATATCCACTCAGCTGCTCATTAGAATATATTTATCTAGAGGGTTTTTTTTTATTTTACCATTTTGCTTTATTTGTGTCTGTTGTAAAATGTTTCAAATTGGCCTTGATAGTTTGAGTATTTAAAATACATTTCACATGAAGATTAAACCATCATAATTCTTTTTTGGGGAAACTAAACACAGATTATATTTGTTGCAAAAGTTAAAGCATATCTCTCTTCTTTCCACACAACAGTCCTTTTTTGTTTTTCCTTCTTTTAGCAACTTCTAATGAAAATGTTTTTTTTACAATAACTATAATAGAGTTGGAAGAGATCTTGGAGGTCTTCTAGTCCAACCTCCTGCTCAGGGAGGAAACCCTATACCATTTCAGACAAATGGTTGTCCAGTCTCTTATAAACTTCCAGTGTTGGAGCATTCACAACTTCTGGAGGCAGGTTGTTCCATTGATTAATTGTTCTAACTGTCAGGAAATTTCTTCTTAGTTCTAGGTTGCTTCTCTCTTTGATTAGTTTCCATCCTTTGCTTCTTGTCCTGCCTTCAGGTGCTTTGGAAAATAGCTTGACTCCCTCTTCTTTGTGGCAAACCCTGAGATATTGGAACACTGCTATCATATCACCCCTAGTCCTTCTCTTCATTAAACACATACCTAATTCCAGCAACCCTTCTTTATATGTTTTAGCCTCCAGTCCCCTAATCATCTTTGTTTTTCTTCTCTGTACTCTTTCTAGAATCTCAACATCTTTTTTACATCGTGGTGACTAAAACTGGATGCAGTATTCCAAGTGTGGCCTTACCAAGGCGTTATAAAGTGGTATTAACACTTCACGTGATCTTGATTCTATCTCTCTTGTTATTGCAGCCTAGCACTGTGTTGGCTTTTTTGGCAACACACTGCTGGCTCATATTTAAGTGATTGTCTACTAGGACTCCGAGATCCCTCTCACAGTTATTACTATTGAGCAAAGTACTACCTATACTGTACCTGTGCATTTGGTTTTTCTTGCCTAAATGTAGAACCTTACTTTTTTCATTGTTCAACTAGTTTTTTCTCCTTCTCCTCTCACCCCAAATTTGTGACAAAACTTTATCAGGATTCAGGCATTGATTCTTTTCTTGTCAGGCATGAACAGCAAACCCCACATGAACAGAGTTCAAGTTAACTACTTTATTATGTTCTGCCTTTAATATAGGAATATTAGAGTTGCCGTAATATAGAAATACTAGTGCTGAAGGTAATGACTGACCCATATTATCCAGCTAGTTTCTATGTTAAATGCAGGACTAGAACCCAGTTCCCTTATTTCTAGCCCAGAGACTTTACCATTGGATGAAACTGGGTCTTTATATGCCATAATATGAAATGTTTTTTAAAAATGTGTTTTTCCAGTTTAAAATCTTACATATATTTGAAGATGATTGAAAAGATGATTGGACCTAGATAACCTGGACTGGAGGACAAGAAAACTAATGCAAATATGTCATGCTTTGCACCCAAAATGTGATATTGATCAGTTGTATTTGCTAAAAGCTGAAGTGGATAGAGGACTTCTACAAGTGAAACAAACTATAGAAAAAGAAAAGCATGGTCTGAATAACTACATTAAGAAAAGCCAGAAATCCTTGCTGAAGGAAATCAATCAAGGAAAACTGTTAAAAACAATAAAGGTTGAATTAAAACATTAATCAAATAAAAAAAAATAAAACCTTATTTGTTAATTGTACAAACAAGCCAATACTTGAAGGACATATAAGGGAAGGTTAAAAAAAAAACCCTATTGGGAATTGGTTAACATCAGGAGCATTACAGAAAGAAATTGAAGACTTTATTTAGCCGCTGCAAAACAAACTTTGCCAATAATTGCATGAAGGACAAAATTCAACATGTAACAAAGAATAGCAAATGTCATTTTTGTAATAAAGGAATCAAATAGCTCACCATTTGATCAGTGGCTAAGTGAATTCCTGATCTCCATTCTTTTATACAAGGATTCCATTAGTCTTTATTGCCTTATATATTCAGATTCCTAACATGGTTTGTTCCATCTGAGAAACTAGTCAGCATATCGCCCCCAGTAATCTGGGTCCTTATTGTATTGATCTCGGAAGGATGGAAGGCTGAGTCAACTTTGAGCCAGTCAGAATCAAACTCTTGGCAGTGAGCAGTGAGTTAGCCTGCAATACTGCATTCTAACCACTGCACAACCATGGCTCTTTTTAGATCAATTCACAGAAATTGATATTGTGAACATGGCTATTCCATATTCAGAAGCATTTGTGTAGCTGGATATCAACCAGGTCTGATCTGCTAGCACTTTTATATGGATTTATATTACAACATTCAAAAGCTAATTGACTTTATTTTTAGTTCTGATATCAGGAATTTTGTGGGTGGAGTTAAAAAAAAGTAGCCTGTCTTGATTTATCTGAATACTTCGGATAAACACATGTGATATACACCACATATAGTTATGTAGATACAGTACTCAAATCAGAATAATTGATAAATGTATTATAATCTAGTTTCATAATGGATTGGAACCCTTGGAACTAAACTAAAATCAATAGGTTACTTGCACTTTTTAGTAATAGTAGAAACTAAATTCCAGAGTTTTATTGAGACAGATCAAATTTATATATTTGCTTGCTTGCTTGTTTGTTTGTTTGTTTATTTATCTATCTGGGCAGCTTATAATGGCATAAAAGTAGAAATATAAAAGCATTAAGATTAATAAATAAAGATTAAAAATCAAGAGCATGGACAATACGGGGATGGGTTTTTGTCTCTTATTCAACCAACTACCTCCAGCGTAGTATATTCTCATGAACAACAGAACCAAACTAACAACAGATCCAGGTTTCAAGCCCTTCCATAAAGATAGAAGGATGAACACATGAACTCATCTCCAGGGGCAAGATGTTCTAGAGTGGAGGACCCATGGCAGAGAAGACTTTTCTCCTAGATTCCACTAGCCAAAATTCCTTAACCAATGGGTTCTGCAGAAGGCATCCTCTCCTGAGTGAGTGGTTCAAGCCAATCTGATTGGGGCAAGACATCCCAGATAACTGGTTCCCATGTCTAAATGACCCAAAAGCAAACTGGCAATCAATGCAGCTCACAATACAGTCAAACAAACATCACCCTAGGGCTTTCAAACTGTCTGCTCTGCTGCTTTACCAGCTGATCATCTTCATTCTTATGCTAATGTCATATAATTCAATCAGATTTCTGTCATGGAAATGCAATACTGTTTAGAAATCTTATTTAGTTTAGTAGAACACTCCAAGTTAAATAATTAAGTTCAGTATTGCTTAATTCCTTTTAGAACATAGAATATCAGAGTTGGAAGGAACCTTGGAGGTCTTCTAGCCCAATTCCCCCTTAAGCAGGAGACCCTATCATTTCAGACAGGTGGTTATCCAGTCTCTTCTTAAAAGCTTCCAGTGATAGAGCACCCACGATTTCTGAAGGCAAGCTGTTCCACTGGTTGATTGTTCTCACTGATAGGAAATTTCCGCTTAGTTCTAGGTTGGATCTCTCTTTGATTAGTTTCTATCTGTTGTTTCTTGCCTTGCACTCGGATGCTTTGGAAAATAAGTCGACTCCCTTTTTTATGGCAACCCTTCAAATATTGGAACACTGCCCTGGTCCTTCTTTTCACTAGATTAGGCATACCCAATTCCTGCAACCGTTCATCATATGTTTTAGTGTCTAATCCCCTAATCCCCTTTGCTGCTCTTGGCTGCACTTTTTCCAAAGTCTCCACACCTATTTTATAGTGTGATGACCAAACCTGGATCTTTTTTTTAAAACAATAAATGGGTAGATTTTACAATATCGACCCCTTTTTTTTACACTAGCCAATTGCTTCAGCAAAAAGGAAAATGTTGAGAATGGAAATGCAGGATCACATCACTAACTTTACCTAAGTTCATGAGTCTTACTCCCCAACAGTTAGTAGGAAAAAGAAACTTCTACATAGATATCTTATTTTTTCTTCAGTTTATTTTTTTAGTAGCTATTTAGAAACAAAACAAATAAGAAAAAAATTAAGAATTAAAGAATTAAAGAAATGTATAAGCAATACAAGAATTAAAATAAATATATAGAGCTTATATTAAAATATATAATTTAAGAACATCATTGAGTTAACAATTTAATTAAATTTTCTGAAAGATTTTATAATCTATTATTTAAAAAAATCTTGTCCTGGTAACATACTCAATTTCATTTCTGTCGCTTTATTTGTCTCATATTCTGCAGTTCCTTTAGTAAGGACTTCTTTTTGTTGATCTGTAAATTTCATAATCTGTGTCATATTTGATTTTTTTTTCAGATTTAAGACCTTTTACTGGGTAGTTGAGAACTATATTATAAAATATATACATTATCATCTCTGTTATTGTTGATACATTCCTCTTCCCATCCCAGATAATGTAATAATTCTTTATTTTGTTTTTCACAGTTTGATAAACCAACATAATTTGTAGTTTATTGCCTTTTTCAAGAAATTTATCTTGTTGTAAGTTTTATTTATTTACTTCCACTGGATTGAATTGGTTACAATTACTTTGATCTTTTGTTCTAAGTCCCAAACTAGGTTCAGTTACTTCAAGTCATTTATGAAAAATGTCCTTGTTCTTGTATGACTTTGTTTCTGTTGGATGCCAGGGATAAACAGTCCTTTCATAAATACTATATCCCATACTGTATAAAAAGATGTCAGGAGTTAAAGTGGTTTGGAAGAAGAGCTTTAATTGACCGTTTGATTTAACATCTTCTTATAACAAGAGGTTATTCAGCTTATACCTTTATATAGGTAAAGGAACCTTTATGCAGTCTTACAGTTATTGGATTATGATATGGATAAATGAGAGTTATAACTTCCACATCTATAAATTGGGTTAATAATAAAGACAGATACAATTTCCACAGGAGCTCAGAATATCCTTGCATGTCAAAGCTGGAACAGGGAATCTGCCTTTTATTAGTACTGCACTTTTTCTGTGCATTAACTTCCTTCAGAAAATTGACATATAAGGAAATGTTCAGTGTCATTTCTTACCAATAAACTATTGCAAATGCAATTCCATTTGTTACTGATCAGGTCACTGCTTTTGCTGTACTCTCTTAAATTCAGAGATATTTTTTAAATTCCAAACTGTAGCATTGATTTTAATTCAGCTTAATTTCTTTTTAAATTGCACTTCTTTTTATACATGTTGCATTGTTATTACGATTATTTTTATTTTTTTCTGTCATGCTTATACCTTCTAGTCTCAGTAATAAACTACTTGCCAAAATGTATTTATTTATTTATTTATTTTATGTATTTATATCTTTAAAGGTTCTAATCTAATGCTTGAAAACATACAGTTAACACATCTATACAGTTTAAATGAGAAAACAGGATAAAATTAAAATAGTAGCATTAAAAATGCCTGAGTGAATATTCCTGAGCCTCTCCTAAGGCATAATAAATATGGGACATGTTTCAACTACAGTGCAGTTTTTTTTCCCATTATTGAAAAATGAGAATTATGAAGTGTCCACTGTGGGTTACATGGATAACTGAAGAGTAATAGATGGACTTTATTACTGAAGAGTAATAGATGGACCTCATAAGCAGCTTAAACGTAAGGTGGATAAGCCTTTCTTAGCTTGGGAGGCAACCAATATGCACTGAATTGTTTCATCAAAGAAACATTGCTCATTATCAGTACTGCTATGGTATGGTATGGGCCAGCTGTATTTCTTGACTGACTTAGGACTACCATAAATCATATATTGCAGCATTGAAACCTGAGTTATGAAGTCATGATGTATCATTTGAAACAGATAAATGTTAAATGACTTTTCAGCATCCATGCTGGTTCCTAGAAGGTAAACCTGTTTCTTAGAGGATGTCTATTTAAATATTGAGGAATCGATTCTAGGTTATTTACATTCTTTTAAAAAAATTAAAAATGTAAAGATCTTTCCTACAAGGCTGTTAGTGGTAATGGCCCTATGCAGTGGAAGTTTAAATATACTAAACTACAATATGAATTTCCCCCCCTTAAATCAGTAACTCTGAAAACATTTTCAGTCATGCATGTAAAGTATTGCAGATTGGTCCACTGGTGGTCAAACTTTCAGCTTTAATCTATTTTATAGATTTTGTACTTGTTTTGCCCAATTATTTCTGTGTGCAAGAAGCTTTGAACTTTTATGTCTCTTAAATGCCTGTTCTTAGGATAATAGGCTCTAGGAATAAATTAGTCTTTTTCTTTTCCTATACATGATTACCAGGGAGAAATTGGAAACAACTTTCTATATAGTGCCAATATTTTAGGTTGTCTGTTTTTAAAAAGCATTTTGAAAGCTGTTTCTTTTAAAATATTCCTATTTTTCTCAGGTTTTTTTAATATCAGTTGTTTAATTTGAAGCATAGATAGTTGGTAACAACTAATACATAGATATCACCAAAGCTGCCAGAACATTTCAAGATGTATACTGCAACTTTTTACAGTGCTGATTATAGATATTAAAAACTTTTCCTTCTCTTAGTAAAGACTGTCTAAAGTTGAATACAAATTAATGGAACACATTAAGGGCTGAAATAGAGCAGATTCACTGTGCAGAATGGTTGTGAAAATTGATGAAAACTTGAGATACAATTATTACTTCTATTTAGATTTTTATAGTTTGGAGCATTATCCTTACAAGTGTACAATTTCTGGGCAGGTTTCTCTTGCATATAGGCAAGACACATCTAATGACGGAAATAAATCTTTTTGCCTCTTTGATTCCTTATTATGAAATAGTTTAGATTTTTTTATAGTCATAAATAAGGCAAGGAGAAAATATTAATACATTTTTCTCTCATTTTCTTTTATAGACAAAGCCTGTTGCATTTGCAGTACGGACAAATGTTAGCTACAGTGCAGCCCATGATGATGATGTCCCTGTTCCAAGCATGGCGATCTCATTTGAAGCAAAAGATTTCCTACATGTTAAAGAAGTAAAATAGTTTACATTATTAATTATTGCAACACTGTTCTGACATACTACTCTTAATTAAGTTTGTTGTTTTATATATGTTAGATATAATTAAAAAATGTTATGTGTGACAGAGATAATAGAGCAATTTGCACAGTTGTTTGGCAGGAGACTCACTGCTCATGCATAACATCTGGCCAGGTGCAACTCCCATCAAATCCTTTCAGTTACTTTGATTGACATACTGGGATCCAGAAAATCAGTAAGGTTGCCTGAGACCAAACAAGGTAAGAGAGTGGATAATATGTTTTCATAGAGGATCATTTAAAGCCAAGCAGTCCCTAGTAAGAGGTGAGTATAAGGAAACATGAAGGTGAAAGATACTGCTTGGAGTGTTAAGACTGTTGCCAATTGTTCTGCTGTGTTGGACACGCAGTGCTACTTAAGATTTAAGAGGGACATGGATGGTAATTTAAGGGGAGGAAGTAGGGTTGTGATAGCCCACATTTATGAAGTTCTCCGTAATTTTTGAAATTTAAAGAGTGTGTTACCACTTTTATTTCTGAATAATCTATCTCAAACCAAAGGAAAAGCCTCGGTTCTATCTTTAAGTCTCAAATCTCAGTCCAGTGAAGCAGAGCAAGATATAATGACACAGTGATGGAAGACATTATAATTATTGCAGTTGCATCAAGTGCTTGATGAGACATATTTAATTCTTGCTTGCAACTTCTGTTTCAAAATATTGTTTTATTTACCCTTATATTCCTGAAAATGAGATAAAAATGGCGATGTCTTTTCCCACAAAAAGCTTCTTCTTTGTATATACGTACACATTAAATAGTCGGCAAGGGAGAAAATTCTCAAAGAGAATAATTTACATTTGAGAGTGCCCAGTAATCTTCTCTACTTATCCATGAAGGTAGAATATTGTTTACAAAGGGACCCTGAATTAGAGAATGGCCAGAGAAGGGCAACTGAGATGCTTAAAGGCATTTGTCCATTTGTCATTCCTGTCTTCTGTTATTCCTTCCCATCGATCTTGTCTTCCTCGGCAGTTCTTCGCGCGTGGGTGTGCGCATGCATTGTAGTGCCCCCCCCTGCCTCGTCATATCCAGTCGATCGGGGTGATTGCTGGCTCATTCATAGCTGTGCTCCACTGTCCGCGCCCAGCAAGTTGGTGCGTGAAGAACAACAGGAACGACAAATGGACATACTGGGAGGAGGGGAGAGTGATAATGGAAGGGCAGGCACAAGACCAGATCGAGACATGCGACTCACATGGGAGGGGGGCGATTGGAGGATAAATCGGCAACAACATCAGATGGCCGGGTGCAAGAAAGACGGGCGGGGGAGACAGATATGTTAGGAGAAGGGCCACAACAAGGAGAGGCAGGACTGACAGGAGCAGGAAGGCGGAAGAAAGGAACAACGGGAAGAAAGAGAGTGACAGGACTAGAATGCAGGCAAGGAGATGCGGGACAACTAAAGCAATTACGGTTAGTTAGAATGGACGGTCCCATTACACGATCAATGGGTAGAGCACGGAGTCAGCTGGGTTTATAAGCAAACTCCCCACCCCCAAACGCTCACTCTGATGACGCTGGCAGTGGACCAGCGAAAGCTAAGGTAGACGTTTTAAAGTGTTGTAAATAGTTGCTTTTATTGTTTTTATTGTTTTAACAATAAACAGCTGTTTTTACATTCATCCCAGTGTTCGAAGATTTTATACTATTATACAAATATGCCTGATAGAGAGAGGGGGGAGAGAGAGAGAGTGAGAGTGCCTTAAACCCTTTAAGTGCTGGGGTATTTTTTTCCACATGTTTCTTTGATCTCCTTTTTTGTTACACTGAAATTACAAATTGGCAAAATTCTGAAAAAAGCAACAGGGAAGCCATTATTAAGGTAAAAAAATGCAAGTACCTAACAGTCATATTTTTTCTATTTTTTAATCACCAAATCAGATTTTTTAATCATTGCTATTATACAAATTTAGTGCAACTTACATTTTAAATTTAAGTTCTGCATAGCTTATTTTAAATTTAGTAAGACAGTTTGCATCCTGTTTCTCTCTGTCTCTTTCTCTCTCTCTCTCTCTCTCTCTCACACACACACACTATATGCATAAAAATATACAGATAGATTATACAACTTCAGTGGAGGGGAGACGGTGAATGAGGAAAGAATGAAAATTGGTCCTTTCCTAAAGCCGAAGTTATTTGTGTATTATGGAGAATAATGATACTCTCCTTGTAATATGTTAATGTCTCCTTTTTTCCAGGGTGGAGTTATGTCCAAACTGATTATAAAAAATATAGTGCACCTCTTTTATCATTGCTGCCTCATACATTAATAGCAATACATGGACAAGAAAATAGTTTGAAAAAAAATTGATTCTTTGGTGCTCTGCTGTTTCAGAGTATTGTTAAAATATAACACTTCTTGCTAAATTATAATCTACTGAACTTTAGTGCTTTCTGAAATAGGGGTCTTAGCATTACCAATCAGAAAACATTGAGTAGCAGGTTTTTTTCTGATGAAAATTTTAAAAACTATTTGGAAAATAATGGAAGGATCCAAATAGCAGTAATCACTTGCATTTGAAATAATTTTATAAAGATCTAGACCGCTATTGCTCAATCTCAGTAACTTTAAGCTGTGTTGATTTTGTTTCACAGAATTCCGCAGCAACTGGACATTCCATGCACAAATCTATTTAGTGGCATTTACCATGTTTTATTTAATGGAGAAATTTAATTCAAAAGCTTGAAAATATGTTGGTCGTACAATTGCTGATTTACAGTTTAATTTACTTATTAAGTTATACTATGTGGACATTTAATCATGTAGTAAATAGAGCTCAATGAGTTTTCTGAATATATTGATCTAGCTGGATAAAATTGAGTTACATAGGCAGCACAAAAATACATTGATACTGACAAATACAAACAAAATAATTCTGACATTCTTTCTTTCAGAAATTTAACAATGACTGGTGGATAGGACGATTGGTAAAAGAAGGCTGTGAAATAGGATTTATACCAAGTCCAGTCAAATTAGAAAACATGAAGATGCAGCATGAACAAAAAGCTAAGCAAGGAAAATTTTACTCTAGGTAATTAAAAATGTCTGTGAAATTATCTCTGATGAAATATCATTATATAACAAAGATCAATTTGTTTATGGTAATGTTCAGTCATTTTCAAACAAAATCAGTTTTTAAAATAAACATTACTTTTATTTCTTCCATTGAAAGGAGAAAAGTGAAAAATCTAAGGAAGTTTATTTCTATTTACATAGAAGCTTAGGCAGAATTTTCATTATGGGAATGTGCATATCATCTCTTGATCATACATGCCTGGCCCCCAAAAAGTTCCTTTTGTTCTTTTTAATCCTTGTGGAATCCTAGGAAAGGTTTTGAGTGCTTTATGCAACTGTATCTTGCTGATGTTCACATACCATTTTTTACTTGAGTGAAAAATGGAAAACATTATGACATCACTGAATTATTCATTTTACAGGCACATGAAATGGCTATAAGATCATGCAAGATCACTTCTCTTCTCTATTGAAAACTACCTCTATGCCAGCAATATGACTGAGTTAACAAAATTTGGCAGGAATCTAAAGTTGGTTTATTGTTGGTTTATTGACACAGAATCAGAAAGCTTCATTGACCTGAATTCCTTCCTCAAGTTTTATGTTAAAACAATGAAGCTGTCAAAGACAAAAAGATAATATTTCATGTTATAATGGCACTTCCTTTCCTCTATGCTTCTTACATTTGAAACAACAAATGTTCTTCCAGAAGTTCAGACCTAATGTCAGCAGAGGAAGTCAGCCCACTTATTTCAATTTGCTAATCATTTGAGTTTAAGAGTAAAAAATCATATGAAAAGCATTAGTTGCTTATCTTCCCTTTTGAGTGGTCACTCAATTTCAGAGTAGACGCTGCAATATAATTTCATTGTTATTAAAATGCATAAAAAGTTACTTAGATCAGGGACTAAAGGATATTCTGGTATGTAATTAAATAATCCCACTGCCTGCCATTTATTACATTGAAAAAAATAATTTTGATAGTATTCAGGGTTTTTCATTCCCTATTTTTCAATCAGTGGTATATATTGACTTTTAACGTCTTACATAATGTGCTTGTAGTTAAAAGAAATCATGGCTAGCTAAATAATGTTGTTACTGTAGCATTCAAATGATCTTGAATTTATATTGTAGGTAAATTAGAAGGAGGCAGACACTAGACTATTTCTAAATTTTGTAAAATAAAATTAAAACTTGTCTTCTCATAGTCTGAACATACTGCCAAGATTGCCTTCTGAAATATTGTATACCTTTATTGATGATTTGCTATCAAGTTGGTTTTGATCCTTAGTAACCACATAAATTTTTTCCTCAATGATTTGTCAGTAACCTGGTCCTGTGTTTTCCAAAAATTGCTACTCAAATCAAGTCCATTGCCTTGCTACTGGCTGTCCTTGTCTTCTCTTTTCTTCTACTTTTCCCAGCATTATAGAGTTCTTCAGAGAGTTATGCCTTTACATCTGTCTGGTGTAGAATAATTCAAGCCTGATCTATTTGTGCCTCAAGTAAGAACCCTGGGTCCATTAGGTTGTATCTAATTAACCGAGTATGTTATAGTTTGTGCATAGTAGGAAATAACTCTATTAGGGATCACAAATCCTTTTAAAACAAAATTTTAAATTATATTTCTGCAATTTCTCATATATAGATATCTATATGTATCATGGACTCCTTGGTGTTTTCTGAGCTTGGTTTTTTTTCTTGTAGACTTTTCATTACCAAACTAAGTAACATCATCCGTACTAGCAAGGATTCAGCAGTTCAACTCTGATTTACAAATATTCTCTACTATCAGGATCTATATGTATCTTTGGAAAAACTTGTTCTTATGTGTCAAACCCTTAATTCTTTTTCAGAAGTTCTCTAAAATGTACTGTGTATCTTTTAGTGTAGAAATCACATAATTATTTGTTCAAGTCCTTGTGATTTTTTATATTGATCTAATTCTACTTGAACTGTTAATTTTTAATCAATAAAAAGGCTCCAGTTTATTCAACAGAAAGTTTTTGATTTGTAAATAATAACTCTGGAGAGAAGAAGAGAGGAGATTCCAATGGCTAATTAGCCTTTGCTGAAGCCTTTCCAGCAAAATAAAATTATTGTCTCCCCTAGCCTGTTAATTCATTTTCTTGAAAGCTCCAAAGTTCTTAGTTCAGATATAGAAGCCATACCCAACTTTCCACTAGAAAATACGAGTTACGTCCAGCAGTAATACAGTCATTCATCATATAAAGTTGTTGTATAAGTGACATGTGTGCAAAATGATCATATTGAAGAAGAGCCATTAGAAAAAATGGAGAAAATCAGATATTCAGTGTAATATTTACAGATTAATTTTGGGTAAGATACATAGCAATAAAAGTCTTGATTGTGATTTTGAATTTGAATTTTGGAGCCATTTTAACTATACATTAGAGCACTTGATTATATAATTATTTGTACAGAAAGCTTGTTTATATTTTCCTTGTGGTTTGCCATACTTGAATTCTATAGCACATATTATTATAATTCTATAAGCATATTCTCTCTTGTTGCTGATTCAAGAAAATTATGAGATTATCAAAAGACTGTTTGTTTGTTTACTCTAGTAAATCAGGAGGAAATTCATCATCCAGTTTAGGTGATGTAGTACCCAGTTCCAGAAAATCTACACCTCCATCATCTGGTAAGAGATCATATATTCTTTACTGTGGTCTGCATAATTGCCTATATCAATATACTTTATGCTTTTCACTCAGGAGGCAAATCGTTTTAGTGATGGCAACCATTAACTTTTCCAAAAGATTTATTTAGTCATGTCTCAAAAAGTTTAAATAAGGTATTTTTGTGCATGTGCTAAAATTGTGACAGAATATACATTTAATAATGAATTGATATGGATAATCACATGTTTGTATTAAAGTAATTTGGTATATAAATAATCTGAGACCCAATTTGCTGAAGTGGTTAAAACACCAACCCTGGGAAGAAACAGTGACAAACAACCTACAAAATCTTATCAAGAAAACTGCAGGAACTTGTCTAGGCAGTGTCCAAGAATTGTTCACAATTGAACAGAAGGAAAAATATTATAAAGCCATAGGGTTGTTTAACTTAATTTTTTAACTGAATGAATAACTAGATAACATCCAGTATCAACTGATAGCATGTTTGATAAATTATTAAAGGTGTAACTTTGTGTGGCTAACTTTAACCTTTCTAGCATCAGTAATGAGAAATTGTACTAGTCTTATGCAGAATATCATGTTCTTATATCTTATATAGTAAAACTACAAAATTGATGGTCATTCATGTATATATTTTTTAAAAAGGGATTTTATAATATCTGGAATACAAGTCTATAATCTAATTATAATTGAATTTATTGTCATATACTTTCTGTGGGTTTCCCACAGGTGATAACATATTATCTCCAAGGTTACTTACAACTCTTACATTATATCATTCTATGATCTTACTGGCAAATGTGGGGAATGAGGTCCAGCAGGATTTTCTACAAGTTACTGTGAAGAGATTTAAGTTAGAAAATGCAGAAAAGGAATTAGTGGATTCATCCATTTCCCTAACTTTTATTGTAATTTGCTGTAGAGCTAATGCCTTGATTATGAGTCTCTCTTTGTTTTCTTTGTCTCTAACATGGAAATGTTAACATTGATTGCACCTGATACTGTTGTTTTGAATGTCTTCAAATTTTGTTAAAACATTTTTGGTTTGAGTAAACAGAATAGCCATATTTAATTTTAAAAATAGAAAGAAATGGCTTAAAATCTATAAAACAACAAGAAATAACTGATTTTGATGCTACAGTAATAGACGACTGCAGTAATAGGTATGGGGCATGATGCTCAGCGGTTAGAGACAGCCTGGGTTCAAGGTCTGAATGCCACTTGATGGGATTGTCCGTTACTTGCTCCAGCTCCTGCAAGCCTAACAGTTTAAAAGCATGCAAATGCAAATAGATAAATAGGTACCACTTTGGTGGGAAGGTAACCATGTTCCATGCACCTCAGCATATAGTCATGCTGGCCACATGACCACAGAAATGTCTTTGGGCAACACTGGTTTCTTTGGCTAAGAAATGGAGATGAGCCCCACCCCCTAGAGTCAGACATGAATGGACATGGGAAATATTTATCTTTACCTTTAACGTAACATAATTAATAGGATTTCACTTTACTGCAAAATGTATTTTTTATTTTTAATGTTGATTTTTTATTATTGTTTTATTACGTTTAAATGATATTTTGTGGTTTTGATTCTTTTTGTCTGTACTCTTGAGAGTAAATTATAAATATTTTGGATAAAGAACAGAGTGTTCTCCAGTCAACATGAATTCTACAGAACTTACAAGTAATAAAGTAGCCATTGCAGTAAAACACAAATTAATAAATCCCATAGAAAAGCTATATTTATATATTTATTTATATAAAACCAGTCAAAACTGTATAATGAAAGAGAATATTAAACACTTAAATTTTGATAGACCAGTATGTTTTTTATTTGTCATTTTAACATTAGTTACAAATGACTAAATTGATTTCTTAAAAACAAAATTCCAAACCACTGGTATGCAGTATTCCTGTCCTTGAATTGTCCATCAGTTATCACTTTTAATAGCTTTAGGAGCATGTAATAGGGCTTTAAGTAGTGGTGGTAGAGTCTGAATAACTTCATGAAGGAAAAGGCAATTTTTCAAACACTCTAGTCCCAAGCTTTATGCAACCTGAGCCCTTTCCTACCTTTCTACATAATACAGTCAAGACAATTACATCAGTACTTTAAAAACAAACTCCCAAAACATCATCCAGTGTTATTACAATCTTAATATTAAATACTCACCATGTTAAAATATGTTAAATGGCTGTTTTTTTTAAAAAAAACAAAAGCTGTTTTAACTTGCTGATGCAAGATGTGTCTTCCTGGAGGTTGGAGGGTGCAATTAAACCCTGGATGTAATTTCTTCTGTTCTTTCAACCAAATGTCTCATGGCAAAGTAAAAACAAAAATATTTCAACACTCCAGCAAACTTACTGTTGAATTATTTTGTATTACTGTTGGTTAAAATTTCTCAAATACCTGAGTTTTACATTTGCACATCAAACTTAATTATAAAACCATTGACACAAATCTGTTGAATTCAATTGGAAGACACTCCTTTCAAAAGTGGCTAGTGTAATGCAACTTCTGTAATGATTTATGAATCATTCCTAGTAGTTTTGTGTGTCATTCAAATATAGAACACACATTATTTCTATTTGAATTCATGGATAATTTTAGCTTAATTTATGACTGATTAATCAGGTGATATTGCATTAAATGGCACAATTTTAAAAACACTTAAGAGCATTTGTACTGCTCTTAATTTCAGACAAAATTATCCTTATATTTATACTTCTTTAAAAAAAACTTCATTTGTCATTTGTATGCTTTGCAGGGATTAAAATTAATTGTATATCTGTTCTTAATTGTTTAATACATGCATAGTGCAATAATATTTAAACTTGAGCAAAGCTTTAGTTTGTTTAAATAGAAATCTAGGTAACTTTCTAACTTTCCCACATAATTACATCATATTTTCATTGATTACAAAAAATAAATTACAGCTGTTTAAAACTGCTGTGGTTTGTGCAAAACCAATTTATTGCATGTAACTATACAATATACAAACAAGATATTTTTTTTAATTTATAATTATTTATCTGCAGTACTGATCTACATTCCTTCCTTGAGAAAATGAAATAATTAGGCTTAAATTTTTTGTTTTGGTCATGGCCCAAAACTTAATCCTTGTATAATTTTGATTCCAGCAAAAAGTATGATTTCCAGTATATAGTGTTTGCCCATGGACAACCAGTGTTTCTCAGCCTTGGTAACTTTAAGATGTATGGACTTCAACTCCCAGAATTTTCCAATCAAGTATGCTGCTGGGGAATTCGGCGAGTTGAAATCCAGACATTTTAAAGTTGCCAAAATTGAAAAAACTTTATTAACTATATTATTCTTTAAGATTGATTAATCTCTGTTCTAAGGATTTTGGAATTTCATAAATTCATCCAGTAACACTGGTTGTAAGAATCTGCTTGTGAATTCAGTGTTCCATACAAATATTTCCTCATTCTTAGATATATATGATCAGTTTAAAATAAAATATATGCATAGATATGAGTTGTTGGTAAAATTGGAAAAATTATGACCAAATATTAGATATAATTTATACTTTTGCCATATATATTCATGTATAACATATCTGTCATTAAGTCAACTCTCAAAACTATGTTTTAATT
Organism: Azemiops feae; assembly: GCA_023970755.1. NCBI lineage: Eukaryota > Metazoa > Chordata > Lepidosauria > Squamata > Viperidae > Azemiops > Azemiops feae. The sequence continues at coordinate 136,409 of JALGBA010004226.1, read as the reverse complement.
TTCACAACTGGCATATGTGTGTGGCACCTTTTTCATGGTATTTTGGTTAAAACTCTGAGGGTTTGGCTTATCCAAGGAAGGGTTTATCTAGAAGTATCTACAGGTAATTTAAAAAAGTATCAGCACATATACTTGCAGATTAGCCCATGTGTGAAATAAGCTAAATCCAATTTTGGGGGTGTATTTTGACACATAAAATTCTTTGTTTATCTGCCAGGGTATATGGTATATTACTCTGAATGTACATATTCTGATATAGTATATTTTTTAGAATTCCCTTTTTCTCCTTCTGTTTGATGGATCTGACATGCAACACTACTGTTTTAATATGTACCTCTCCTTCCTGTCTCATAATTTTATATTGTTTATCTGTATATAGCTATAGATATAGATGCCACTGGTTTAGAGGCAGAAGAAATTGATATTCCAGCAAACCATCGCTCCCCCAAACCCAGTGCAAACACTGTCACATCACCCCATTCCAAAGAGAAAAGAATGCCCTTCTTTAAGAAGGTAACACCTACTTCCAAGATGCCATCTGTACACCTGCTCACTGCACTGTGTTACATTTGAGTCCTGTTGACTGTCTGTGTCTCTTGACAGGACAATAACATGCATGCCTTTGTTGTTCTTTGTTTCTTTTTCATGCTGCTGTAGCTAAGCAGAAACAGAAATCGGTAAGTTTGCGCTGACAGAAGCTATGTTTAATCTGCCATTGGCATCATTAGCATCATCACATACAGTTTATATTATGCAATCACTTTAATACAAATAAATAAACTCATCAAACAGCTGGCTGATCCCATAAAACAGCAGACTAGGCCCTGTGAGTGACTGAGTCCTAATTGCTTATGGTACTTTTCCTTTTTGATGGAATAATAAGCAGCTGAAAGAATATTTTAAAACATCCATGGAAGTAAATTTTCAAGACCAGATAATGCACCACACTAGTGCATGCTTACTCTTTGTCATTTTTGCAGAATTTTTTTATTTGTGATTCAGATTTATAACTAATTTTTGTTAAATCTAAATAGATACTCATCTTGTTCTTTAAAAAGAACCTGCAATTTTTAATTTAGTCAGTATTTAAACTTCTAATCCACTAGGTGCAAAATCTGCAAATGAGCAAGACCAGTGGAAAACTGCAGACTTGTTTTGGCGGTCTACTGTGAGTTTTTCCTATTGTCATATATAAATTATTTCCCATTGTTCTTGCCTTCTCCTCAGCAGTCATATTGTAGTATCTTGCCTATTAGATAACAAAATCTGGTGGCACCTTTCTTAATCAAAAGTACTCCATAGATAGGGTATCAGAGACATAAATCATCACAATCTTTTTCCTCCATCCTGGGACTCTTAATATATTCCACAAAGCCCTATAGAGTTTGTTATAACTGCTGTCAAGCAGTTGAAATATAATTGGTTTTTTTTTTAATAAAATCATTTTTAATTTTTATTTTCAGCAAATACATTCTTACATTGCTTACTCTGTGCATTGCCCTCTCTTAGACAAGTTTATTTTAGATGTGAGTGCCAGCTCTCTTAATTCTTTAACCAATGTGGCCTCAAACTGCAGGATTGGAGTCTGAAAACTAACATATTGAGAGGGTATTAAATTGGAGAAGGTTGATAGACATAATTTCTCAGAAATTCAGTCCAGATGAACAAATTCTCTATTTTTAAATTTTTAAAAATACAATATTCAACAAATACCCATTGCTGCATTAATTTCTTCAGCAACATCATCTCCAGTTGGCAATAGTTTGCAAAATAGAATTGATCAAATTACTAGTCCCCAGTGGTACATCTTGTTGAGAGGCAAAATATGATCTTAACAAATAAAATATATTCTTTCTTGCAGTTGCATCTATATTTTTTCATATATATAATTCTGTTCTTTTTTGGGGGGTTTACACAGTAATCCTGTACACAACTAGCTAAAACTTAGTTATGCTGTAAAATTCTAATTTTTCCTGACTTACTTTTGAGTAGAGGTCAGTAAAATTGTGCCTTATCAAGAAAGGAGTCTATTGGTGGTAACACTACTTACTAATTATTCTTAATTTCTTCTCTCTGTTTTTGTAAGAGAGCTCTCAAAAATCTCAACAAAATTGCCAGGTGCAATGGTAATTGCTATGATATGTTGACATTTGTTCGCCATAATTTGGACAGACATTCTAATTAATTCACTGATGAATCAAAGCATACCCATCAGATGGAAAAATCACCCTCATTAGTTTGGGGGATGAATTTGAAAGAGTAATATAGAAAGGAATGTCTCTTGTAGTCCATTTTAGCCCCTTAACATATTGCCACTGACAGCATAGTTAATTAAAACTGGGAAAAGCTGAAGACTGGCATACAATTGAGTTTAACAAGTACCAGTATTCCATCAAATAAGGTAATTTCTGTACCTACTTACCCTAATTTTCAAGGGTTATGATTAGTGTGAGGCTTTTATAGATAGTTACCATAAGACATGGACATATTACAGCAGGGCCCTGATCTGCTAAATATAAAGCGGGTCATAACATAGTTTTTAAAGGTTGATACATAATGCATGCAAAAGATTATACCTAGCAAAAATAATTCTGATAGTATATATCTATAACACAATGAATTAATAGGCTTTGCTTCTAACCATTCAGACAGATCTGGCACTCTAAAAACTTAAGTTCACATGCTTTTGATGCCTTGGGCACTATATATCATTCTACTTACATTATCAGTTATGTGGTGAATTGAATGAAAACAAACTCTAACACTGATATATGTTTCATGTGGTAGGTTGCTTTAGACTGCTGCTTGCGTGGCATTTTGTGCTGTTGTTGTATTATGTTTGTCCTTGAGTATTCTACCTTATTGCTTTTTGTGGTTTTGCTGTGGATATATTGAATCATTTTGAATCATCCCGCAATGTTGACCTGCATATTTATACTATGTAGGTCCTTGAAAAATAAATTCGGCATACCTATATTTAAGATTTTCTCAGATTGGTAGTTACATTTGACATATATTGCACTCCGCAAGAAAGCATCAAAATTTCAAAATGAGCATTCTGGGTGGTTATTGTTTTTGTTTTTTATTTCCCTTCAAGCACATGAGCTTTTTCCCAACTTCATATAATTGATAATTAATGTGTAAATTTTAAAATTACACATTAATTATAAATTACTTATACATAACTTTGTGATATATATATATATACACACTGTAAATGTGTGATTTATAAAATAGAATGGATTATCTTGAGATGTTTCTGATATTAGCCAGGGTCATCTAGGAAGAGAAAAACTACTGCAGAGGATTTTTTTATGCATTCAGAGTGCAGTTATAGCCATACATGTGGATTCCTATTACCATTGAACTAAGTCCTTTAGCTGTCAGCATGTAGGTAATGGCATTTCAAAATAGTGTCATTAGGATTTAGTACTTTTCAAATTTATATTGATGGATGAAAAAAAACCTTTTTTTCTTTTCTGTTTGCTTTTTCTTTTCTGTTGACCATACTTCACAGTATTATTAAGAGATTGTTTGAAATCCTTTGATTGTATTTCCTAGATTTGGATAAGAGATGGAAACAGATTTCTGCAGATTCAATGAAATCTTCATTTACTTTTTGATATGTTTCTTTTACAGTCATTGTCTTTGCCCTCCTAAATAATTATTCCAATTCAAAATGCAATTTAATCTCACTCTGCAAATAAGATTTGGTAGAAGCATTTAAATTCTTAGAAATATCAATAATATTCATATAATAGTTTCACAATGTTTTCGGAGAAAAGTCTCAGGCAAAGTGATTTTTTTCCTTGATATCAATCAATTTTGTTAAATAAACATGTGAAAAAAAAACTTTGAAACTCGATGTTGGAATTATCTTTTTGATCTTTATCAGACAGAGCACATCCCTCCATATGATGTAGTGCCTTCTATGCGACCAGTTGTTTTAGTGGGGCCTTCTTTAAAGGGATATGAGGTAGGAATATTATAAACCTCTTTTATTTTATTTGAAACTATGCTTTTCAAAATTGAGTAAAAAAGAATTCCATTATATTTTTCCATTATGAATCAGAATAAACTAAAATGGATAAGTATAAAGTCGTACATTTTTTTATCCAGATTTGTCATGACATGTGGATGTATTATTTTATTCCAGGTGACGGATATGATGCAAAAAGCATTGTTTGATTTTTTAAAACATAGATTTGAAGGGCGGTAAGTATTAAGAATATAATCTAATTTAGAGTGAAATTAATATCTCTGTTTTACCCAATTTTATCTGCATTTCTCTGATTTCAAGTTTGGTTGTATATTCTGTTAATTATTTGTAATATTTATTATATCTAGGGATAGAAAAAGAAGTATATTGCCATTAGGAGTAACTATGTGTCAAAAACATTAATCATTCTACCTTGCCTAATTTGGCACTGTATAGAAGAGAAAGGATAGAAATATTCAGTTAAGAAAGATTAAATCTGCTAGGAAATATGGTAATAAAACTTATTGATAGAATTTTAAAATTAGTGAAATAATTCCACTTAAGAAAAAATACTGAGGAACATAACAGAATATTGTAAAGTTTATATGGTAGGAAGAAAGTGAATAGAGAGCCCTCTTCCACCCTCAACTGCATTATGCAGAGTTGGGGATTTTGCTATGGCATTGAATCATTTAGAATGTCACAGACTTAAATCATGGAATTTGGTACTATTTCAGTACAGGTAGTGCTTGAATTAAGAATAGCTCATTTAGTTACAATTCAAAATTACAGTGACACTGAAAAAAGTGACTTCTGGCTGTTTTTCACACTTACAGCCATTGCAGGATCCCCATGGCCACGTGATCAAAATTGAGATGCTTAGCAACTGACTCATATTTATGATGGTTATAGTGTTCCCTGTGATCAATTTTTGTAACCTTTTGACAAGACAGTCATGGGGAAGCCAGATTCACTTAAAAACTGTGTTACTAACTTAAAAACTGCAGTGATTAACTTAACAACTGTGGCAAAAAAGGTTATAAAATGGATCAAATTAACAAATTCTCACTTAGCAACAGAAATTTTGGACTCAATTGTACTCATAAGTCAAGGATTACCTGTATTATAAGATGTTTCTATCAATGTGCACATTTTAAAGAAGAAATTTGGTATTATGTGGAAGATTAAATATCTCATTATTAGTCATGATGATGTTTGTGACCATACACTTTCAATGAAACCTGCTGCTAAAAAGTGCTTAGAGCAGAGGTCTTCAAACTTGGCCCTTTTATGACTTGTGGACTTCAACTCCCAGAATTCCTCAACCAGGCACGCTGGCTGAGGAATTCTGGGAGTTGAAGTCCACAAGTCATAAAAGGGCCAAGTTTGAAGACCCCTGCTTTAGAGGGTCTATTGTCCTAATCTCTTTGGTTGAAGGGTAATCAAATGATATGCCAAAGAAATATTTGATCAAATCTCTGATGAGGTACCATATGTACATTGGTGATAGGGTTTCACCAGCAGCATAAATCTTCATACTATAAGTAGTTCAGGATCCTCTCTCCCATATAAATAGGCTCCTGATAGGTCTAAATTACAAAGAGCATTTGATCTATCACAAATCTTCCTATTTCTGTCTCTGTTACTTTCCTGCCCACCTACACTAGTGGAAGCTCTGTGTGATCATAGAGAGATCTAATGCAGAATCCAGCAGGTTAAACTTTACAATAAATACTGTTTCTGTGTATTCCGTAGCCTTTTTCTTTTTGAACATTTCTAAAGGTAATTTCTAAAGATAAGAGCTGGTAAGGTAAATAATAAATCAAAGAAATAGTGAACTATTTATTCAGTTATGAGTGAATTCAAACTGGGAGTATGGAGAGGTAAAAGGAAGGTGATATTAATGGGACAGAAAGCAAAAGTAAGATTGTAAGAAATAAGATTCCTGTTCAGAGAGGAAATGTCATATTATATGCTGAATGGGTTTTTTAAAAATGTCTCTAGAGATAAAAGCTTATTGTCTTTCTATTTTGTAGCAGCAGCTAAAACAGTTCATTTAAAGATGTGTGTAACATTGAATTCAATTTCTGCTATCTGATTCATTTGCTTTCATAAATTTCATTTCTTCAATTTTAAATAATAGTCACAACATTGTTTGTCTTTTCTTGTGTTTATTTAGTATCTCAATCACACGGGTTACAGCAGACATCTCGCTTGCCAAACGTTCAGTATTAAACAATCCCAGCAAGCATGCGATAATAGAACGATCCAATACAAGGTCAAGCTTAGGTAAGGGTATGAAATGATAACAATATCACCAGCCATGACCTAATTGTTTATTTTTTTAAAAAAATATTCATTGTAATGCCAGCATATTAATTCTAACCTATTTTTAGCAATTCTAGGTCTGGATTAAAAAATATACATACAAACCCCAAATTAACTTTTCTCCTTTTTGAAGTTACTTTTAGTATCAATATAACATTAACTTTTTGGCTTGTTGAGATAAAATTATGTTCAGTTTCAAGGTAACAAGTTTTTGAAGTAAAAATATGTCAAATACTAACTTCTTGGCTTGTTCAGGTGAAATTATCTTCATGTTTCAAAGTAACATCTTTTTCAAATTTTTGAAACAAAAATCTGTCAGATATATTCTGAAACTATGTAAATTAAGGACTTATGGGGAAATGATGAAATTAGAAAATGAACTCTATAATCTAGTGTATAAATTGTTACTCATACATAATCCTATTGATATAAAAGCAACATAGATATTTTTAGAATTGCATTAATCTTTGAAAAAAAGTCTGTTTTCACATTTATATTCATTTATTATTTATTAAATTTATTTGCTGCCTATACTGTATATATAATTAACCAACAGTACTGGAGTACATGTTTAAGGTAGCAAAGATTTCATATCACTACTGACATTCTTGAGATTACAGGTAAGTCACAATTAATTGCATTTTAATAATGTGATCTTTATAATGTTGATAATTTGGTTTAATTCAATGCAAATTGTAAACTGATACAGGTCATGTTTAGTGTAATCCAAACTTCAGTTAACGTGAGGCTAGCACATGTACAGTGGAGGTTAGTGCATGTACAGTTGGGTTTGGAGTTTAAGATGCTGCTAATCTTCACAAATCTGCAAAATAAAGAAAAAGAAGATTCTGTTAGAGGAAAATAGAAGTTTAAAAAAGAAAAGTTACCTTTGCTTTCTATAATTACTCTGTGGCTTTGTTAACTATACATTTAAATTAAAAGTTTTATCCTTTACTATAACATTTTGGTAATATACATATAAAAATATGTTTCAATATTCATTGCCTATTTCTATCAAGCTGGAACCAGTTGCCATAGTTTCCATAAAAATATCGCTTTGAATAGTAAGAATTCAAATAATGCAATATTTTGTAGGATTCATTAATATTAATCAAGACCTACCTGTAATCAAAGAAGGTCTTTTGTTGTTGTTTTTGCAAATCTGTGATTGTGCATTGTAGACATTCCTTAAATAATATAATGATATCAAACAATCTTGACCTAATTTTTTTTAAAGCTATATTGTTTATCCAGGAAAACAAGTAATATTTCAATCAAACAATCAATTTTTATTACGCTCACAGACCAGCATTAACAAATAATATTTTTCCTTGTCTCCTGGCCAATAATTATATTCCAGATTTGGATATCCATAATAAACTCTATGGCTGTTCCACAGACTGAAAATTGTTAAACAAAGTTGCTGACTTTCATTTATCTATACATTGCAGTAAGTGGAAAACTTAAAAATAAATGCTGGTATGATTTCTCACTATTTTGAGAGTATAAAGAAAACCAAAAAGGAGTATTAGAACATGCCAGACAAATTTTATTGCATTCTTTGATAAAGTGACAAAATTAGTGGATCAGAGAAATGCTGTGGACCTAATTTACTTGAACTTCAATTGATAAAGTAGACCACAACCAACTACCTAATAAGATAGTGAAATGGGGAATAGACAGCATCACCACTAGATTGATTCATAATTTGCTGATCAACCACACTCAACTTGTAGTCCTTAATGGAACTGCATTTTCATGGAGGAAAGAGTGCAGTGGGATACCCCAAAGCTCTGTCTTAGGTCCAGTACTCTTCAATATCTTTATCAATGATTTAGACAAGAGAATAGAAGGGGAACTCATCAAATCTGCAGATGACATCAAGCTGGCAGAAATAGCCAACACTCCAGAAGATAGGCTTAAGATATAGAAGGATCTTGACAGACGTGAACATTGGGCACTATCTAACAAAATGAAATTCATTGGTGACAAAAGTAAAGTTCTACGTTTAGGCAAGAAAAACCAAATGCACAGGTATAGTATAAGTGGTACCTGGTTCAATAGTAATTACTGCGAGAGGGATCTTGGAGTCCTAGTGGACAATCACTTAAATATGAGCCAGCAGTGTGCTGCAGCTGCCAAAAAAGCCAATGCAGTCCTAGGTTGTATTAACAGAGGGATAGAATCAAGATCATGTGAAGTGTTAATACCAATTTATAATACCTTGGCAAGACCACACTTGGAATATTGCATCTAGTTTTGGTCGCCATAGTATAAAAGATGTTGAGACTGAGAGAAGAGCAACAAAGATGATTAGGGGATTGGAGGACAGTTGCAGGAATTGGGTATGTCTACTTTAATAAAAAGAAGGACTCGGGTGACATGATAGAAGTGTTCCAATATTTGAGGGATTGCCACAGGGAAAAGATGCACAATCTATTTTCCAAACTAACTGAAGGCAAGATGAGAAGCAATGGACAAAAACTTCTCAAGGAGAGAACCAACTTAGAACCAAGGAGAATATTCCTGATGGTTAGAACAATTACCCAGTGGATCAGCTTGCCTCCATACATTGTGAATGCTCCAACACTGGAAGTTTTTAAGATAGAGATTGGTCAACCATTTGTCTGAAATGGTATAGGTTTTCTGGCTGAGCAGGGGATTGGACTAGAAGACCTCCAAGGTCCCTTCCAACTCTATTATTCTATTTTGTTCCATTCCATTCCATTCCATTCCATTCTATTCTATCCTATCCTATCCTATCCTATCCTATCCTATCCTATCCTATCCTATCCTATCCATTGCTTTGCTTTGGTTTATTTTATTTTTTTTATTATTATTTTATTTGTGTGTGTGTGTGTTTTTAAGAAGAGATTAGACAACCATAGAAAAATGTGGGTTAGACAGCATCACCACCAGATGGATTCGTAGCTGGCTGACCGGCCGTACTCAGCGTGTGGTCCTCAATGGAACCGCATCTACATGGAGGGAAGTGTGCAGTGGGGTGCCCCAGGGCTGTGTTCTGGACCCAGTGCTCTTCAACATCTTCATCAACGATTTGGACGAGGGGATAGATGGGGAACTCATCAAATTTGCAGATGACACCAAGCTGGCAGGAATAGCCAACACTCCAGAAGACAGGCTTAAGATACAGAAGTATCTGGACAGACTTGAACACTGGGCACTATCTAACAAAATGAAATTCAATGGTGAAAAAAGCAAGGTTCTACATTTAGGCAAGAAAAACCAAATGTACAGGTATAGTATAGGGAGTACCTTGCTCAATAGTAGTAACTGTGAGAGGGATCTCGGAGTCTAGTGGACAATCACTTAAATATGAGCCAGCAGTGTGCTGCAGCTGCCAAAAAGATCAACACAGTGCTAGGCTGCATTAACAGAGGGATAGAATCAAAATCAAGTGAAGTATTAATACCACTTTACAATGCCTTGGTAAGGCCACACTTGGAATACTGCATCCAGTTTTGGTCACCACGATGTAAAAAAATGTGAGACTCTAGAAAGAGTACAGAGAAGAGCAACAAAGATGATTAGGGGACTGGAGGCTAAAGCATATAAGGAACGGTTGCTGGAATTGGTATGTCTAGTTTAATGAAGAGAAGGATGAGGGGGGACATGATAGCAGTGTTTCAATATCTCAGGGGCTGCCACAAAGAAGAGGGAGTCAAGCTATTCTCCAAAGCATCTGAAGGCAGGACAAGAAGCAATGGATGGAAACTAATCAAGGAGAGAAGCAACCTGGAACTGAGGAGAAACTTCCTGACAGTTAGAACAATTAACCAGTGGAACAACCTGCCTCCAGAAGCGCTGAATGCTCCAACACTGGAAATTTTTAAGAAGAGACTGGACAGCCATTTGTCCAAAATGGTGTAGGGTTTCCTGCCTGAGCAGGGGGTTGGACCTGATGACCTCCAAGGTCCCTTCCAACTTTACTACTACTACTACTACTACTACTACTACTATTATTATCATTATTATTATCATCATTATTATTATTATTATTATTATTATTATTATTATTATTATTATTATTATTATTATTATTATTATTATTATTATTATTATTATTATTATTATTATTATTATTATTCCTGCTTGAGAAGGGGTTGGACTAGAAGGCCTTCAAAGTCCCTTCCAACTTTGTTATTCTGTAATTCTTGTATAAACTATGTAATGGAGCTAACTTGCCTAACCCTAACCCTTGCCATTCCGCTCACTTTGAGAGCTCTAGCTGACTTTTACTGCTGATAAGGTATGCCTAGCCAGGCCCTCTACAAGGCAGCTGCTGGCCTTGCCAGGCCTTCTTCTCAAGGCTAGTCAAGCTGTTTTCATGAAGCTTCAGGAGACTTCTCAGGCCTTCTAAAATTTTGCAAGAGGCCTTGTCCACTGTTCTCACAATGCTTTGGAAAGCTTTTGAGGACTTCTAAATTATTGTAAAAAAGATTTGGAGAACTACAGGCACAGCTTTAAAATGCTCCTAAAGTTTTCTAAAGAATTGTGAGAATGCAAACTATTTGGAGAACAGCATGAGCGGTGTTGGAAAGAAGCCTGAGTGCATCTCGTCACATTGGGAGACAGCAAAGATCAGCTAGAATGGCAGAGCAGGGCAAGACGAGTGAGAGCAGGGCAGCAGAATGCAGGTGACAAGGCCAGCAGGCTAAACAAAATCCAGAATGGCAATCCAATAGGGCAAGCAAAGCACAGGGTGGTAGGGCAAATGGAACACATAATAATAGGGGTGGGTGGGGCTTTGCGCTGTGGCATTGGGATGGCTTGCCAGGGTGTGGAACTTGAGGTACATTCCTTGGCAGGACAGCTGAAGAGAAGGCTCGGGCAGTGATCTCTACTTCAGCCCCAGCACTGCCACCAAGGAGTGCTAATTGTATAGACTGGCCAAATTGTATAGACTGGTGGGGGAGGGCAGATAGGCAACGAGGGCAGTTGAAAGACTCCTGTGGTTCTGAGTGCAGGCAGACTGCCAAGCCAGCTGGATTTTTCTCCCAATCCTAGGCACTTTTGAAAATGTTGCCTAGAAAACTGCATGAATCAAATTTGACTTGAAGGCAAAATGATATAAATAGCTTCTATTTATTGTCAGATCAGTTATTGTGTTTTTAGCTGTGGTATTAATTTTGTTGTGTTCTTACTGCCAATATTTTTTAGGCTAGAGAATAATCATTTTTTCTGTGTATCCCATTAATTACAATATGCCCATTGTAATTAATGTAAGATATCTCTTTGGATTCCAGCCATAATATTTGTGTATAATATCTCAGTATATGATGCATAACTAGTTCCAGTAAAATGATTATATCTTGATTTTCTTTCATTACAGAGTTTAAAAATGCCTATTTTCCACATAGGTACATTGGATTTCCATTTAAGAATTGACTGGACCTAAACATAAGCTTTATCAAAGTTGTTGCATGACGTATAATCATCCTGTGCCAAAGAAGTTCTTATTCACAATTTATTTGTGAATAAGAACTACTCCAAGGTCATCCAATATTCTCAGAAAATCAAGAATTATGTTCTGAAAATCTTTTTTGGGGAAAAAAAGCTCCTCAATTTTATTTTACATGCCATTTTTACGAGGTAACATAATCCAGCTTTGTTAATACAAAATGCAGTTGCTTTTTTAATTTTCTATTTTTTAGATAAATTTATATTGAACAGATTGCCATTTTATATATATATATATATATATATATATATATATATATATATATATATATATATATATATATATATATATATATATATATATATATATATATATATATATATATGCATTGAATGAAAATATATTAGAGACTACCAAGAATTGGTCTTTGAAAAGTTTTATAAAAAAGTACATTCTTTTGAAAAAAATATGCTTCATTCAAAACACAGTTTAAATTTCAGTAGCTGTAATGCAGGGGTATCAAACTGCCATCCCACGGGCCGGATGCATCATGGTGAAACCGTGCCCACCCTGTTGCCGGCAACGAAAAAAAAAAGTCACGATACGTCGCAACATGTCACGTGACAATGCGAGTTTGACATCCCTGCTGTAATGCAATCCTGTATGTCCATAGTTAGTATCTGTAATGCTTCTGAACCAAACATGTGGCTTTTGCTTCATTTCTTTGTCAGTTTCAAATCCAACCCTGTTTCTTATTTGCTCCCATAAACATCACCTTTCTAGTTGCTCTTGTAATTTTATCTCATTCTGAATGTTTTGGACAAGATCCTGATTCTCTTGGGTTTTTCCATTCATTACTGCCCACCCTTTCAGATGTTTTGGGTATGTATATAAAATTGCTAGTTATTTTTCCTTTTGTGCGTGTTTAGTACGCATTGTAGCTCACAAAATCACTATCTGCTATTGATAGAAGGTTTTGTAATGGCAAAAATAGGTCATAGTTTGTTCTGAATCTTTTCCTGGAAGAAAATAGGTATAAAATATTTGATAATTAGAGTTTTAAATAACAAAAGTCTTAAATTCTGTATTGCACTGGTCCAAAACTGTAGATGTGCATGTTGCTGTTTGTGATCATTATTTTCCATTGTGGAATTGGGCTACATGTACCTACATTGTTGCATGCACAAAAAGGGTACATTGCCTTGAATATGTTGCCTTTGAAGCTGTGTTTGTCTTGTTGCTGTAAACATTGTGTAGATTGTTTTTATACTGTGATCTCTAAATAGTTTTTAAGAAATACACAATTGGTCAAAATTCATCTAGCAATTTTTTTCTTTGTCAAAGATATTCATGCAAATAAGATTTAGTACACACACTAAATCACTCTTGGAAATTTATTGCTTAAAAATTCAGTATGTCAGTCATATTATTATATCCATTTTTTCAGCCACTTTAGTAGCCACATTATTTATTTACAGCGAATTTGGCCTATTTCAATTTAGAGGATCTAATTCTCAGCCTGATTAGGAGGGGGGGGGAACTAAGAATAGCTGATAGACTTCATATATCACTGGCTAAAATTACATTATTTTTCAGAGTAGAATTTTTGCTCTGCAAATATAAAGAATTATTTGTCAACATGTTCACTCTAGAATGATACATCCCAAGTTTATTACAGTCAAAGACCAATACAATTAAAAATACTCGAGTATCTAGTTGAAAGTTCTAGAATAAAATAATAACAAATAACAAAATCTATGGTAAAATCATAATTTGGAATCCTATCTTTCAGGATTGCATATAAAGAACAGTTGCATATAAAGAACAAGGCCTAAGCTATAATATAATAATTAGTCCTTAAATTACAAAGGCCTCTAGTCATTAGTTATTAAAATGCAACAAGGTGATAATATCAAAATATTTAGTGCATTAATTGTGTAAAATAGCTATAATGGATTTATTCATCGTTCTGACAAATCCTTAGTGCTGCTGCACAGAATCTAACTACATGCGCTGTGACTATGATCCATTCATCTTTAATCAGCCACTGAAGATAAATAGTGTCAGACTTACTAGGATACCTGTTAATTATCAGGAAAATAAATTTTGTGTGAATGTCTCTATAAAAAGAGCAGCAAAGAAAGATATGTCCAGAGGTTTGCACCCTTCCAGAATCACAGGGACAGAGTGTGTCAACCAGTGGTATCCCTTTATATTTGCCATCAGTGCTGATGATAAATGAAACCTAAGCAAACAACCAAGCTCAGAGAGCACCAAAGACTCCATAGTTCAATCCTGAACTATATTCTTTTCAAAGAATTTCTGATTTCTTGATGAGCCTGTGTCATTTTCTTTCTGAGATGCTACTAAATAGCTTCCTTATTTGAAAAAAAAAGTTATCATTTGACAGATCTACTAATTGTCAGGCCTCTTTAGAACCTTAAAATAATTTTATTATAATTAAAACTTACCTGAAAAATATTCAATTCTTCCTGTTTTGAAATCTTCTTTGTAGCCTCTTGACATTCATTATTTTTTTTTCTGGTTATGATAATTAATGTTGGGTCTCTTAACCATTTTGCATTATATGAATAGCAGTATTTTCTTTCTTTAAAATGTCAAGCTTTTTGAATTTTAGGATTTGTTTAATGACAAATTTTCAAATGAAATAGAAGTATGGAGAAGAAACATTCATTGGAAAATATACTATGACATGTTACATTTGTTTTAAAAACACTTTTTTAACAATTTTATTTCATTCAAAAATTCAAATTCAAATCCATAAGTAAAAAATTGAACAGAGACAAAACAAAACTAACCAATGTTTTGCTTTGTCTCTGTTCAATTTTTTTCTTTTAGATTTTAGATTTTAATCTTTTGAATAAAATAAAATTGTTGAAAAAGTATTAAAAGAATAATAAGAAATACAACACCATTTTATTACTGTGCTTGAAAAATACAACAGTACTTCAACGAGCAGAGCAGTGGATCTGTATAAAGAAACTCAATGGTCATTTAAGTCTGATTGCAAAAGGGTGAAAGTTACGCATATCTAATGCCATAATAGTGAAAATCTTTGATGGAAATGTTGCATCTTTTTCAACCTTTTGTCACCCTATACCACATTACTATTGAAAAAAACATCTGTAATTTTCTGGAAATAAGATATTTCCAGAAATATTTAATTTTTTTTGTATTTTTTCAGTGATGATGTTTTTCTGGTACTGTATGATATTTATTGTTAAATCAGTATCTCACGCATGATTTGTTTTTGCTGCATTGCATTTTCTTTTAAGACAGATAGGTTCTTAGCAAAATAGTCTGACAATTCTGTTGTTCACGTTTAATAACAATTTTTAATCTTTTAAAATGATGCAACATTTTCATTCACATTCGATTGATTATATTTTGAAAAATTATAACCTATAACCATGAAAGCCAGCTGGGTGACCTTACTCTCAGTCCAACTCACCTCCCAGAGTTATTGCAGAGAAAATAGGAGGAAGAAGGAGGATTATATGCGTTTGCTGCCTTGAGTTATTTGTAAAAATAATAATAAAATAAGCATAACTACTTTGAACAATAATGTTTACAGATGAAGATCAGAAGTAGTCAAATTAGACCAAGCATTCCAGGGCTATGAATGAGTCAGATTTCCCCAAGTAAGGTGAGTGCAACAACCTTGAAGGAAAATCCAACACTGGATTTCCTTTTTTTTCCCCAGGGTCTGTTTTTCAGCAGACTTTTAGATGCCAAAAAGGCCAAAACGGAGGACTATACGTTGGGCAATTAGAAGAGGATAATAGATCCTCAATATTCCTAACTTCTACAATATCTCAGAAGCTTAAAACATTTAAATCATCTTGTGTGCTGATCAGATTGTTTCGCAAAAAAAAAAAAGGGGGGGGGAGAATCAGTAGGGTAGACATTCTGGTTTTTATTTGTTAGATAAAGCAACAAGAATAGCAGAATATATTGCTGTTCCCCAGAGTTTCAGTGTTCTAGTTTATAAGCAAGGGACTGGACTCATGTGAGCATTGCAGAAATGCAACTTTTCCATTACACTGAGACTTGTGCCTGACTCTTTTCGTTTTGCTAAAATTTGCTGTTATAGAGGGGCATATTATATGCTGAGCGAGTAGCTATATCAATTGGAAGTAATAAATAAATGATAATCATTAGCATTTTTCCTCCATCTTTACAATTGTGATTTGGTCTCCTCTAAGGAGGAGATGTCTGACCTCTAAGGAGATGTCTGACCTCGAGCCAGACATCCTAGAATGTGAAGTGAAATGGGCCTTAGGAAAGCTGAGCAACAACAAAGCTAGTGGAGGTGACAGTATTCCAGCTGAGCTATTCAAAATCTTAAAAGACGATGCAGTAAAAGTGCTACACTCAATTTGCCAGCAAATTTGGAAAACTCAACAGTGGCCACAGGATTGGAAAAGGTCAGTTTACATTCCAATTCCAAAGAAAGGCAATGCCAAAGAATGTTCAAACTATCGCACCATTGCACTCATTTCACATGCAAGTAAAGTTATGCTTAAAATCCTACAAGTAGACCCAGCAGTATGTGGATCGAGAACTTCCAGAAGTACAGGCAGGATTTCGAAGAGGCAGAGGAACTAGAGATCAAATTGCCAACATACGCTGGATTATGGAGAAAGCTAGGGAGTTCCAGAAAAACATCTACTTCTGCTTCATTGACTATGCTAAAGCCTTTGATTGTGTGGATCACAACAAATTGTGGCAAGTTCTTAAAGAGATGGTAGTACCAGACCATCTTATTTGTCCTCTTGAGAAACCTATATGTGGGTTACGAAGCAACAGTGAGAACTGGACACGGAACCACTGATTGGTTCAAAATTGGGAAAGGAGTCCGGCAAGGCTGTATTCTGTCGCCCTGCCTATTTAACTTATATGCAGAGCACATCATGAGAAAGGCAGGGCTAGATGAATCAAAAGTTGGAATTAAGATTGCCGGGAGAAATATCAACAACCTAAGATATGCAGATGATACCACTCTAATGGCAGAAAGTGAAGAGGAACTAAAGAGCCTCTTGATGCGGGTGAAGAAGGAGAGTGCAAAAGTTGGCTTGAAACTCAACATTAAGAAAACCAAAATCATGGCATCCGGCCCTCTCAATTCCTGGCAAATAGATGGGGAAGAAATGGAGGTAGTGACAGATTTTATCTCCTGGGCTCTAAGATCACCACAGATGGGACTGCAGCCAAGAAATTAAAAAGACGCTTGCTCCTGGGGAGGGAAGCTATGGCAAATTTAGACAGCATACTAAAAATCAGAGACATCACCCTGCCAACAAAAGTACGTATAGTTCAAGGCCATGGTTTTCCAGTTGCAAGTATGGCTGTGAAAGTTGGACCATAAGAAAGGCTGAACGCAAAAGAATTGAGGCCTTTGAACTATGGTGCTGGAGAAGGACTCCTGCGAGTCCTTGGACTGCAAGGCGATCAAACGGTCAGTCCTAGAGGAGATCACCCTGACTGCTTCTTAGAAGGCCAGATACTGAAGTTGAAACTCAAGTACTTTGGCCACCTATGAGAAGGAAGGACTCACCGGAGAAGAGCCTAATGCTGGGAAAGATTGAGGGCAGTAGAAGAAGGGGACGACAGAGAATGAGGTGGCTGGATGGAGTCACTGAAGCAGTAGGCGTGAGCTTTAATGGACTCCAGAAGATGGTAGAGGACAGGAAGGCCTGGAGGAACGTTGTCCATGGGGTCGCGATGGGTCGGACACGACTTCGCAACTAACAACAACAACAAAGGAGGTGGAGTTGGTGTCATGAGTCCCGACAGACAGAGACGAATAAAGCAGAACTCCGAGGCTTGCAAATTCCTCAAAGAACATGTTTATTAGTTACAAAGTAACAGCACATCAAAAGTGAAACCAAGTCTGGAGATACACGTAACAATTCTCCAGCAGGACAATGGAGAATCCACCAATGGGTTAGGACTATCTTTCTGCCCAATAAGAGACTAAGTTTGCCAGAGTTAACATGCCTCCTGCTGGGCTGATATCCCAGACACGACTTAGTCTTCAGCCCAGCTAGGACGTTCATGTTGGCTCTGGACAGGTCGTATTGTTCATTTATTGGTGGATTCTCTCATCATTACCTTTTAGACAGGCCAGCAACAATTCGTTCATTAGCCAAATTTCAACTAAATCCCCAGCCGTAAAACAGCTGAGCGTCGGCCTCCGGGTCACTCAGCAACGGCAATTCGGCGATCGGCCGGATCAGGCCCCATCGCCCGCGTCAGCCTTCGGCGCCAGGGATTTTACCCGACAATCAGCTGATCGTCGGACCAGGGCTAGCCGCAGCTCAGCTGAGCGTCGGCCTCCGGGCTCGCCCAGCAACAGCAGAAGCTGCGGACCGCTGGCTCAGCCCCATTAACTGTAGCGCTGCTGGAGGCTTACAATTCGATCAGCTGCAAGTTGGAGCTTGCCGCGGCCGCGGCATCACGGAACGCCAGCCTTTGGGCAAAAGGCCAGGCCGTTACTCTCCATGGCCCTGCAGCCTCCAGCGAGGATCGATTGCTCCCAAATCGTGGCGCAACACACATTTCGAGGCCGCTGGCTCCCAGATACTTGGCAGCCAAGAATTTAGCCTGAGGGCCTCTCTCTACAGTGGGTGATTTGAGGCATCTTATTTTGACGCGCATATCGCGGCTGCCATTTTGGAACCCAAAGGCCTAGTAGGCCTGACAGGGACGGCCCCAACAGGCAGCAGCCACGGCACAAAGCCTTACAGGCTGCTTACAGAGGCCATTGGTGTAGGTGCTGGCCCTCCCCTCTCCATCCCTGCAGGGGATTGACTCCGGTCTAGGTCCTGGACAAATAGACCGCCTCGTCATTGGAGCGGCAGCCATTTTGTGGACTGGTCAAAGCCGCCATTTTGCAGCTTCAAAACTGCCATTGGCCACCCTGCTCAGATTCTGATCTGGCACAAACAACCCCAGGGCAAAGTTGGAGAGGACTTCACCCTTAAGCGTGAGCTGGCACGCCTTTTGGCTCCGCCGCCACCACCTAGGCTCTGTGTGCAGGCACATATCACTCAGGTGATTGGGTCTCGTCGCCACAGGACGCCTGACTAATACGCCTCAGTGCTTCACTGGGCAGTTTCCAGCCTCTTGGAGCTCTGCCTAGGGCAGTAGGGCGCTCAGTGTAGCGCAAAACCCAGAGCGGACGCTGTTCATCAGCTTTGGCTATATAACAACTGGGCAATCCGCTCCTGCTCCTAAGTTGCAACAGGCCTCAGGCCTTCCTTGCAATGGCTGACGACGCAGCTAATCAATCTGCACAGGGTGCTTCCGGCACTCCCATTTCAGGGAAGCGCAAGTCCTCTAAACTAGAGGCAGCAGGCAGGATAAAGGCCAAGGCCAGGTCCAAGGCCATCGCTGGCAAAAAGGCCTCAAGGGCCGCAGAAAGGGAAGCCGACAGGCGACACATGGCTCTGGAGAAACAATTCTCCAGGGCACAATGTATGTCTGCGGGAGACCAACCTCTGGTTTCCCTTGCCCCCCAGGAGAGCTCACTCTTCAACCCCCAACCGGCCCTCCCAGGTCCCACTGCCTCGTGGGCCCTTTCTCCTCAGGGGCCCATGGCACAGAGTGCAACTCTGTCCTCTGACCAGGGATTGAACCCCCTAATGGTGGCTTCACCGGCTAGATTCCACCCCCCACCCGAGGCCACGTTCACGCCCACAGCGGCTGGACTTCGCCCCCCTGAACATCAAGAGGTAGGGCCTGAACAGCTCGAGGCATTAATCGCCCAGGCGTATGCTCAGGGCAGGGCATCCT
This sequence comes from Azemiops feae, assembly GCA_023970755.1. Classification (NCBI taxonomy): domain Eukaryota; kingdom Metazoa; phylum Chordata; class Lepidosauria; order Squamata; family Viperidae; genus Azemiops; species Azemiops feae. The sequence goes on along the minus strand of JALGBA010004226.1, from coordinate 116,862 downwards.
CGTTTTACGAGAACCCCAGGCCGGAGTTTGTCATGCCCGTGGTGCCACCTCAGGCACGGGCGGAGAGGCCGGAATATCCGGAGTCTGTTTATTCGGACCATTCCTCCCGAACACGGGACTCTGGTTCCGAGGATTATGGGTCAACTGACTTCCAACTGTCAGAGAATGAGGAGTCGGCCCCAGACCCGTCGCCTTTCATGGGCCTCTTTGACCCGGGTGTATTTAGGTCTCTCCTGCTAAAGGCCACCACATCGGCCAATATTGAGCCGGAGCAGGAAAAGCAACCGACTGCCTCAACTAGTCAGGACCCCAAGCCACTCTTCTCCGAACCTACGGTGACGGAGCACTACATCCCTTGCCCTCCATTTTTCCTGGAAACTATCAGGAAACAATGGGGGAATCCGGGCACTCTACCAACCCCGGGGGGAACGGATAAGAGACTGATGGCCGTCGCCCCGGCCTTGTCAGATCTCCTGGAGGTTCCCAGGGTGGACGAACCACTAACCTCTCTTTTTTCTTCCTCCACCGTGTCAGGTGACACGTCTGAGGTCTTGAGGGCAGAGGACAAGAGGTCCAAGCTCTCTCTCCGCAGGTCTCACCTGGCATCGGCATGGGCCGTGCGGGCGTCCACCTCCACTTCCTTCTTTGCCAGAACATCAATTCTCTGGCTCAGGGAACTCCAAGCGTTGCTTCCCCGGATCAGGTTCGTGCCCATCAGAATCTGGGTAAGTTGGTGGCATCGGCAGAATACATGGCGGATACTTTCCTCCATGCCGCCAGATTTTCAGCGCGCTCCATGGCCGCTAATACTGCAGCCCGCAGGCTCCTATGGCTGAAACAGTGGCGAGCGGACTTGAAGTCCAAGTGGCACCTGGCTTCCGCTCCCTGCAGGGACGGACACCTCTTTGGGGAGGCGCTAGAGCCTTACCTAATTGAGAACAGGGATAAGCGTAAGGTGTTGGCCCACCTTACTAGGAGGCTGGACAGGCGAGCTACTCAGTACCCATGGAGACCGCCCTTCCGCCAGGGGCCAGGATCGGTGTGGGGCCCTTCGCCTCGTCCCTCCTTCCCCAGGCCCGGCTGCCAACCTACCCGCCCAGCTTCCAGGGCCAGGCAGCAGTAGCAAGGCAAACGGCCTTTTTGGGGCGCGGGAGGCCGTCCTTTCAGAGGGCACAAATGACTCAGGGCCGGACCTCCCCATTGGCGGCAGACTCACTTTTTCCACGAATGGGAGGCCACCATCACAGACACCTGTGTGCTCAACACCCATCAGGCACGGCCTCACCCTGGACTTTCTGTCGCAGCCATGGGATCGATTCGTTGCCTGCCACACCCCAAGGAGCCCGGCCAAGATAGGTCTCATGTCCGAGGCCATTCACCATTTGTTACAGATCAAGGCCATCAAGCCGGTGCCCGCTGGCCAAACCCATCGAGGGTTCTACTCCATTCTCTTCGTGGTCCCAAAGGCTTCGGGAGGGTGGAGAGCAATCCTCGATCTGCAGGGATTGAACTCTCATCTTGTCTATAAGAGATTCAAGATGCAGACGTTGCAGTCCATCCTGGCCAGCATAAGGAGGCACGACTTCCTCACCTCCATCGACCTTACGGAGGCATACCTCCATATTCCCATATCTCCCGACCATCGGAGGTTCCTCAGGTTCTGTTACAGGTCCCACCACTTTCAGTACAGGGCCCTGCCATTCGGCCTCTCGTCCGCCCCGAGGGTATTTACAAAGGTCCTGGCTGCACTGGTCGCCCACCTAAGGTTGATTCCTGTCCAGGTACAATGCTACCTGGACGACATCCTTATTCTGTCCTCCTCCCTACAGCAGGCCCGGTCGGACCTGGAATTAGCCGTCTGACTCCTTCAGACTCACGGCTTTTCTGTCAACTTCCGAAAGAGCCTGATAGAGCCCTCCAAACGCATCCTACACCTAGGAGCGATTATAGATACCAACCTTTCAACAATCTACCTGTCCCCGGAACGCCGGGACAGCATTCGCTCCCTGATCAGGCAGATACGGAGGGAGCGGACGGTCACACTGGCCTCACTTTCCCGACTACTGGGCAAGATGGTTTCTTGCATGGGAATAGTGCCATGGGCCAGATTACACTTCAGAACCCTACAATGGTTCTTACTCCCATACCAGAGGCAGGGCACCAGTGCATCCAGCCAGAGGGTCGGGGTCACACCCCGAGTTCTGGATTCCCTTCAGTGGTGGCTCTCCCCTGCTGTAGACAGAGGCTCCCTAATCAAGGAACCAAACAGACTCACCTTAACAACGGATGCAAGTCTGTTCGGATGGGGTGCTCACCTGGGTTGTCACTTAGCACAGGGACGATGGTCACCCATGGACCTCAGTCACAACATAAATTGGCTGGAGCTCAGGGCCATTCATCTGGCGCTGCTTCACTTCAGCGACGAGGTGGTGGGTCAACACGTCCTAGTGCTCACAGATAACGTGGCTGCAAAGGCCCACGTGAACCGGCAGGGCGGCACTCGCTCCAGGACCTTGATGTCCGAAGCACGGTCACTAGGTTCCTGGGCAGAAGCCAATCTCTCCTCCTTAAAGGCGGAGCATATTTTGGGGCAGGCCAACCTTCAGGCGGACTCGTTGAGCCGGTCGACAGTAGACCACTCCGAGTGGTGCCTGCATCCCAATTTATTCAGGGAGATTTTGGTGAGGTTCGGGCCTCCGGTGGTGGATCTATTCGCCTCGCCAGCAAATGCCCAACTCCCGAGATTCTTCTCCAGGTTTCCGTCCCTGGGGGCGGAGCGGACAGACGCACTCCGCAGCCCCTGGCCCACAGGTCTACTCTATGCCTTTCCCCCTCTTCCTCTGCTTCCGGCTCTCATCCGGAAAGTTCTGCAGGAACGGGCGGAGATCATAGTGGTTGCCCCACATTGGCTGAGACGGCCGTGGTTTGCCGACCTAGTGGACTTTTCCGTCTGTCCTCGGTGGAGGATTCCCCCAGATCAGGTCGCTCTCAGTCAGGGGGTTCTACAACACCCAGAACCCCAAGGCCTACAACTAGCCGTCTGGCACTTAAGAGACTCGTTTTCAGAGGGGATGATCTCAATGATTCAGGCCTCCAGGTGTCCTTCCACTAACAGGATTTATGACTCCTCGTGGAAGAGCTTTTGTGCCTGGTGTTCCAGGAATCGCCTGGACATCTCGGCTGTCACTATCCCGCACATCCTTGAATACTTGCTGGAGGGATTTAACAAGGGCTTGTCGCCCAATACCATCCGCAGACAACTGGCGGATCTCTCCACAGTACTCATGTGCCAGGATTCCATTCCTTTGGCCCAGCATCCACTGGTACGGTCCTTCCTCAAGGGTGCTACCAACACCAGACCTCCCGTGGTTCACCGTTATCCATCTTGGGATCTCCCACGGGTGCTACAGGCCCTTACCTTGCCACCGTTCGAGTCTATCAAGACCTGTTCACTGCAGTTCTTGTCCATGAAGGTGGCCTTTCTTGTGGCGATCACATCCGCTAGACGCATCTCAGAGCTGGCTGCTCTCTCGGTCAGGGAGGACCTATGCGTTTTTCACAGCGATAGGGTAGTCCTCCGACTGGACCCGGCCTTTGTACCAAAGGTGAACTCGTTGTTCCATAGGGCACAAGAGGTGGTCCTACCGGACTTTTGTCCCCAGCCTGCTCACAATTTAGAACGCCAGTGGCACACCTTGGATGTTCGTAGGGCGTTACGCCACTATATTAAGAGGACTTCTGCCTTCCGCAAATCGGAAGCGCTTTTTATCTCCTTCCAGCCTTCTTCGATGGGGAAGAAAGTCTCATCCACGGTTGGCAGGTGGATCAGATCCTGCATCGCAAGAGCCTACCAGGCACGGTCCCTGCCACTGCCAGGCCGTATCACTGCTCACTCTACCCGCAGTGCCGCTACTTCAGCAGCGTGGGCTACGCAGGCACCCATCGGGGATATTTGCAGGGCGGCGACTTGGTCCTCGCCTTCCCCCTTTGTGCGGCATTACAGGCTGGACAAATTCGCCTCCGCGGAGGCATCATTTGGCCGGAGGGTACTCCAGCAAGTGGCATCATCACGTGGGACACAGGCCCTGACTGATTCCCTCCCATAGGGACAGCTCGGCTTTGGTATGTCCCATTGGTGGATTCTCCATCGTCCTGCTGGAGAAGGGGCGTTGTCTTACCTGAACGCCTTTTCTCAGCAGGACGATGGAGAATCCACGCCCGTCCCCTTCGGACCGTCAGGTCCTGTGTTAGGGGCACAGAGAGCCAACACATCGGTCCATTGTCAGCAGCTTCGCCTTCGTCGTGTCTGGGATATCAGCCCAGCAGGAGGCGTGTTAACTCTGGCAAACTTAGTCTCTTATTGGGCAGGAAGATAGTCCTAACCCATTGGTGGATTCTCCATCGTCATGCTGAGAAAAGGCGTTCAGGTAAGACAATGCCCCTTCCCCAATACAAAGTTAAAAATCCCACACCTAAAGCTATGCAAGCAACTACGTTCCCCAATACGTTTTCTTGGTGGGCTTTTTGCGCAATGCCCAGCCTGCAGTCTTGGGAGCAACCGATGACCTTGGTTCCCACAGGATAAAAGATTATTTAGACTAGCAAAGCACCTGGAAACCCCCCTCCCTCCATTCTATGTGGCAACTGAAAATGAGTAGGAAAAATGGCTGCAGCCATGCTCATTTGTAGAGTTGACAGTTGGTCTATATATAAGAAATAACTACATCTCTACAGAAATAGAACACAACAATGATGAAAACTGTCTTGAATGCATTTGGGTCAATATAAAAGGGGGGGAAATTACATTGCCATAGGTGTACACCAGAGGTCCCCAAACTTTTGGGCACCAGGGATCGGTTTTATAGAGAAAGGTTATTTTCCATGGACTGGAGAGTGTGTGGTTTTGTGTGCTGCCTGCATCCCACAGATGGGGCTTTGCTTGTTTGTGTGGAATGGTTGCTGGCATGCCACGGCCCAGTACCGGTCCATGGACCGGGGGTTGGAGATCCCTGGTATATACTATAGGCCAACCAGCAAAACAGAGGAAATAGATGAACTTTTTGCTAGTCAATTAACTAAGGTATGTAGGAAGCACATCACAATAGTAATGGGGTACTTTAATTACCCTGACATCAATTGGGAGACAAACTCTGCACCAAGTGGAAGATCAAACAGATTCCTGACAAACCTAGAAGACAACTTTGTCTCCAAAAAAGTAGAGAAGGGAACTAAGGGATCAGCCATATTGGACTTAATTCTCACTAACAGAGAAATGATAGGTGGTGTTGAAGCCATAGAAACCTTGGGGGGAGTGATCATGCAATATTGGAATTCAACATTATGCAAGCACAAGCAATAGAACATAGTCAAACTAGAGACTTGGACTTTAAGAGAGCTAATTTCAATAAACTTCGAGAGAGTTTGGAAAGGATTCCATGGATGAGAATCCTTAAGGGGAAAACAACTCAAGAAGCTTGGGAAATTTTGAAAAGTGATATTATAAAAGCCCAGTCTAAGCACAATACCAACGAAGAAGAAAAATAACAGCTCTCAAAAGAAACCAGCATGGCTGCATAAAGAACACTCTGATAAACTGAAAGACAAAAAGGACAAGTATAAAAAGTGGAAAGGGGGGCACATAACTAAGGCAGAATATAGCAAATTGCCCAAGCCTGCAAAGATGAAGTGAGGAAAGCTAAGGCTCAAAATGAACTAAGGCTTGCGACAAAAGTAAAAAATAACAACAATAACAACAAAGCTGCTTTCAACATGTAAAAAACAAGAAAAAGGTTAAGGAAATGATTGATACATTAGTGGGAGAATGTGGCAAGAAGGTGACAAGCAACAGGGAGAAAGCAGAACTATTTTACTCGTTTTTGCATCCATCTTTACACAAAGGGAAAAAACAGTCCAATCTATCAAAAACAGTACCGTAAAAAACAGATTAGAAACACAAGTTAAGATAGGCAAGAAACTGATAAGTGAACACCTGTCCACCCTAGACGAGTTCAAATCACCAGGACCAGATGGATTACACCCCAAGGTTCTCAAGGAACTGGCAGATGTGATCTCAGAACCACTGAACTATATCTTTCAAAGATCTTGGAGCACTGGGGAACTACCAGAGGACTGGAAAAGAGCTGAAGTAGTTCCCATCTTCAAAAAAGGGGAAAAAATGGATCCAGGAAACTACAGACATATCAGCCTGATCTCAGTACCTGGGAAGATTCTGGAAAAGATAACTAAGCAATGAATCAGCAAACATCTAGAGGCAAACAAAGTCATACCAAAAGCCAACATGGGTTTGTCAAAAACAGATTATGCCAGACAAATCTGATTGCATTCTTTGATCAAGTGACAAAATTAGTGGACCAGAAGAATGCTGTGGATATGATTTACTTGGACTTCAGTAAGGCATTTGATAAAGTATACCACAACCTACTATTGATAAGATAGAAAAATGTGGGTTAGACAGCATCACCACCAGATGGATTTGTAGCTGGCTGACCGGCCGTACTCAGCGTGTGGTCCTCAATGGAACTGCATCTACATGGAGGGAAGTGTGTAGTGGGGTGCCTCAGGGCTCTGTTCTGGGCCCAGTGCTCTTCAACATCTTCATTAACGATTTGGATGAGGGGATAGATGGGGAACTCATCAAATTTGCAGACGACACCAAGCTGGCAGGAATAGCCAACACTCCAGAAGATAAGCTTAAGATACAGAAAGATCTTTACAGACTTGAACATTGGGCGCTATCTAACAAAATGAAATTCAATGGTGAAAAAAGTAAGGTTCTACATGTAGGCAAGAAAAACCAAATGCACAGGTATAGTATAGGTGGTACCTTGCTCAACAGTAGTAACTGAGAGGGATCTTGGAGTGGACAATCACTTAAATATGAGCCAGCAGTGTGCTGCAGCTGTCAAAAAAGCCAACACAGTGCTAGGCTGCATTAACAGAGGGATAGAATCAAGATCACGTGAAGTGTTAATACCACTTTACAATACCTTGGTAAGGCCACACTTGGAATACTGCATCCAGTTTTGGTCACCACGATGTAAAAAAGATGTTGAGACTCTAGAAAGAGTACAGAGAAGAAAAACAAAGATGATTAGGGGACTGGAGGCAAAAACAGATAAAGAACAGTTGCTGGAATTGGGTATGTGTAGTTTAATGAAGAGAAGGACTAGGGGTGACAGGATAGCAGTGTTCCAATATTTCAGGGGCTGCCACAAAGAAGAAGGAGTCAAGCTATTCTCCAAACACCTGAAGGCAAGACAAGAAGCAATGGACGGAAACTAACCAAAGAGAAGCAACCTAGAACTAAGGAGAAATTTCCTGACAATTAGAACAATTAATCAGTGGAACAACCTGCCTCCGTAAGTTGTGAATGCTCCAACACTGGAAGTTTTTAAGAAGAGACTGGACAGCCATTTGTTTGAAATGGTATAAGGTTTCCTGCCTGAGCAAAGGGTTGGACTAGATGATCTCCAAGGTCCCTTCCAACTTTATTGTTGTTGTTTTTGTTATTATACACGCTTACATGCACACACACATGTTTAGATTTATAGATTGATTTATACATTTATACAAATAATATTTTCCTAAAAATTCAAGCTAGAAAGCCAAGGCTAGCATATGAACAACATCTGATAAACTCTTAAGTTCATGAACAAAATCTGATCTGTAATCAAAAGAATACTTTCAGAGTAAATCAATAGATAAATTTTAAATATATATAATCAGCCTCCTTTTAAAATTATTTTTTGTACCTTTGAATCACAATTGACTGCCGGGATAGTCCCTGTAGCTTTTCTTAGCAAGATATTTTTGGCAGTAGTTAGCCATTGTCTCTTTCCTAGGGCTGAAAGTCACCCACTTGGCTTTGTGTCTAAGGCAGAAGTAGAACGTATATTCTCCTGGGTTTTAGCCTTAATCATTATAATAAACTGGCTCTTAATCACCTTTTATAAAATCACTATTGGTTTAAAATTGATTGATGAAAGTTTTAATATTCATTAAAACTCTTATATAAAATGTACATAAATATGATGATGTGGACTTCTCTGAAAGAAATATAGTAGATTGTAACAATAATTTCCACTGTTATTTCCATAACACCCAGCGTTATCTATAAGGAGAAGGTTAAATGAGCCTTTCTATCATATGTGTTTTGTTTTCTGATAACTGTGACTCTTTTTGTAAAATACTAATGATATATTAAAAGCAGTAAGAATGTTCATTTTTTAAATTCATATTTTATCTTCCTATTGCATGACAAGACAGCCAACACAATTACTATTGTAAAATGCTGACAGTAATCTATTGAAATCTACATATAGAAAATGACTATTGATAAATACAGAGCTGCATTTTGTTATTTTATTGAGTACTGAAATTGGATATTAAATAGTGACAAAAATAATGATAAAAATGGAGTGAGGACCATTTCGTTTTTCCTCTGTTTTAATAATTGGTTTGTGCAGAAGTATCCAAAGTGGTGGAAAAGGGACCTGTTAGTGCCCAAATTCAGTCTAATGAAAAAACAGACTGTTCATCAGTGACTTAGGAATTATGTTGAATCAGCCATTCTAAATGAAAAACTTGTTAGTGGTAATTATTCATACTATGTGTAAAAGCAAGAGTATCATGACTGATTATCAGAAATGCAGAAATGTACATTTACAGTTGAAGACAGATCAATGGAAGCATGACATTTTTGAATAATTATATTCAATGTAAAATATGCAACAAAAAAGCCAAAGAAAAATTTTCAGTATAGGATGCTATGTATATTATATTTGCATTGTATTATTTGCTAAATAATAAATTATTTAATTAGTATGTCTGTACTTTTTGTAGCTGAAGTTCAGAGTGAAATTGAACGAATATTTGAATTAGCAAGAACATTACAGTTGGTTGTACTTGATGCTGATACTATTAATCATCCTGCTCAACTTAGCAAAACTTCCCTGGCACCTATTATAGTATATGTAAAGATTACTTCTCCAAAGGTAAATAATTTCACCTAGTTGTAGTTCCCCTTTTTCTTTTCTTTCATGTAATTATATTGTGAAAACACATAGCTTTTAAATGTTGCTATTAATACATTTACATTTTGAACCACCGTATGTTGAAAATAATCCTAATTGAATGGGTAGCTTTTAATGTATTTGTTCACATAATTTCTCATTATTTAATTAAAAAATAGAGCATCCTATATTACATAAAGGAAAAAGGATGTTTATTAAGAATTGATGAAAGAGTAAGTTTCGAGTAAGTACTGACCTCATTGTTTAGAAGCAAAATTTGAGAAGGAAAAAAGTCTTTTCCTGAATACATATAACCCTGTCCCCCATGTTGTCATTACTTTAAGATACTGGAATTAGAAGATTCTAAAATGATAGCTATGTGTGCAGTATCGTATCCTGTATTGTTTCATTTTCTCATTAACTTCTATTTTAACTATAGTATCTTTTCCACAGGTTTTACAGAGACTGATAAAATCCCGAGGCAAATCTCAGGCTAAGCACCTTAACGTTCAAATGGTAGCAGCTGATAAACTGGCTCAGTGCCCTCCAGTGAGTCATTCTTAACATATATGTGTAGAAAAACATCTTTACAAGCTTTCCTGTTTTATAATTATGTCTCTATTCATTTTTGTGGCAAATATTTTCTATTGGAACAAAAATCTCTTTGGTTCAGTAATGAATGCAGACTATGAATGTAGTGCCCTATGTGAAAAGCAGTAAACAAATCAGCTGACTAGTAAAGAATAGCAAACATCTCTCCTTTGTTTTCCTCTTACATGGGCAATCTTAATCTGGATTACATTTCTTCTTTCTATCTTGTTTAGGATGTTATATCATTGCGTAGGGTTGACATTTTTAGCCTTTCTTTTTCATTTGGGAGCTTCAGAGAAAATATTATCTCCTAAACCAAGGGTGGAGAACTATGGCCCTTTTATGACTTGTGGACTTCAACTCCCAGAATTCTGGGAGTTGTAGTCCACAAGTAATAAGGGGGCCATAGTTTCCCACCTCTGTCCTAAACCTTGTAGACACCTTCCACCATCACCCCTCAAAAATCAGAACTGACTGTCCCTGTCCACCCTGGGGATTTCAGATGGGTTTCTTTGTCCATATGGGCTTGAGGCTGGGCAGACCTGTCTTAAATGACATACTGTTTTTTGTTGGGGGAAAAGTATATTATGTCAACTGGCTAAAGGTGAAGGCTTGCACAGACCTGTATTTGCACATACAATTACTCACTTTTGAATATCACTGTATAATTTTAGCTTCTGAATATACTTCAGTGTGAGAAATCATTCTGTTTTTGTTTGGTAGTCGAAATCAGAATGATAGAAATGTGGGATTTTAAAAAATATTTCTTAAAATGGTTAAAAAGGAAGACAAGAAAAAGGATTCATGAAACCAAATATGTTTCTATCATTTACATCTGATATAAAACTTTTACTGTTCCTGCGGTTGGCATAAGATATAAAACCAGACAATATATTTGAGAAAAAAATAATTTTAGCTTGACCAGTTGCGGTTGTAGAGTGTAGGTCAATTTTTCTGCATCAGACATTTTAGTATCAGAGTCCCAGTGTCATAATTTTATTTTTCCAATGTTTAGCTATAGGCATTCTAGTGGCTGTTGATAAAAATAACCACTAAATTCTTTGGAGCAAATATTTGCCCTAATCACTGAAATTATATTTAGGAAAATAAATTCTGGATAGATGTTCTTAGATTTACTAATCTCAAAAAACATCTCAGATAAGATAGAAAACAATAAGGGGACATGATCATGAGAAGTGCAAATATTTTCATTTTCTTTGTAACCATTCCAACAAAGAAAGGTTCTTTTTTGTTCACATATGCCATTTTATATGGAGGCATATACCATGTATTTAAAAACACGGTAAGAAAACGTTTAATTTGGAATCTAAAATAAATTCTTTAATTTGAATTGGTTTCCATTTCACATTTATTCTATTTTGAATCTTAATGTCTTATTGGAAATCATTTCAAAACCATTTTCAAACCAATTAAAGGCCGATATGTTCAATGTAATATTATACAATTTATATACGAATCCTCTAGATATATGGGGGCACATTGGATCAGCATTTAAAGACGCTGAGCTTGTCAACTGGAAAGCTGACAGCTCAGGTTCGAGACACAAGCACCGTCCAATGGAGTGAGCTCCTGTTCCTTGCACCAGTTCCTACCCACCTAGCAGTTTGAAAGCATGCAAACGTGGGTAGATTAATAGGTACCACTTGGTGGGAAGATAATAGTATTCCATGCGCCTTTGGCATATAGCCATGTTAGCCACATGACCACATATAATGTTTTTGGACAGCACTGCTCCCTTGACCAAGAAACGGAGATGAGCACCACCTCTAGAGTTGAACATGACTAGACAGGGAAACCTTTACCTTTTACCTTTAGATATATCTGGAAGATTCAATACTATTGCTCCAAATTTATCAAAGGACTTAGCACCTAGTCCTTTTCTTTTCTAAAATTCTTTTTATTTTTTAAATAAAAAAAGTAAACTGTAAATGTGATTTAGCTTTGTCCCCAAAACAAGCCACATATTAATATTGAATTCAGTATTCTAAAATCATGTATTTCCTGCCTTTGCTGATCGTTAGATGTGATTTTGAGATTTTGCTTTTCCACACTTTTTTTTCTCTGATAAGGAAATGTTTGATGTGATTCTGGATGAGAACCAGCTTGAAGATGCTTGTGAACACCTGGCTGACTATTTGGAAGCATACTGGAAGGCCACACATCCTACTAGCAGCCATCCTTCCAATCAGCTTCTCACTCGCACATTGGCATCTGCCACTCTTCCCATCAACCCAGGCCCAAATGTTAATTTACAGGTATGGTCATTTAAAAATGCAATACATTGGGTTGGTTATTTACATTATAAACATAACTGTAACTTCCAATAGCCAGTTTGATCTAGTGATTAAGGCACCCAGCTAGAAACCAGTAGAGTGTGAGTTCTAGTCCCATTTCATGCATGAAAGCCTGAAATTAGTGACTTTGGGCCAGTCACTCTCTCTTAGTCCAACTCACCTCACAGGGTGGTTGCTGTGGGAAAAATAGGAGGAGAAAGAAGTCCTTGGTATGTTAGTTGCCTTATTTATAAAAACTAGGCAGAATTTTTTAAAAATACATAAAAGATCCCAATCCTATATCTTTCACCTGTGTAATGGGATGTGGATCAAAATCCTGCAAATTTGTCAACTGTTGTAACACTCATCAGACTAGAAACCTGTCAGCTTTTCCATTATGTTGCATACCCATTTGCCTTCTGCAAAAGACAATGAGAATAGCTGAAGGACAAATGAATTCTCTGAAACATATTCCCAATAAAGTTGGGAAATAAATAAATAAATATGAAATAAATAAAATATGAAATGATTATAGATGCAACTAACATACCGAGGACTTCTTTCTCCTCTTTTTTCCCACAGCAACCACCCTGTGAGGTGAGTTGGACTAAGAGAAAGTGACTGGCCCAAAGTCACTAATTTCAGGCTTTCATGCCTGAAATCTGACTAGAACTCACACTGTACTGGTTTCTAGCTGGGTGCCTTAATCACTAGATCAAACTGGCTATTGGAAGTTACAGTTACGTTTATAATGTAAATTTACAGATGCAATGCCATTTAAATCATTCCATTAATATTTCTCTCTAAAATACGTTTGAAAAATAACAATAATAATGGAATCTATTGTTGCCTTTTCAAGAAAAATCAAATTGACTCTAATGGAACAAGTTGGGAAAATTGCCATTATCAAATTCAGGTCTGAAGCCAAACTTCTCACTTAACAATCTACTTGCATATCTACCAAACTAGATGTAATATTTCTCTGAGACCAAATACCAGTTTCAAAGTTAAGAATAAATTATTTTCTTAGAAATTATAAATCTATAATATCTGAACAGTTCTGCCCTTGCTTGAACTTTACTCTAGATTTGATAACGCAGACTGGATAATCTAAATATTAGCAAATTGTTCACAATAACTAAAGGCTTTTTAATTTGCTTTTAAGTGATTTTATTGCTGAAATTAATAAAAGACTGATAAAGCTACACCTTTTTCACTGATGCCTGCTCTAATTTTTTTCTGAGGCTTATTTCATGCCTGGGTCACTCTTGTACTGCCGGATTCTCTCATTTACTTTTATGTGAAGTGTCTGGGCTCAGAGGGGACCAAACAGAAATTGGCATGACTGCCAGATGTTAGGATAAATCAGTAAATAAATAAATAAATAAATAAAGGCTGATTGCTTTCTTTTTGGAATGAAGTTTTACTTATACTATAAGGAAATACTGATGATAAAGTTTGAAGTATTAAATTAGTCCAACTGGATAGTCATAAATAATTACCTTAAACTTACTATTCTGACGCATAGATTTATTGAACAAATTTGTTCAAGAATGTTGAAGACTGTGACATTGCTGATTTAAAAAGGCATTTTTCTAATGCATTTACTATTTTGTTATATTGATCAGGGATCTCAGGTTGATCAGAGGAATGAGCAATCAGCCACAGAAAGAACTGGTTCACAAGGAGAAGAAGAAACACGAGTTGAAACCACCAGGAAATCTCAACATCGCTCTTCCTCTTCAGGACATCATCATAACCATCGTAGTGGAACTAGCCGTGGTTTATCTCGACAAGAAACTGTTGACTCGGAAACACAAGACAACAGAGATTCAGCATATATAGAACCAAAAGAGGACCACTCACATGAACCCTATGATTCTCATAGAGATCATAATCACAAGGATGAACCCCATGGGGTCAGTGATCACAGGCATCAAGAATCAAGGCATCGATCAAAGGAAAGGGACCGAGAACAGGACCACAGTGAAGGCAACAAACAACGTAGCCGTCATAAATCAAGGGACCAGTATTGTGACAGGGATGGAGAAGTGGTACCTAAGAAACGTAGTGACACAGTGGAATGGAAGAGAGATGTGTATATCCATCAGTAACGCCTCTGACAGTTTTGTGTTTCTTTTGAAATTGGGTATGAGAAAGGTCCTTAAAATAATCTTGATTTTTTTTCAGTGCAGAATGTAGTATCTTGTATGCTGATTTTAAAGTGCTGGTGCTTTCAAAGCGATGGCATAAAATAGGATATTCATTTTGATTAATGCTATAACACACTGGCATAGTGCAACTGTGGATTTTCTGAAGTTATGCTATGCTATTTTTTTCCAAAACTGATTCTTGTAGCTGCCATTTGAATAGATACCTGTTGCCATCAAGGTGGTATTAGTGTTTTTAGACAAAATATGGTTGATATTTAATATTTTTCCCCATTTTTCAGCAAGCCAAAATCAGCATATTCAAATTGAAGCTCTCAATGGCTCTTTTTTTTAAAAAAAATCTTGACTTGCATATTGATTTCTGTTGCTTGGTCCTCTAGCGGACTACATTTTGAAACAGAATTCAGTCTTGCCTTATACACAGGGGATCATAAATTCAAAATCTCTTTTCTATATACTGGTACTGTGTACTGTATAGACAGTTTATAAATGTTATTTCTGCAGACACCTTCTTACATAAGATTGATCACACTATTTTAGAATCCTAATGCCAAGTCAGCAGATTTGCTTTTGAATTATGGGCAACTGGAAAATGGATAGCACTGTTCACTCTAGACACACTTTCTTATACTCTAATAGGAGTGACCACTTTAGATAACAGGTTGGATTCTTCTTGCAAACTTATCATCTTTGCATTTTAAATCTATGGCAAAAAATAATGTGATACTGTAAATGGTCCTGCTGTGCATACTACTTAACCAATTGCTCTGACAGCACACAGTTGTTTTTTTTATCAACTTGACAGGCAATAGTTGTATAATGCATAAGCATGTGTGTGTCTGAAAGAGTGGGGAGGGTGTTTGTGTTAGTGATAAAGGAAGGGGGAGAGAAAGGCTTATTAAAATTACCTGAGGATCATTCCATATCTTATGAATCTGCCATAATTATCATATGTATATGCTTAGGTATAAGATCTTGTCAAGAAGCAGATATAGATGGTTATTCTTTTTATAGAAGAAGCATATCATTTTCTGCTGCAGGCATGATCCAGGTATCTGAATGAGGAAACTAGGATTAAATCATAATGCATCAATCAGGTCCAAGTATAGATTATTCTAAAATCTGCGTGCTTTTATTTTTTCCTTGCTGTTTTTTTTAAATCAGAAGTTCAAGATTGCAGGCAAGTGACATGGGAAACTATACGACTAACAGGTAATTGGGAAAGCATCAATCTGCTTTTATTTTATTTTATTTTATTTTTTGAGGATCCAGGAAAGTTAAAAACACAAACAAATGTGACTGTGAGTGTTTCACTGGAAATGTAAACTTTTTGTGTTCTAGAATATTTGTTTTAGTAAGACAAGTTTACACAGCTTGTGGAGAGTTATTTTGTTGGAAAATAAATTTTGTAGCTTCTCTGCTTTTTTCTATATTTGACCATCTTTCTATTCTAATCAACTTGTTCATTTATCTTTTACTTATGGGATTTACTGCTACAAGGTTGCTGAACCATTATGATAATTTCTACATTTTTTGTCAGAAACAAATAATACTACAAATTTTAAGTAATACTGTAAATAATTGTAGTATTTACAGTATATATATATATTTACATTCCTCACGCATGGACAGGCTAGATTTAGTTCTGCCCAGCATCTTTATAGTATTTTAGAAAATAATAAGAATAAAGGAATAATATTAAGCATATTGACTTAACATATATAGCATAAATGAGATTTATTTATATTGGGAGGGGAAGATCATTGCAGCTAAAAACATGGACTGACACTGTATTCAACTCTCCTGAAAATTCTCCTTAACGTATAAAAGTTGAAAGTCTTTCATAAATTTGCAACATATTGAAATATTGACTTTGGGAATTTGGGGTAAACTTTAGATTGGCCCCAAATGTAGGCATAGCTTCAAAATGTATTGCAGGTAGTATTTCAGTGTTGTATTCGTAAATTAACTATGTATATAGTGTCTTAATATGTAAAATCTCTATTGCAGAAGAAATTAGTATTTGACTTCATACTTTTCATTCTAATATCTAAGCTACAAGACCAAATTTTGTATTAGAATCCTGTGGCTACAAAGAAATACATATACATGAAGATAACTAAATTAAGAAAAGAGGAACAAGTGCAATCTGTAATTCCAAAGAATAATTATCAGGAAATATAAATATTACAGAGTTAGAGGAGCATGAAAAGTAATGTCTCTTTTGAGTTGAACTCAACTCCTTGGGATTTAATGGATATACCCATGTAGTTTTTTGGGCAAAAATATAAAAGGATTTATCTATGCATGTTTTTTTTCTAGAATCATAGTTGCCATAGATGTATCAAGTCCAATTCCCTGCGCACTGCAGTATATACATTTTTGATAGATTGTTTGAAAATTTGTTGTTGTTTGAACATTCCAGTGAAGGGGTAGAAACTATTTCATGCAGTAACCTAATTCACTGATTCATAATTCCTATTTTCAAGAAGCTTTTCCTAATATCTAATCTATATCTTTGAAGTTTCATTCCATCAGTTTTAATTTTACTTTCTGGTGCAAGTGAGAGTAAGTTTTAACTCTTTACAACGTAATAGCATTTAAGATATTTGAAGACCACTATCATATACCTTGTAAACTTACTCTTCTTCAAATTAAACCTACTTAGGTCTTTAATTGTTCCTCATAGAACTTAGTTTTCCATAAGTTCACCATCTTGGTGGTCCTTCTCTGGACTTGCTTCAGTTTATTTCTTTGTAAAATTTATATGGCCGCTCACTTCACCAACAAGTGACTCTGGGTGATGAACAACAGAAAATAATAGGTATTTTTTGAAAGTTGGGATGTGCAGAACTGAATGCAATACCCCAAGCGAGACCTAACCAAGGCAGAATAGAGCAAAATAATTACTTCCCGTAGTCTGGATTGCTAGTGCTTCTATAATCTGGACTTTTACTGCTACTTCAGTTTGTTCTCAGGAGGTGGGGGAAGGCATCATTTCCCAACTAAGTTTCCAGAGCCCCCAAATATCCAGGTGCTTATTCCTCAAGACAGAAATGTGTACTGATAGCAAAAATAAAATGCATATCTTCCCTTGTGTATATTCTGGGATGTTTCAGAATGAATGAAAACAACAGTTTTACAAGATTATGAATAATTTCCCCATCAGCTATATAGATATGAGAGATCCTATTGATAGCAACTTCTTTGCCTCTCTCAGCAAGTTAAAATATAAAAGATACATAAAATCTTAGGTTAAAATAAATTATTTTGATAGAAGTAAAACATTTAAAATAAACAATTGTGCACTTTAGGACAGGAGATAGAGATACTGTAAGCCATCCAGACAAAGATGGGGCAAAAATGAATAAAAGATTCATTCCGAACCAGACAAGCTAGATGCTACTGGAGGTGGGTCTCTGAAGATTGAATGGTAGGAATCATGCCTTCCCACAAGCAAAAAAACTGAGGATTTTCAAAATAAGGAGTATCAGGTGTACAGAAACAAACTGGCAGCCAGTGTAGAGATTTCAAAATGGGTATTATGGGAACCTCCAAAGATTAAACTGGCTGTGACATTTTATATTTGTTGAGGTTTCTGAGAGTTAACTACAATTAATGACCATATTTTTCTCAACTACTCTTCAAAAATGTGGAAGGAATTGTGTAGCCATCCCCTAAAGTTAATGGAAATTTGAGTTGTACAACACTCCTCTCCCTCCAAATATTCCTATATGTAGTACTTATTATTGTGATACTTTTTTTGCAAATCATAAATGTAGTTCCAAAGACAACAAAAATACTTTATATAACACATATAAAGTATTAATTTGTATAACATATTCACATACCTCTTGTCAAAAGATTGTCAAGTTGAGCTTTGCTAGATGCTCACTTTCTAAATTAATCTTACTTTAGATGCTTAAAGGCTATGGCTCCTAGTTCATTTTTCCTCAGCAGCATTAAAAGATATTCTGTATCTTCAGCAAGCATGAGATTTTTACCTTTGTTAATCTTTAATTTTACTTTCCTGATCAGGATTTTTATTTATCAAATCACATTGGAGTGCTCTTCTTGCTTGAAGGCCTGTGACTCCTAAGACAATTTTTTTTTCAGAACTGGAATCATTCATCTGAATTCCATTGTATACAGACAGGATATATCAAATATATAACATAAATCAGATTATCCTTTAGTTTTTTTATATATTGCTCTACTCACTATTTATAGGTAACAGATTACACTACTACTGGTTTTGGAGAAAATGCAGCAAACATTATGAATTGAACATCTGTAAGTCCACATTACTTTATCCCTGAAAAATGATTCCAAGCATTCTGTCCCATTATTTCCATTTTACTTCCATATGGAACAGATTAATATTTCTAACTGTTCTATTTTTCTATCTCTTTTCAACATAATATCCAACACTTATTTTTGTTGCAGATCTGAGATATTTTTGTAATTTTACTCCAAATTCTGCAATTTTTAATCAGTTGTATATATTACAAATTTACTCTCTATTCCCTTGCCCACATTAGATAGTAAGATTTCAATAGGACATTATAGTTAAATCCTTTTATAAATATATATAATAATAATAAAGTAATAAAGTTGGAAGGGACCTTGGAGGTCATCGAGTCCAACCCCCTGCTCAGGCAGGAAACCCTATACCATTTCAGACAAATGGCTGTCCAGTCTCTTCTTAAAAACTTCCAGTGTTGGAGCATTCACCACTTCTGGAGGCAGGTTGTTCCACTGGTTAATTGTTCTGTCAGGAAGTTTCTCCTCAGTTCCAGGTTGCTTCTTTCCTTGACTAGTTTCCATCCATTACTTCTTGTCCTGCCCTCAGGCGCCTTGGAGAATAGCTTGACTCCCTCTTCTTTGTGGCAGCCCCTGAGATATGGAACACTGCTATCATGTCACCCCTAGTCCTTCTTTTCATTAAAACTAGACATACCCAATTCCAGCAAACGTTCTTGATATGCTTTAGCCTCCAGTCCCCTAATCATCTTTGTTGCCCTTCTCTGCACTCTTTCTAGAGTCTCAACATCTTTTTACATCGTGGTGACCAAAACTGGATGCAGTATTCCAGTGTGGCCTTACCAGGCATTGTAAAGTGGTATTAATACTTCACGTGATCTTGATTCTATCCCTCTGTTAATGCAGCCCAGCACTGTGTTGGCTTTTTTGGCAGCTGCAGCACACTGCTGGCTCATATTTAAGTGATTGTCCACTAGGACTCCGAGATCCCTCTCCACAGTTACTACTATTGACAAGGTACCCCCTATCTAACCTGTCATTTTGGTTTTTCTTGCCTAAATGTAGAACCTTACTTTTTCAACCATTAATTTCATTTTGTTAGATAGCGCCCAATCTTCAAGTCTGTCCAGTCCTCCTGTATCTTAAGCCTGTCTTCTGGAGTGTTGGCTATTCCTGCCAGCTTGGTGTCATCCGCAAATTTGATGAGTTCCCCATCTATCCCCTCGTCCAAATCGTTGATGAAGATGTTGAAGAGCAAGTCTGCTATAATGCAAGTCTGCTATTCTTATTCATATGTGTCAAAAATAGTACCATAGAACTTAAAAAAGTATAATCAAAATGATACACTATGAAACTAATGGACCTTCCTTATGTTGGAGGAGGGCTGCTAAAAATAGGTAAGGAGGCCATAATAAGAAAAATAAAATCAAACATGATGTGGGTAATGTTGACACATATACATATTAAAATCCAAGATAAAAACACTGGGTCTTAGTGTTTCATACAATGCATACACAATTGTACAGTTGCTGTATCTCCAACATGGCAAAAGTCACCAATAGGTGGTTTTAAAGAGAAAATAAAATTTAAGAAGAACGTGAGTATTCAGAAGACAAGTAGAATAGAATAAAGCTGGAAGGGACCTTGGAAGTCTTCTAGTCCAGCCCCCTGTCTAAGCAGGAGGACCTATACCAGGGGTAGGCAACCTTGGCTCTTTTATGACTCGTGGACTTCCAACTCCCAGAATTCCTGAGCCAGCATGGTGAACCACGCTTGCTGAGGAATTCTGGGAGTTGAAGTCCACAAGTAATAAAAGGGTCATAGTTCCCTCACGCTGGCTGAGGAATTCTGGGAATTGCAAGTCCACAAGTCATAAAAGGGTCATAGTTCCCTCACGCTGGCTCAGGAATTCTGGGAGTTGAAGTCCACGAGTCATAAAAGAGCCAAGGTTGCCTACCCCTGACCTATACCATCTCATCTACAGGTCAGGGGATTTCCCTTGTTTCTTCAGCTCAGTATTTCTTCTTTGGTTCTGCTCCAGAATCAAACACAATACATCTGATATTGGAACAGTCAGCATTCCTGAGGGCATAAATGAACAGGCCCTGTTGTGCTGATAGGCACAAGCAAAACAGTTAATTTTAATTTTGTAGAGAAGCAGTTAGAAAGCTCTCAAATGAATTATAATAAAAACCAGTCAGATGCTCATTTAACACCAATTCTGATTAAATAAAGCTTTTTAATTCCATAAAATTGTTTTTCAAAAGTGATCTGTAAGATGTTATGAAGTGTATTAAAATCCATTCAAATTTTATTTTGAACTCAGTATAGTATAGTTTGAAAGTAGGATTCCTACTGTGTGAGATTGTAAACAAAACCATATGGGCAAACTGAGCAAACAAGTTTCCATAATTAGTGACCTGTTATTAATATAAAACCAAATGAAACTTGAAAGTTTCCAAATTGCAATGGTCCATTTTCTTAGACTTGTTTCTCCAACCTGAGGATTTCCTCCCAGGAGAAACAGCTGGCAGATTTTACTGCTGCTATAGCAACTATGTCGTCAGTCTGTTGGCTTGACAACATAGCTGCAGAACGAAACACAGTTTGGAACACTAAAAGGAAAGCATAGATTTATTTACATTGATGTCTAAAGCAATTTTCACTGCACTTTTATAAATTTTGCAATAAAAAACCCTATACAGTCTTTGTTTGCTAGACGTATCAAATCTTCATAGTTGACATTTTGCAAAGAATTATAGTCCATTCCCTGCAAAATAATTTCAGATGGATCAAATCTCTGTAGCAGTTTGAGCTGCTCAGGTGACAGTCCAGCTCCCATCATGCCTTCTCCTCCAACATGGGGCTCCTTTTAGGGAGGAAAATAAAAGAAACAGTTGGTTATTTAGCTGGTCATTATTTAACTTAAAATAGAAGCTGGTATTTATAAAGATCAGCACACTAGCTCTACCTTTGCAAGAACATTATTGGAATATTTTTATAGAGAAAACTTGTCTTGCTATAAATCCTCTGTAAAGAATAATTATTCAAAATGAAGGTGGAAAGCCAATGATATAGAAAGGATGAAAACCATTCCTCAGCTATCAGTAATATAAAAAATCCTAATTTAATGCCAACCAAAGTTTCCTCAATATGTACAGTTTATTTCTATGCAGATTAATAGCATAGTAATAAAATAATAAAAGCATAAAATGCTATATTTATTAGCAAAAACTAAACATAGATGAAAGGAGACATAATTATATTAAGTTGCCATCTAAAATAGAGTTCTTTTGTTGTAGGTGGAAACCATTTCCTATGTTAAGTATCAAAAGCGTATTTAAATTTAGCCCTCAATCTCACAGTCATTTATATGGGAATATATCTCATGGAATTCAGTTGCCCTTCTGCTATTCTCAGGTCCTTTGCAGGAGGCAAATTGGTAGGCAACTTAAGAGATGTCAGATCTATTCTGATGAGTGTTACAGCGTCTGGCCAGTTTGCAGGCTCTGGATCCACGCCCCACTAAACAGGGTAGAAGATGCAGGATTTAGACTTTTTTTAACTTATGCATTTACTGTTTTATGAATAACTCAAGATCACCAACAAACCTAATATGCCTACTCCTATTTTTCCCACAATTACCCTGAGGCATGGGTTGGGTTGACAGAGAGGGGTTCCCCCAAAGTCACAGTCAATTTTCATGCCTAAGGGGGAATAGAATTAATCTCATTTAACCTAGCAAATCAATCTTAATACTTTAAATATATATGCTTAATAGAAGTGAATAGATTTTAATTTGGATACTAAAAATGCAAAGGTTTTAAGGCTCAGCAAATTAAGGATAAAATCCACTTCCTTGCCTTACTGGATTCAATTCCCCAACAACAGCAAGAATATGTAATGTTTATTGGGCATGCTTTGCACAAAACTTTTCCTCGCACTAAAACCCTATTACAATATTGTGGGGTTTTTTCCTGGTATATAGCCAGCCTCAGCAAATATCAGATCTTCTGCTTTCCATTTCTAAAGTAGATTGAACTGTTTACTTTCCCCCCAAAGTATTTCATTTTAGCATTTGTATGATTTACAGAATGTGAATTTCAAAAAAACAAATCATTCAGTCAAACCCATCCAACTTCTGTCCAAGTTGGCTTCTTAACCATCCAGAGCTTGTTTTAAAACCACATCTCTAATTTTTACAAAATGTTACACAGTTTTTTTTAATGAAATCAAATAATAACTGAGGAACATTTCTTATCTGTTCAGGACAGGAAGTTAGCTGAAAAGGTCATTCTGATTGTGTACAGTGATAAACCATGGTTTAGCAAGATATACAAGTTAATTAATGCCTTCTCAAAAGCTGTTTTCTATTTATTTTTTCTTAAACTCTCTGATTTCTTGGAGACTGCCTGGACAAGTCCTTTCAGATTTTTTCTGGCAAGATTTTTCAGAAGTGATTTGCCATTGCCTCCTTCATAGGACTGAGATAGAGTAACTAGGCAACCTTGGCTCTTTTATGACTCGTGGACTTCAACTCCCAGAATTCCTGAGCCAGCATGGCTGGCTCAGGAATTCTGGGAGTTGAAGTCCACGAGTCATAAAAGAGCCAAGGTTGCCTACCCCTGAACCATCCAGCTGACTTTGTGTCCAAGGTAGGGGTAGAAATCCTGGTTTCTAGCCTGAAGCTTTAACCACTACAACAAACTGGGTCTCTATGGATGTAAGCAAAATATGGAAAAGAGTTTAAAAATTATAAAATATATTTTTCCTAGGCAGATGGATAAAACTGTTAACTACAACAAACGCCAAATAAATGTTAGATTCTTGATAACATGATAGATATTTCTTGATCGCAGCTCAATCTTTATAGCTACTAAAATAGTTGTAATTGGGTGAATTCTTCCACAAGATGTTTTCAATTGACAATGTAATATAAAAGTGGGAAACAAAGTTACATAGACGAAATTTTACAAAGAAATGTGTTCTTACCTGTGACTCAAGCTGGAGGCAGGGAAAAGTTTCTAGTGCCCAAGCCACTTGCTCCTCGTTCTCAGAAAGGGTAATTGTGCAGGTACTATATACTAGGATGCCCCCTGGCTTTAGCAGTTGCACTGCCTAGAATGATAATCAGATTCTCACTTTGTAGAATTTTTTCTAGTATTTCACAAATAACGCTGTTTTTTAAACATAGACTACAGGTAGTCCTCAACTTGCAACCATTCACTTAGTAACTGAAGTTACAATGCTGCTGAAAAAAGTGACTTATGAATGATTCTCACACAATCATTGCAGCATCCGCATAATCATGTGATCAAAATTGGGACACTTGGCAACTATGACAGTTGCACTATTCCGGGATCATGTGATCACTATTTGCATCCTTCCCAGCTGGCTTCTGACAAGCAAAGTCAATGGGGGAGGCTTAACTGCATGATTCACTTAACAACTGCAGTGAGTCGCTTAACGAGAATGGCAGAAAAAGTCACAAAATGGGATGCAACTCATTTAACTGTCTTACTTAGCAATAGAAATTTTGAACTCAATTGTGGTTGCAACTCAAGGACTACCTGTAGTTTAAAAGCTTCTCTACAGATCAGTGGCACAGTGCACATTAATTCTAACAAGGTGTTTGAAGATTCATGGCTACTAATCATAATGGAACCACCATAGAAATGTTGCTGAAAGTGAAGAGCGCTTACTCTTTGGCGTATATCTCCACAGCCCTGCCTATTTCTATCCAACCTTTTCTAGCTATACCGTGTGATGGAATGGTAAATATTATTTACCAGGAGATATTCTCAGAGGTTGATCCAATAATTCCCAAATTCTTTCTCCTTTAGGAGAAAAGGAAGAAGAATCTGAAGACAACTTCTTTAAAGAATTGTATGAAAGGCTTTACTTTCATTTTGGCTCAATGTCTTCCAATAGACAGCAGAAGCAACTGAACAAATAAACAGTTGAAATTGCAATTGCACCATTACAGCAAATATCTTGATTTTTTCCCCCATACCATTTTTCAGGAATTGTTATATAACCAAGGTACAGAAAAGTAAAATTCTTTAATAAAATTATTTCCTGAAATGAAACTATTTCTGCTATAAGGATATGAGAAAAAGTTTATCAAACATAATCTTATATCAATACTGTTTGACAGTCTTTCGTATTAATTTTAATAAAATGTATTTCTTTTAAAACAATCCAGCAAACAGACAACTCCCAAACCTCTCCTTCATATTTTATTTAATAGTTTGTACTATTAAACATACCACTCTAAAAAGCTTGCGCTGCAAAGGTTGATAGGAAGTTATTTCTTTTAAAGACCACGAATAAGCCAAATTTGGCCTCTGTCCCATTCCACTGCATGGAGCATCAAGAAGTATCCTATCAAATGACTCGGGTAAGAATGGAGGTCCTTCTGCAAAATATATACATATATATTTCAAAGACAATAGTTCGCATGTTTTGCATAACTAATTCTGTTATTAATGAAAATTTCAGAGAACTGTTAATTAAAATTCCATGAGTCATATCAATTTAATGTAGTTAATATAGTAGAATCTAGTTGAACCCTACTGGCCTTGGTTCAAAGTCTTTTTAATTAACTGTTATAAATAGCCATTGTATTTGGATGGAATTTTTATTTATTACTATTATTTATTAAACAAATTAATATACGTAGCTGCATAGATGACTCCAGGTGGCTTACAAAATTTAAATTATGATTGCTTTTGCCTTCCACTCTATTTCTATGTAAGAAAAAATGTGTCCTGTTTAATTGGTATACAAGTTGATCCAGTCTCCTTAAATCTGTATCATGTCAAGTCAAGATTTAATATGTGTATTGAAATCCTCTGTGTAATAGACCAATACTTCACTTGTATTGATGAAAAATGAATCTAAGTACTAACATTTTGAAGTTACATCTTTGTAGAAAGGCAAAATATGTTTATGAAGCAACTGATGTGGAAAGATTAAGTTCATTAAAAAGACATTCTAAGGATTTGTTGGACAAGTATTTTCATGCTTTAGCCACCAAACTGCACTAAACAATGATTAAAAATACAATAGATCTTTAATAAAAGTAGATCCTTCCTCACTTTTTCTCCATCATATGTGCTCCGAGTTGCTCTTATGAAACTAGTAAGCTTTAGAAATTTTGATACAGATAGTCCTCACTTAATGATCATTTGGTAAGTTATAATGTTGCTAAGTAAATGGTAGATAGGACTGGTCCTCCAAGTTAGCTTGCAGCACTCCTGCAGTCATGTGATCAAAATTTGATTGCTTGGCAGCCCATTAGCACTGATTACTGCAGGATGCATTTCAATTCCCCCACCTACCTATACGCGCTTTCCCATCTCTGCCCTTTTGGCTACCCCGCACTCCACCTCTGTTGCCCTCTGTCCCTCCAGCTGCCCTTTGTCTCCCTCCTCTTGCTGAGGTGTGCCCATCCAAGGTCTCATAAGTCAGCATGAAGGCCATCAGCAGAGAAGTGTGATGCCCTTGCCTAATGGCACACAGTCCTCAGTCTAATAACCTGAGACTACTGGATTACCAGGAGACCTAGTGGTGTAGTGGTTAAAATGCAATATTGCGGCTAACTCTGCCCATAGTCTGGAGTTCAATCCTGATGCGGCTCAAGGTTTATTCAACCTTCCATTCTTCCGAGGTCAGTAAAATGAGGACCCAGATTGTTGGGGAGAATATGCAAATAATGCTTTACACTGTAAACTGCCCAGAGAGTGCTGTAAGACACTAGGACGGTACATAACTCTAAATTCTATTGCTACCAGAACTACTGTTGCAGTGAAGTCATGTGATGCTTTGCTTACTGACCTTATCAGTACAGTAGTGGCCAAAACTGGAAGCCTTTTGGGAAAAGTGTACAGTAGAAATGCCACCTTTGGTTAAGTTTCCACCAATTTTTCTTCTAATTTCTTTATAACTGTTGCCTTGTTCACTTAATAATACTGTTTTTACATCGCTTTGTGGGCAACCAGTCAACTCTTTGGACCATTACTTTAATTTTATTACGTTTTACAAGCTCACTAAATGAAAGAACACAAAAAACCCCAACCAACTTGATAGTGATCACATAACACACTGACAAATGTCCTCCTCTCAGCTTCAATACATGACATCAATAACTGAATCCTACTGTGATCTGATTGGCTCATTGCCAAAACAAGATGACACCTGATTGGCTCTCTAAACACTCATGCTTATTGGCTACAATCAGATGAAGGAAAGCTACCTGATATCAACCTAAGCAAGTTGTGTTTCCTTTTTCTGGTTATTTGGCTATAACTTCTCATAGAATACAGTAGAGATAATTGAACAAACTTTGTTGCATTACATTCTTGATTAAATTATCTTTCCATTGATATATAATTTTATGGTACTACTCCAAAAAAAAGTGGTGTTATTAGCCATCAGACCTCAAAAATACACTTTTCCCAAAAGGTTTCCACAATTTTGGCCACTACTGTAAGATATGGCAACAGAAATTCCAGTCCCACTTAGGTTTGTTAAGCAAGGACTACATGTACAATTTTACTCAGTGTACCTTATTGTGCCATCCAAATCAAATTTAAATTAGTCTTTATATCATAACCTCTATTATTCCATGAACAATAGTTAAAAAGTAACAGTACCTTGTCCATCTTCTAATTTGCTATCAGTAAGCGCCTTAGTACCATCATAACAAAAAGCTTTAATACAATTCAAATTTAACAATGCAGCATTTTGTTCAATCTTTTTCACTCTGTCTGCTATCTTGTCCAGCGCTATCACTTTCCCCTAAAAATTAAAAATTAAAAGTTTTTAATGACAAACAGCTGTTAAAATTGCTAAAGTATAGAGATTGATACACAATTTCAAATAACTAATGTGCAATACATAAAGCACCAGATTTACACAATATAATCTGTTTTAGCCCCGATTCAATACACATCTGTGAAAAAAATGCCCCAAAGAACCACAAATCAGCTATGATGCCTGCATCTGAAAAACTTGTGGGTGACTTTCTCTATTTCAGAGTCATCACACTATTCTTCATTTCTTAAGCAACAACGTTTTACTTAATAGCATGTTACAGTTTATTCATGACTAATGTCACCAAAACAAAGTAATATATTTCATTCAAATACTGTAACATATGTCAAGCTGTAATTTTTTCCATGTTAATAGTCTCTGTGCAGAGGCCCATTGAATAGTTGCAGTCTTAACTGTTTCAGATTATTATTTTTCCAATCCAATCTGCACCAAGTGTAGGACATACTAAGTGCAGTTTTTGAAAAAAACTGCACATTTAGGAATGCAAATGTATAAAAACAGCAATACCACATAAAAACATTTTAGTTAAGTAGAACATTATTTCAGTATTTCATTATTGTGTTCTGCATGCTGGCAATTTATCCATGCTGGAAAACTAAATAGTTCAGTAAGCATAACAGCATTACATCCGGGTTATAATTAGAAATATGACAAAGAGCACAGCTTACATAAGTAGAGTTATCACATGGGAATATCAATGTTCCTCACTGCAAACTCTGATGCTGCATTCTGAAACTTCCAAGTGATCTTCAAGGACAGCCCCATGTAAAATGCATTGCAGTAATCAAGCTTTAATGACCATCTGAAGACCCATGTGATCCAAGAAAGGATGCAACTGATTACTAGACGATGTTCAAAGGCCGTCTTAGCCAAAGCTGCCAACAGGTAGGAGCTGTGAATCCAGGAGGACCCCTAGATTGCACATCACCCTTAAATAAGAAAGTTTAATCCCATCCAAGGGTAAAGATGGAAAATTCAGATTTAATTGACCTAATATTCACAAACATTCAGTCTTGATAGTTTTGAATCAAGTTTATTGATATTCCTCTCTATTCAGGCCCAACAGTGTCCAAGCATTGAGACAGAGCCTTGGCAAGCTTAATTGCCCTGGGATCAATTGGTATCACTAGCATATTGATGAGACCCCAAACTGGCCAGTAAACTCACGTAATGGTTTCTTGTAGATCTTGAGCAGGAGGGGAGAAAGTGTCGAGTCCTGTGTTATCCCACAAGAGTGCTTGGGGGACAATTTATTCTCCTTAGCCAACACCAACCAGAATGGCTCTGGAGGTAGGAAGAGAACCATATAAAACAATGCTCCAAACTGCTAATCTCTGAATCCAGTCCAGAAGGATACCAAGATTGAATGTATAAAGAGGTGCCATGAAATCAAGGAGCCCAAGAAAGAGTGCACCACCTCTATCCAGGTCTGCCACAGATTACATACAAGTCCAACTAAGGATACTAAATACTGAAACCTGACTGATATGGGACTAGATAACCTACTTTTTTCTAGGGGCATCTGCAACTAAAATGGGAAGATTTGGAGACAAGTCAATAATTAACCAAATGGCTGGGTCCAGGGATGGTCTCAAGGAGGAGGTGCTCTACTATTTCATTCAAGGCCAATAGCATCACCCCCTTCCTCTACCACCATAGTACAAATAGTTTTATACTAACAACCTAGGAAGGACCTCAGCCCAATAAACAGATGGCTAAACTAGGTAGCCTTCTTCAAGAGTCACCAATTCAACTCAATTTTAGATTACACCCCAAATCTCATACATCAGTCTATAAACTCATAATTAATTGGACTGTCCACTTGAAAGTTCTTAGTTTCCTGATATTTTTAACTGCAATACACTTTTGCTAAATTTGTATTATGTCAAAATCTGCCTACTCTTTCTCAAAGGTAAGAGTCCAGAAACATTTTAGAACTGATGGCTATTTATGGCTTTTAGGTAGCACTCACATATTTCTGGGCATAGAAAAGCACCTATTTTCACTTCGCAATTTATTGCTTGAATTAGTAGATTTGTGGCAACTCAGCAAGATCAATGTCTCTTTAGCGAGCCTGTACAGCTTGTTTGATTAGAAAACATATATAAATTTCAATTATGAATGCTATGCAATTTTTAATTATCTGTGAATTTCAGCCAATGTGTGAAATAAGCTATGCTAATAAAATACAAGCAAGCTTCTTTGAAGAAAGAAAGAAAGAAAGAAAGAAAAGAAGGAAAGAAAGAAAAAGAAAAAGAAAGAAAAAGAAAGAAAGAAAGAGAAAGAAAGAAAGAAAAGAAAGAAAGAAAGAGAAAGAAAGAAAGAAAGAAAGAAAGAAAGAAAGAAAGAAAGAAAGAAAGAAAGGGAGGTAGAGAGGGAGGGAGGGTGACTCACCTCATCATGCATTAATGTTGCAAGGTGGGTAGTTTTGCCCCCAGGAGCAGCACATATGTCCAAGACTCTCTGTCCAGATTGAGGATTTAAAACATAACTCACAATTGATGAAGGCAAATTCTAGCAAAGGAAGTGATAAAAATTTTTTTAATAACCCAGAGATCACAAAAATACTGAAATAGTTTTCTGAATCTATGCCTGATCTTTCTTCTCCTAAGAATCTAAACTGTGCATGAATGCTTATTCTAATTCTCTAAATAATCATCCCAAATTAAAGTTATTTGGTTGTCTGAAAAAACGGTAAATATTAAAAACCAAGCATCTTTCGATAGGAAAAGCTATTCCTTTAAAGTGAATACTTTCTCTTCCTCAGAGCTTGTGATGGGTAGACGACCATATGACTCCTATGGTTAGCTCCTATCCTTATTTTATTGCTTTTAATGTATAATGCTGCTCTTTGTTGGGCAGCTGTAACTGTGTTTCTCTGTCACATTACACCTTGTAAACTGCTGTGAGTTTCTCAAGATGCATTGACATAAATGTTTAATAAACAAATATATTGTTCCAAATCCAAGCCCTTTTCTTATGGCAGGTAGATATTTTTGCTCTTAACTGGTAAGATAAAATATGAGTAGGCATAACTGAGAATTTAAGCATATAAGAGAGGCACCTGAACAAAATCGTTGATGTGGGGAATATGGCTACTACAGTCTGGTAAGGCTGTTCCTCATCATATTCTCTAGCCTCTCATTCTCTAGCCTCTTTTCCTCCCTCCCTCACCATACTTCCATCCCAAGTCTTGGGATGCACCCATCCCTTTTTCATTTTCTAAGTCTGCCTATAGAAGCTAGATGAGACTCAGAGGAATTGTTAGAAATAATAAAAGAGTGATGCTTGATCTTTTGCAGGATGAGTGCTTCCTATTCATTTTGAATTAAAAGCATTTAAAACAAGTAACATTATGTGAAACAAAATCCTGTTGGATGCCAAGTATTGAGAGACTCAAACATTACACCAACAATATTTTAGTAGGGTTTACTGATACTGAAAATGAACTTCTTAGTAAACTTGGCTGGATTATGTTGCGAGGTTAATATTTTTAAAAAATTAACACCTGGCTTTTACTTGTGAAATATAGTACTTTAGATGGGAACACAATAAATTGGGAAATGTCTTGTTGTTACTTTAAATGTACAAATGACACAACAACAGTAACAATGTATTAAATACTTTATTCTACTTTTCTCCAGAAAGTGATTTTTACAGCAAGGATTGGAGAAGTAGACTTCCCAACCCTGATGTTTTCTGCAAGTAAACCTTGGAAAAAACATCATAATGGATATACTTTCCTGAATTCTTGAACTGGAATGAAAAAAGAAATCCTAAACACTACAGCATTTCACAAGAAGCACTATAGAAAATGGAAATCCAGTTTGCTCCCAATAAAATATATCAAATATAAAAATGCTACAATCTGATCATAAATACATTTGGATTTCAAATTAAGGTTTTTATTCAAAACTCAATTCTATTAATTTACATGACCTGTGTATTTCTGGCTCAGCATGAGGTAGGAATTCAGCCATACCACTATAATATATAAGCAATGGCTATGGTTTAGTAGTGTATGCGAATCCAGTCACTATACTTGATCCCATGAATGTATTGAAACTTTAATGTTCAGAAAATAGCATTTATTTTGAATATAACATACCTGTAAAAATATGTAACTGGATAACACATTGTCAAATGAGGGACTATGGTAAATTGGTTCAGTCATTTTTATTCCCAGCCCTCTGAAAGGCATAACACAGGAACATGAATAAATTATCTGCTCCTCATTTCTAGTTTGACATTATTTAAATGTACAATACTTATTAGGAGCTATCAGATAATACATGCTATTAATTTAACACATTCTGTTTTTACTTTCAGGAACATTAATTAGAGGATAAGCCTTTTGAATCCACATATTTTCAACTTAGTATAATTTTTTTCTCTCAAATGGTTTGTTATGTGTGACTTAATTCAAAACAGACTGCTGTCACTGTTAATAATATCACAATAATTTTCTTCCATAGGAATGTAGCTTGCAGTTTAGTTGGTTGATTTGTATAATTGTATTGAATGCTCTCACCAACATATTATTCAAGATCCCTAGGGAAATTCTTGTGAGATTTCTAAAAATGTTGTTTCTGTATCATTAAAGCATTAAAATTATTTCCTATATATTAAATAATCCAATGCATAAAACTTAGTCAGTCCCTGAGCCTAATAAAATCAGAGAAAAGATTGGGAAAGTTACTTTGAGCTCTAAGAGAAAATGATGATGATTAAAACTATCATTACTTAGAGTCCATATCAATTCCAGATCAATATCTATTTGTAGTCCTCTAAGGAAATTCCTAATTCTTATTTTTTGTAGACTATTTCTACCTCTTCTTACATTTCTGTGGAAGCCTTTCAAGTCAACAATATAACTTGAAAATAATTGTGTTAGATAGGGTAAATCAATACTATAATTTCTAATCACCCAGAGTGGTCCCACTTTCCAAGACTAAAGATATCAACATAGCTGAGAGAAAATTAATAAAACAGAATATTTGTAGCTCAGGGTTGACGTGAGGGGTCTTTGTGCTCTCTGAGCTTGCTTGTTTTCTTGCAGATGCTTCCTTACAGACTAGCATTGTTGATGTTACCTAGTATGGGTAATGAAACATCTGCAAGAAAATAAGTCAGAGGAAAATAACCACTTATTGCAAAGAAAGTTCTTTTAAGACAATATTGACTGAATAGTTCAATATTCTAAGATTAAAAAAAGAAAGCAAAAAAAGGGAGTAGTACAAATTAATTGTTGTTAATTGATGTTAATTGATAAATAACTGCAATGAACATGAGTAAATGCTTCATACTGGGCAGAACAGTCAGAACACCATAAATAGGGACAGACTGAACTGTTGTAATCTGACTATAGTCATCAGTGAGGCATAGATTATTCTTGATACATTTATTAATTTAGTTGAAAAATATAGAATGACGCAAGTAAAGAATGTCCCAAAGCTTTTTAAATAATACAATTGCTCCAGAGCTACATCTTGAATAAAAAAATTCTGAATAAATTCAATACATATAATTTGTGAATAACTATATTTAACTTTTGATAATCATTATAAAAGTTTATTAATGTGTAACCATTTAACCAGTCATGTAATAGTAATTGGGTACCACTGGAAAGAGTTTAATATCACCTTTTCCAACTCATTTTATTAAAAAGCACAAGCTTTTATGAACTGCCTTCCAATTTTTTGCTACCGTAAATTTATCTGACTGTCCTAGTACAGTGGCTATCATCTGACTCTTTTTTTATTCAGGCCTTACCATACTCAAACTTTATTGTTTGCTAGTAAAGAAAATCTTCCATCTGTACTTTACCATCATTTTTAGTTATTAATTTTAATAACATAAAAAGTAAAACAATTTTAATAATTGTTTAATCTAGCCATGTCCTTAATGAACCTATAGTACTATCAAAGACTAGTTCTTGTGAGATTTCTTGGTTTCTGATGGTACCCGAGAATAATTTATTTGACTAAGCAAGGAGCTTTTCAACTTAAATCCAAATCCATACTTTTGCACTGATGTTTAAACCAAAAGGCTATTTAATTCAGCATCCTAATCCTCTATTACCAATCTAAACATTTTGGAAAGCTAATCAAAAAGAAGATAAACCCAGCCATATCCTCTTGCAATGGTATCTTTCATATTTGAACACCAAAACTGGAAACCAAGAAGACCGAGGACAACTCCATAATGCATACAAAGTTACAAAGGTGTTTATCAAAGGATAAATATGTATTACTGAAACTGTCATCTTGGATTTTAACATCAGTGCCACATTTTTTCAGAATTTCAGAACAGGCAGATTCAGATTCAAAAGTTTTGTTGAAAACTCTCAACATTGGAGAAATAAACCCAACAGGAATTTGGACTAAAGTATACATACTTTCAGTGTGTTCAAAAATAAAATTAGTTGGACAGTGAGATGACTTACAAATAGCCGTAGCTTTCTACTAAAATAAGCAATTTGGGACAGATTTTCAACCATGATTATACACTTCTGACTTACTTCAATGGGCCATTAGAAGTAAATATTTCATTGCGGCTCAGTTCTGAAATCCCATTTCCAATGAAAACTTTATTCCCGGAAAACTCTTTGGCTCCTCTTTTGCATTTCCCTTCAATATCAGAGTACACAGAAACCACACTGCCAGGTTTCATGACTGGGGGAAAAAGAGGGAGAGACATCTTTGGATTTTGTTTTCCTTGGCTTAAGAACACAGATCCAGACATTCACTGGGGATTTTGTGAGTCCACATACTCGAACCCCGTGTCTAAAAGAATCTGCTTGAGTCAAGATAAGCTCTGGAAAAACATCACTGATAGCTATTCCAGATGTAAACTTGGCAATGTTTTGCATAACTTTTAAAGAAATACATCCTAATGTTTAATCCTCAAGAAATATTAATGTTCTAACATTATAGGCTACCAGATTATGGAAGGGGAAGGGAGGGACATTTTGGCTGAACCAGTCATCTAAATCAGGGTATGAAAATGGGATCATGATAAAGCTCTGATAAAGAACTTGGAGCCTAGCTGCCCAGGATGCATCACAGCAGGATACAAATATAAAAAAACACAACAAGATGAAAGGTATATTAACAAAGGAAAAGCATATGTTAACAGTTTTCTAATTTCTATATACACATATATGTACTATAAACACACACAAAATCTTCTATAATTTGAGACTGTGTTCCTGTAGGCTAGAGGTGTTGAAACTACAGCTCATTCCTGCTACTTGTACCTTCTATAAAGACTAAGGGACCCATCTTATAACTTCTTTCCCAGTTAAAACAGCTGGGAAAACAGCAGTATGAGTCAATCTCCTTGAATGTAGCTAAATTTTGTTATGCTACCTGGAAAATTAAGCAGACTTTGGTGAACCCACCCACCATTGTAATATTTTATCTTATTTTGTTTTTACTTTATTTTTAACTTATTTTTTCTGCAATTCTAAACAATGACCATAATAAAAAGTATTTATTAAACATACACAACCACTCTTACATTTTGAAGCAGATATAATCCCAGGAGCATAAACATGTGCTCCACGAAGCACTGCACTTCCACACTGTGCATCAACAATAACTTCATTTGGCAATCTTTGCAGATCCTTTCTGCAAGAGAATAATAATACTTAAATAAAGTTAGCTTATTAATATTATTCAAAAGAAAGCTAACTTGACCACATTCCACTCCCACCCACAGCTAGGTTTTTTTTTCTATTTACTGACAGTGCATTTGCTTTCTAGCTTTTTAATTTCATTTACAGTCTTTCAATTTCAAAGTTGCAGCTTATAATAATTGTATGTAAAAGCCACATTAAAGAATGTAAATATGTGTTTCATAAAACTAAGGAGTTCTTTAAAAAGTAGAACATTTAGATAGGACACATTATTGATAGTTAATCAAATATAATCTGTTTCTAGATTTCTGAAATATAACCAGTAGGCCTACATAGAGCTCCTGTTTTGATTGAGTGAAGATGCTTCAGAACAGGGGTCCCCAATTTCTGGACTGTGGACCGGTACAAGTCTGCAGCCTGTGGGGAACCGGGCTGCAGAAGCAACAGGCGAGCACATGAAACTTAATTTGCGCATGTGTGGGATTTAGATTGAGCTTGCAAAACCATGCCCTCCCTCTCCCAATGGTCTGTGAAACCAGAAAGGTTGGGGACTGCTGCTTCAAAACACATAGTAAAACAAACACAGCACCTGAGACTTATTACAGCAGCTAAATCTGTTTGCAGAATCTCTATATGACAGTCAAGTAATCCTATAAAAAGATTGAGGTGCTTTAATGACTGGATGGTCCTTTGTGTTCTGAAGCACTTCTTCACAATCCAATCCAAAGCTCTGCAAATCACTAGTAATTGCCATTTCCCCCCATCATGCATCACAGCAGGCAGGCATAATAAATATTAAATATTAAAACTGACATTCTAGGGAAATAAATTCCAGTTACGCTTTCTTTCATTCTCCAGTAGAGAGATAATTATCAAAGAAACCCAAGTTATTGATAAATAAATAGCTGTTTTGAATAGGATAAAAATATTTCCAATACTGTGAGCTTATCTTTGGTTTATCTTTTGTTTGAGCATGCAAAAGCTATCTAAATCATGGTGTGAATCTGGCCTGTTTGAAACTGCTTATCAGATTTTATCAAAGAAATGTGAGGGATCATCCATGGAGGACAAACACATAAGATCAGATGTCCTGCAATTCATCTCCTTCATATCAAATTATGATTTAAATGAATATGTTAATATTCATTAATAATGAATATTATTAATTCCATATTGATAAGCAGTGATAATGGACATATCTTTTTAATGTATCATCTCTATATTCAAACTCAGGATTGGTCTATCAATGCTTGACCAACCAACCCAAACACACACACACAAAACAAAAGAACACAAACCTGGGTCCAATAACAGGAATAAGTAAGATGTCAGGAAGTTTTGGATGTTGTAGAACTGGAACACTGAGATTTTCATATTGCTGTAAATTGAAGACAAGTACATTATTGTTATAATATTCATAATCTCTAAACATTTTCAGTAGACAGGAATATTTATGATCAAATAAGTAGAGACTGTACTGTATATAATATCAGTGTCTGCAAGAGAGTCAGTATCATGCAGATTTTGATCCCCCAGTGGATATCACCACTGTACAACTTGCAATGACATGCCTCCTTTCAGAATTCAAGGATACATTCATTAATCTGCTTCAGATCCTACCAAAAATAAGTAGGTTTACAAAGGGAATTATACTGTGGAAATTTGCCCAATGCATCTGTGAAAAAACCTATTTGGACAAAGTTCCTCTCTCTAAGTTCACAAAGTTCACAAAGCGCATAAGGATATTTGAAAGACGGGGTTTTATAACACATTCTAAGTCATTTCAGTAACAGTTGAAGGAATGATTTGCTCTTACATTATTAGCAAGCACAGAAATAGCATGTTGCTGAGTAGCTTCGTTTAGGATAGGCTTAATGATCCACATATATCTAACAACAAAATGAACAATGCATGATAATAGAATGGAATGGAATGCAAGCAATAATGTAGTTGCATTTCTTTTTTTTTTTAAACCCACAATGCTAATTATTTTCCCTGTTCATTGTATGCTAGCCTACTAAGGAAAACTTTAGCATAAGCTAATTCTAAACATATCCTTGTTTTG
Organism: Azemiops feae; assembly: GCA_023970755.1. Lineage (NCBI taxonomy): Eukaryota > Metazoa > Chordata > Lepidosauria > Squamata > Viperidae > Azemiops > Azemiops feae. Next base: position 79,969 of record JALGBA010004226.1, on the reverse strand, counting down.
CATTGACTCCCTCTAGATGCTGAAATGTCCATTATTTATTTATCTCTAGAGAAACAAACAGGATTTGCCAAGGCATATATAGCGGCATTACATAACCATCTGCTTTGCAGATCAGATAATACAGAACAAATGTTCTCTGAAACAAAGATAAGGATCATTCTTTTAAAAAGAAGAAAAAAAGTTCTGAGGCGATATTTTAGATCCCACTCTTGAATCAGAGGGACACACTGTGCTACACTAGTAGATTTAGGCCTTAAAGTAAGGTATTCTGGAGCTGGAGAAAAATAATTATAAATTCAATGCCTCTTTGGTCTGCTGAGTAGCCCCTGAATTAGGTTTATCAAGCATAACAGGTTGAGCAAAGTCAATTTTGCTTTATGGGCCGTAAAAAAAAAAAATCACAGGTAAAATCTAACTCCATTTCTTACCTGCCTCAGCATGCCATAGCAGGGTTTTAGAGCCCAAGATAGTCAAAATCATCACTTTACTCCTTCTCTTGATGTTGCTTTCTCTCACTCTAATTTATATGCATTTTATTTAATTTCTTACAGGCTATACCAGCAATACAATGTCTGCCTGATTTTTTGAAATGCAAACTTATCCCAATATTTCAACAAAGCTTATAAATAAAAACATTAGCAATTGCAATTATTTTTAATTATTTCTATTAAAATTGTATCCCATAATTTGGCTTTATTTTATATGCAGCACCCATAGTTACTGGTAGTCCTCAACTTATGATCATTGTTTAACTATGGCTCAAAATTACAGGGGAAAAAATGACTTGCAATTGTTCCACTGTCCCAATGTTATGATATGATCACAATATGATCACAATTTGGGTGCTTGGCAATTGCTTGCCTTTAAGATCATCTGCAACATCCTGCAGTCATGTGATTGCAGTTTGCAACTTTTATCAATTTATAGCAAAAATCATCTATTGGGGAAACTGGATTCACTTAATGACTGTATGCTTAACAACTGCAATGATTTGCTTAAAGACAACCATAAAAATGTCAAAAAATTGCTCTGACTTAACTTGCAACCACAATGACTTATGGCAGAAATTCCAGCCTCAATTGTGGTCATAAGTCAAGGACTACCTATATTCTCAACTAACTGATAAGTAGATGAACAAGGAAGTAAAGGAAGGAAGTAAAGTACTGACCTTTTGGATCTCATTGGAAAGCAGATGTCTTACATATTCTACAGAAGCCAAATGTGTGTTTACTCGAACACTGGTAAAAGCTGGTGGATGCGCTAGGTTATTTAACAAGGACTCATATTTCTGTTCTGCTTTCAGTGGACCAATAGATGTTGTAATCTTAAAATAAAAGTAAATAAAGAGATTTAATCAAGAATAATAGCATTTTATGGTATAATCACAGTATTCTAGATTTATAAGTTATTTTAACTTATAATATTTAACATAAATTTAAATAAGTAAATTAACTTATTTATAAGTTAAAAAGATTTGGGACAAGTTAAAATAAATTTATTGAGATAAAGATGGGATTTATAAAGTACAATTTTCTTCTTGAAGTTCATTTGATGTTTCACAATCATGACAGAATGATTTTATTGTTAATTGTTGGTAGTTATATTCATTTTAACTAAAGATTCTATTGTTACTTCATGTTAACTATTACAGAGTTGGCTTTACTAGGAGTGTGTGGGCAAAAGAACTGAAAATATTTTTCTTTTAAATATATTTAATTAAATAAATCCAGCTGTACACATATAAAGATATCATGAAAGTAATAACAAAATCCACCATATGCTTGCTAAGTTAAGTCATAAAGTACAGGTAATCCTTGACTGATGACCACAATTGAACCCAAAATTTATGTTGCTAAGTAAAACATTTGTTAAGTGAGTTTTGCCCCATTTTACGACTTTTCTTGCCTCTGTTGTTCAGTGAATCATTGCAATTGTCATGGTTGTTAAATGAATCTGGATTCTCCATTGACTTTGCTTGTCAGAAGGTTGCAAAAGCTGATCACATGACACCAAGATACTGCAATCGCCATAAATGTTTTTCCGGTGAGAATCATCATCTTATGAGTCAGTTGCCAAGCATCCAAATTTTGATCATGTGACTATGGGGATGCTGCAATAGTCATAAGTATGAAGAATGAACATAAGTCATTTTTTTCACTGCATTGTAACTTTGAACAGTGACTAAATGAACTGTTAACAGTCAAGGACTACCTGTAATATTATTGTTTAATCAACTTCTTTAGCATAAATATATTTTATCTTAAAACATAAACAGCTTGAAGAAAAAGATACCTCATTATATTCTGACAAATAAAATTTTACCTCTCAGCTATAGTATCTGGCATTAAATATTTGTCTTCTTCTTCCAGAAATTTTCTTCCTTAGATTAGCCCTGGGTATTCCTCCCTGCCTCATTTACCATATGCACAATGGTAATTCTATATATTTATTCTAAATATTTAGATTTCACCTTGTAATAAATAATAAATTAAAATAAAATCACTATCATTTAAAATGGATAGTGTGACACATATTAACTCTAGAAACAACATCAGTGTATTCAGAGACACCGTCCATATTTAATGATATATAATACCATCATTTGGACAATATCAATCCTGTCTCCATTTTGACATATTGCCAATGCAATGGCCTGATAACCCAGTAATTGATAGCCCTGAAGAAGAATGCAGTAATTATAAAAATGTAACACTGTATTTTTCCCCCAACCATATAGAGAGCTACACAGAATTGTAATAGAAAACTTAATACTTTGTCAGTACAATACAAGCCAGTATTATGAATTAAGTTCACAGGACAGCATCCTGATAACCACCACCTAATTTTTCTTGGTGCATTGTATTTTAATCAACCAAAATAGTTCTTACCTCAGCATTTTGAAATGTAGCCCTGAGATATTCCTCAACCTCTGGTTTCAGTAAGATTTTGCAGAAAATAGACATAGCTCCAATCTATTTTCCTTTTTTCTCAGGGAAACATCTGCAATAAACAATGTATTATTTCATCAGATATGTGCTTTTAATATGTATAAACTTAAAACAAAAACAGATGTTAATAAATTCTTCACACAGACAATAAATATGGTTATATCAGGAGGCCTATTGAAGAAATGTAATTGTCTTTCCATCAATAGATCATGTTCTTTTATAAAAAAAAATCATTTCACATATAATATGAGGGCAGTATATGGTTGTGTGATTATAATTTAGCATGCTATAAATATTTATTGTAGTTTTTAACCATGATTTATGATTTGATATATTGTGTATTTATCCAGTGGTGCTTAAGTATTGAATTTGATACTTAATTCTCAGCAAAAGAATGATGAAACAGTTTAAAATTTAACAAACCTTTATTTCATATGACGACCTGATGATTACACAGTATATAGGATGGTATCACACCATTTATGGAGTAACATAACATTCTCTATTATTAAATAACTATATTTATATTTTGATTTTCTGCCCAATGACATTCAAAATATTACAATTTCTTTGATATGCCTAGAAGAGTGATGAACTCAATGGAATATCTTGATTTTTATTTAACTATTTATTTTATATACTGCCTTTCTATGCAAACAAGCCCACAAGATGGAATTTACTTCTAACTGGTCAAATGAAGACTAACCAATAAAACTAGTTCTTCTGGAAATTTTGAAAAGGAATATGTGATGAGCCAAAACCCCAATCCTATTTCCCCAAATCATTTGCTACTAAAACTGCAGATTTACTTGCTTTTTATCTCTGAAGCTGGCAACTGAAATCACATAGCATGAAATTAGAAATGGAATGGCCAGTTGTTAATCTTTAGTTTTACAGCTATTACTAAAAAAAATATGTACCAATCCCCTGGGTGCTTGACTCTTCTTACAATGTTTAAAAATAATGCTTAATGTCCATGCAGTGCTTTCAGGTGTTCAGAGAGCTTTACATACAGTATTTGGTTATGAACTCTGCAAAAAAAGAATTTTTTTCAATTATATCTCAATGTTTTTATTTATTTGTATCCAGCCTTTATTATTTTTACAAATAACTGAAGGCAGCGAACATATCCAACACATCTTCCTCCTATTTCCTCCACAACAACCCTGTAAATTCCCAAAGGTGTGTTTTTCAAAAGGCAACTGGACTTTCTTAGTTTTTTTCTTTGAAAATGTTTTGCTTCTCATCCAAGGAACTTCTTCAGTTCGAACTCAGAGCCAACATCACCCAACTGGTTTTCATGACTAAGGCATATTTCCAAGTTTTAAGCCTGGTTTCTTAACCACTAGACCAAACTGACTCTCCTTTTAGCCCCTAAGCTGCGAATTGGAGCAATTAGTTATGATCATCTCTCCTTACTGCTCTCTTCCCAATCTGTTAATCCTCCAGATATGTGGATTTCAGTTCCATAATTCTCCAGCCAGTATAATCATTACTCAGTATACAGTACTAGAAATTCAAGTTCTAGAAGTGGAGGATGAAAAATTGGGGGTTTCAATTGTATACATGGTAGACGTTATGTCATAATCAGGTACTGTTTAGTCTCTTCAGTGCTATATAACTGAGAACACAATTATAATTAACAGATGACCTCTTCCATCTCTTGAAATGAAATGGAATGGCGTCCGACTGCATTTTAAGCCTTGGGATTTGTCCCTCTTTCAAGGATATGACATGTAGTGTGGCATTGTTCTTTGGTTGGAATAACTATTACAGTAGCTTCCACCAACTTGACTATAGATGAGTCCAATATACTACATCTCACAGGCCACAGGTTGGGAAAGCAATATAGGTAATTGACTTAAAACCATTTGTTTAATGACTATTCAGTTACAACGGCATTGAAAAAAGTGACTTATGACCATTTTTCACACTTATAACCACGGTCATGTGATCAAAATTTGGCAACTGGCTCATATTTCTGATGGTTGCAGTTTCCTGGGGTCATGTGATCATCTTTTGCAACCTTCTGACAGGCAAAGTCAATGGGGAAACCAGACACACTTAATAGCCTTGTTACTAACTTAACAACTGCAGTGATTCACTTAATTGTGGCAAGAAAGGTTGTAAAATGGGGCAAAACTCACTTAACAACTGTTCTGCTTAGGATCAGAAATTTTGGGCTGAATTGTGATCACAAGTTGAGGACTACCTAGATTACATTCACCAGGTTCCTAATTTTTGTCTTCCAAGGGCCTTTTCTGAGTGGCTCTTTGCAGAGGTTAGACAGGATGCAACTATAAAAGGTCTACTTCTCTATGATGCTCCGTGAAGAGGTGAGAAAAATGGAATGATTGTTCAGTCCTGGGAATGTAGAAAGGGTGGGAGAAACTCAGAATAGCCCACCTGTTGTCCTTAAAGAGAGACATTGAAAATTTTGGACATGATATTCCCTACAATAATAAAGGAGTATTTCTCCCATGTCTGCAGTGTTTTTTTCTTGATCTGGCCTACTTCAAAGGGTTCATATTCTGATACTGGAACTATCCAAATAGCTCCAGTTCCAATACCAAGTAATTTTTCTCTTATTTCCAGCTGGCTTATTTCTAGTGTTATTTGTGTTTTAGCTAAGGCTTTTTATTGCCTATTGTTCTTTTTAAATTTTTATTATTTGCATGTACATATTACACTATAAACCTCAGATGGTTATAAAAGTGAGTGCTAGGGTCAGTTTAACAAACTGTTCAGAATATTATTTTCCTAATTCTGCTTCTACACTCTATTGAGATCAGTCTTGATATTCCATATAGATAAGAAAATTAGTATTGTTAAACATAACCTATTACACTCCTCAGTTTTTATTCAGAATAATCTGCCTACAAATGTGGGCTGGCTTTTTTTGATCAATAAAGTGTACTGACATCTCTTATACAAACTTTACAGAAACCCAATGCCTTGTCAAAAGAATCTTGTAAGATTTTAAAGAATCATAGACTTAAATAAGTAGCTGACCATCAATAACATGGAAACAAAAACTATGAAAGTATTAGCTTACTTCAAAAGTTTTATTAGATGATTTCAAATGCAGAATACAAGGAATAAATTCTACATATAATATTCACTTTTCAGTAACAGTTCAAATGTAGAGTTTGAACAAAGAGTGCCAACTCAAGCATAAATGATCTTTCATAGATCTGAAGCCAGTAGGCAATATTATGACAATATTGCTATTCATTTGCTGTTTTCCAGATAATAATAATAATAATAATAAAGTTGGAAGGGACCTTGGAGGTCATCGAGTCCAACCCCCTGCTCAGGCAGGAAACCCTATACCATTTCAGACAAATGGCTGTCCAGTCTCTTCTTAAAAACTTCCAGTGTTGGAGCATTCACCGCTTCTGGAGGCAGGTTGTTCCACTTAATTTCTAACTGTCAGGAAGTTTCTCTCAGTTCAGGTTGCTCTTTCCTTCATCCATACGTCCTGCCTCAGGCGCCTTGGAGAATAGCTTGACTCCCTCTCTTTGTGGCAGCCCCTGAGATATTGGAATACTGCTATCATGTCACCCCTAGTCCTTCTTTTCATTAAACTAGACATACCCAATTCCAGCAAACGTTCTTGATATGCTTTAGCCTCCAGTCCCCTAATCAGATTTTGATAGGTGAATTATTACTCCAAAATATTGTGAAAAATAGATGATTTTCTGCTTGTCAAAGATTTCTTGTTACTACAGTCTTACTACACAATACATAGCTAATTAGGTTTCCTATTGCTTTGCTTGCAAACTTTCAGTTACTTGAAATTAACAAGGCAAACATTATTCACTTATTTAAGGCAACTTTCATTTTTTTACAGAATATAGCCTCTTTTAATTGGCAACATTAAAAAAACACCATTAGCTGTAAGAGATGATAGTCTTCTTTCTGATACTGTAATGCAGAAAACTGAAATTGATGTCTTATTTCATTCTAAGCATTCATGTACTGCCAGTATCACAACAGTATCCTGGTTCTGCATGTGCACAAGAGAGCTTGCAAATATTTCATTTGGCAACTTGATTCCCTGGCTCACTTAAACGTAAAATGTTTTAAGAATAAAACAACAAAAGTAAGCAGAACTAGAGGATGCTTTACTAAGAAGGCAGGTCAGCTTTCATAACTGGTGTTTTGTAACTGGCTCTGTCACACACAAGCCCAATTTTTTTAAATATACTAATCCATTTTCCCCTCTCCCCAGTGGCTGTAATTATATTTTCTAATAATATAATTTGTCAATATTTAGACCAGTCACTCTCTCAGCCCAACCCATCTCTGAGGGTTGTTGAGGGGAAAAGAAGAGGAAAGAGAATTAAGTACGTTTGCCACCTTGAATTATTTATAAAAATAATAAAGAATAAATAAAAATAATTTGCCAGGCCAAAAAAAGTTGAAAATACTGCCCCAAATTAGAGATACATTGTCCTACAGAGCCTCCAAGGTTCCTTCCAACCTATGATTGTATGGATACCCAAGTCTTACCTGGCCTTTTTGAAACATCTGCCTTACTCTTTATGAATGCTATGAAATAAGGGAAAAATAAGGGAAAACAGAGACCTATCTCTCCTTAATAACACTAATCCTTATTTAATTACGCTATTTATTTATTCTTTGTATTTCTATCACTCGCTTCAAATAAAACATTTCTTCATTTCAGACCAATAGCAGCCATAGGATGCAGAGACATAAGGAAATGACTGGCCCCAAAATGATGTATTCCAAAAATTTATGATTGGTGACTTAAATCTATTTCCTCCACCCCCACAAATTTAGAACTACCCTTTTATGCAGCCTTGCCGACCCTGGCGTCCTCCAGGCTTGCTGAATAAAATCCCCACCCTTCCTAAGATGCTATTTTGAGGGATCATCCTCTTTATGACTAATCCAATTAACAGAGGCTGCCGAGACCCATTTTAAGACCCATCAGGAATGCTGAGCTTCCATCCCTATAATCCATATGGCCAGGGACGGGTGGAGTATTTTGCAAGTTGTATCCAGCCCAACAAATAGGAGAAGCCACACAGCCTGTTTTCCGTCTTTCCGGGGAGCAAAACTTTGCTCCTCCGAACTGACGCAACACTACAACCGGAAGCGTCTCCTGGTTTCCGGGGGAGGAAGAGAGGGCGGAAAGAAAGGGCGGCCATTTTTGAAATGGTCTCAGTGACCAGACCCATTAAGTTCCAACCCAGGAATGTAATAACCTGGGCGCCCTCTGCTGACGAGCGCCAGACCCTCTCTTCTCCTAATGCGCCGGAACTACAATTCCCAGAATTCCCAGCCGGCAATTTGGGAAAAAGTAGTCCGAGAGTAGTCCGAGAGCCCGAGACGTTTTCTCTTCCTCACCTCATCGTTCTTCGATCCTACCTTCTGCTTTCCTTCTTCCGGCCACCCCGCTCGCCTCATCCGGGGAACTAAAGGAACTCCTACCCTGTTTCGGGCCCAGCCCAACCAGGGTCGCTGTTACCGCCTCCCTCCTGAGGCGGAGGGAGAGGCGCGGCTGCAACTTGGCATGCGCCTACTGGACATCAAGCTGCGCTGAGACTCATGAGGCGTTTTGAGAACCTGGCGCCCCCGAAAAGCATTAGGATCGGGAATTGCAGTGTTCCCAATGGCCAGGCTGACGGAGAATTCTGGGAAATTGGGTCCCTGGAGTGCTTCAACTGGAGGAATACCAGCATGTGTTGTTTCTTCTCTGGTTGGATTGATTGTAGGCAAGCACAGTGTTAGTAGGAGAGCAGTCACCAAGCTGCAGAACAGAATTCATTTTGTGTCCATTTAAAAGATTGCTTTTGAAGAAGAGCTTGGCCTACCATTTTTATGTACAACCCTCTCATTTGTATGTCTTTTAAGCATTTTGCAAAAAAGCTTCACCTTGCCGTTTATATTGGAGGTTTGGTGGCTCTGTTGTAGACAGAAGGAAAGAAGAAACTAGCAGGAAGGTAGCTGGATTTCATTACAATGGCGATGGATGCACTATTGGAAGAGTTGGACCAGGTTAGGGACAGATCATCATGGAGAAAACTACATACTTGCTAGGAGTCAATAAATCTGTTGTGGAAGGATATTTGCCCATAACGTGATAGGCATCCTGAATCGGCTGCAGAAATCCAGAAGACAGCAAAAGACTTGTGTTCTGGCAAAAGTTCTTTTCTCCCATCTAGTGGTCTTTTGGATTTTTGCATCTGAGATATATAAGCCTGGCCCTTGGGTCTTTTCAAGCTACCTTCCAGGCAAGTTTTAGGCATGTGATTCTGCCTTGAGGAATCACATTTGACAGTCAGTGACCACAATAACACCTCCAGTATGTTTTCTTTGATGAATGTGTATAGCGGTGATGTGAAGATTTGCTGTTGCCTTGTCCTTCCTGTGCCCAACTGTTGAATCAAGCCCATATTTTTTTAGCTTTTTGCAATTAGAGTCTTACATGTATTGGTTAACATAATCAACTTCCTGAAATAGATACAGTACTAGCCCAGCCCATACATTTAATTCTTAAAGCAGAGGCCAATATTTCACTTCTCCATTATACTTCAAATAAGAATAGATTTGTGTAAATGATGAGAATGAATGGCTGTAACTCAGTGGTGTTATTTGTTGTAATAGAGGTTTCTATAGAAAAAATGATATTTGAATGATATGTTTGTGGAAGTGAGAATACTATAAGCCTTCAGATGCTAAGGAGCCCTGATGGCACAGTGGTTATAATGCCATATTGCAGGCAAATTCTGCCCAGAGCCTGGAGTTTGATCTTAATGGGCTCAAGGTTAACTCAGCATTTCATTCTTCTGCGGTCAGAAAAATGAGGACCCAGATTGTTGGGGGCAATATGCTGACATTGTAAACCTCCCAGAGAGTGTGGTAAAGCATTATGGGCAGAATAATAAGTCAAAGTGCTATTGCTATTGCTTCCAACTAGTTCAGGACGATGATTTTCCCCACTAGTGTACACAGCATACAGTCTGCAGAGTCCCCCCTCCCAAAAAAAGGATCTCCAATTTCACACTTTATGTTGTATAATTAAATCTGGCAAACACACATATCTCATATAGGAATGAAGGTTCTCCAAGTATTGCTAGTCTTCAGATTTATAAATCCTTGAACCCTTCTAACTCTCATTTGTTGGCCAGGACAAATGAAAAAAGTTTTAACATCTGAAAGGTAGCCAGTCACTATAATCAGATTAAAGATTATCAAAATACTGAACAAACTTTACAGTTTTTCAAAAACTTATATGTATATGGGGCAGATATTGGGGTATATGGGGGAGTCCATGGTACTCTTGTCCCACAGTGATTGATTAAATCTTGATGTAGCTTTAAGTAGTCAAGTGCAATATAGTCAGGCTCTAGAACAACATGTATATATCCCATCTGTATATTAGTGTATCTGTAGAAGTGTACATCTAAGGGAAATTCAGTTTTTATTGGTTATTTTAAATCTAGATTTTCAAAATGGAAATGGTTTGTAGTTTAGCACAAGAAAAGGTAACAATGACTAATCCACCATTAGGGCTGATAAAGTAAGCCTAAGTCATGCTAGTAATTGTATAATGAAAGATATGTATCTTTTGATTTCACAAGGGTTTTTGTTTCTGTAAAAAAACAGCTTCAGTGGTTTTTTTTGTCAGAGCTAACAAACTAAAACATCAGCTGGAAGGAAATTGCACAAATAGTTCTAAGATTCTGTCATAGTTTTAGATAATTATGATCAATAATTAGTCATTAAAATTAAAAAATACATTTCTGGCACAATCCTAGGCCTTACTTTTATTTAATGGATAGGTTGACCCAAACTGATTTTCAAGTGTGGGGTTTGACAATTTGCAAAGTTTGAGAATATCAATTTAATCTAGGCTGCCACTTTAGGATTAATCTTTACTTCCATTCATTCTATCCAATTTTTTTTACTCTTTAGCCCAAGAACACACCTTCATATCTTTGTCATTAAGTATACTTTCCGTAAACATAAAGAAATATACAGTATTAATTTAATGGTTTACATTTTTACTTGCTCTTTATATGATTTAGATTGAATAATGGACCAGTACACCATTACATCTATATGTAACCAGACATACTAAATCTGAACTACTCAGTGTGAATAGAATTTGTGAGCATTAAAATATCTTTAAACTTTAGAAATTGAATCTAAAAATGGAAGGGGAGGTTCTACATTTGTAGATCATGGCTTTGCAAATGTTGTGGACTAAATCTCCAGCAGTCACAGCCACAGGAAAGGAGCCTGCAAAGTGTAGTTTGGCAAAGCCAGGCATATTATTTATTTAACAATAGATAAGAGATTGCCCAGCCTGCTGCCCATCAAATGTGTTTGACTGGTTTTCATCCTGCTGGAAATAACAATGAGTTTAATTCAGTATTTTGCAATTTAAAAGTTAACAGCTTTTAAGATATGGACTTTAACTCTCAGCCAGCATGTTTTAAAAGTTGCCAAGTTTGGGAAACACTGGATAATCTAACATAATTGGAAGGCAGTAAATTGAAAGCCATTTCTATTTTCTGTGGTGATGAACTAGGCTAGGGTATATGTTCCGTGATAGCCTGTCACTCCCATATATTTTGCTTTTACAGAAATCAGATTTTTTTAAAAAAAGTAGAAAAAAACTAAGGATAATTTTTGGTTTTGTTAACTGGATTTTTGAAATCAAATATCCCAAAACAATATTCTCCTTTTGGAACGAGGATGGATTCCCCTCCAAGAATATTAAACGGTGAAAAAAGACGTAGCTACTTAAAGCGAGGACAGGGATGACGTTATGGTCTGGCACTGCCCTTATCCTGCCTCGCTGACCGGAATCGGTACATGCTGAAATTATATTCTAGCATTTCCGGTTGTGTATTGAACGCGTGGGGCAAAACGAACAATGACTCTCACTTGCAATCTTGAGGTGCCCCGCAGATGGCGGCGCTGAAATGGAAGCTCTAGTGTCAAGAAGAGACTTCCCTGTGTCTGCTCTTCTGGCAACGTTATGCGTCATCGCAAGTCCCGGGGCTTTACCATCTTGCGCGAACCCCGACGTAGTGACGTCAGCTCTGAGGCAGGCAGGAGGGGTGGGGCTCCGCTTGCTGCCTGTGTGGCTGGAGGGAGGGGCCAGGGCGGAGCCGAAGTGGTTTCGGTCCCGCCTGCTTCTTCGGCGGTGTTGAATAGGGAATACTGGACGGAGGAAGGAGCTTCGCCAGATCTATCGGAGATCGCGGCTCCCGTTCCGGGATGGGGCTCCTGTTCGCCAAGCTGTGGAGCCTGTTCTGTACGCAGGGTGAGTGACTAGATCGAGCAGGAAAGCCTAGCAGCAGCTCTGCTCCCGCGAGGCGATGGCAAGGGGAAGAACCCGGGGGGCAACATGGATCCGAGTGGGCAGACTGGGCTTTGGTCGTGGATATTTTAGCAAAGGAGGGAGTGGGTCCCGCGGGAAGGGCGATCCCGGTGGAAAGTAGATGGGGGGGGGGGGGCTCTCCTGGAATGGGTTGTAGCCGAAGGCGAAGCTTAGAAGGCTAAATAAAATCGGCTCTGGTGTGGACTGGGATGGGAGACCACATGCAAAGGAGAATCCCAGAGCTATGGATCAGATGAGGACGTGGGAGAAAACTAATGACAAATCCCTTGCTGAGATAGCGCTAGGAACACGTTCATGTTGCTGAGCTTGACTGAGGGACTTTTCCCTTTTTATTACCTGTGTTTTATCCTGAAATGTCATAACTTATTCTGTCTTTTCTCCACCCACCTGTTCCTCCGACAATCCTAAGAGTGGCTAGGCAGAAAAAGATAGTTTCAAATCCATCAACAGCTAGCTAGTGCAGTATTCCTCATTTAGACATTAAACCAGAACACCATTTCTCACCTGAGCAATTTTAAGTTATGTGGACTTCAATTCCCAGAATTCCCCAGCTAACATGCATGTTGGCTAAGGAGTTCTAGGAGTGAAAGTTCACCAACTGATAACTGAACTGAATTCCACACAACTTAAAGTTAAGATTGTGAAACACAGATCTAAAGTAGTCAAGTATTTGGGACATAGGTCATTGATGGTAAGGATAGATGATACGTTTAGGTGTTGAATCAAAGGGGAATAGAGAACTGGGCTGAAAAGAAAGTTTCTTCTATTGTGTCTCTTGGCCTTGACTCCTTAGGGAGAAATTTTACTATATTAAAATGTAAAAATATGAGAACTTTTGCAGTCTGTCTTCCAGTATCATATACCTGAAATTAGTTTAGCCGATATTTAAGTATATGTACCAGTCTTTTTTTAAATCTCTAATGAATGCAAAAAAAATGTTTTGGCAGTGGTTCTTGGAAACAAAATAAAGTTTATGAAATTTTAAAATTTTATAAAGCCTAAATATTGTCTGCCAAATTATACATTGATAGCATACTGTTACAGTAGTTAATCATTTTTAAGTGTTGGTAATGCAACATTATATTGAACTTGAGAATAAACTTTTGATCTCTTTAATTGAAATACACACACACACAGAATGAGAATGTAGGCATACAGCCATTCTGCTGCAGACCACAGTAGCATGATAAAAAAAACTACAAATCTGTATTAATAACTTGTCATATATTTAGTAACTATAGCTGTATTCAATCATTTTAAAATCAAATTAGCATTATAACAATTTTCTTTCTTCTCTTATCTCCTTTGGGATTATGCCCCTCAGTATCTAACAGAAAGACCTAATCTGACCTTTGACTCAAAAAAGTTTTATATTCCTGGGGGAGATTGCCTGAACTGTGTGAAAAATCTTCAGCCTGTGTTGTTGGCCACAGATCTGAGTGGGATAGAAACCACTTTCTCACGCTCAGTTTTGTCATCAGAGGACAGTATTCTTCAGAAGATTCAGTAGTGATTCTGGTATGAGAAGCCGCTCAAAGATATTAATCAAAAATAACATTGGTTGTGGTGACTTGTGTAATAGCTTCAAGTAGAAGATTGACCTGCACCTTAGTTAACATGGAGCAATGATATGATTTGCTTGTTTTCAACCTACATTCTTCTATTTTGATTTAGCATGGTGTGTTAGCAAGATTCAACTCTGGTGAACAATCCATGGTTAAAAATCTTGTTTTATGAGTGGATCCATAATTTCAGCTATTAGAAAGAATTGAAATGAAAAAGTGAGATAATAACAGATTGATTTTATGATGCTAGCTCATCTGTCTCCTAATATTTGTTGCATTAAGCTGATACAGTTTCATATGTACTATAATTGAAAGACTTCTCAATTTAATAATGACTCACAACCTTGATCTTGAGATGTTTCATGAGATGGAATTTCAAGCTCCTGAACCTTTGCTCTGTGTTTATTTTTCTTAGTAGTAAATGGATTTATTTAAAAATAATTTGTACAGGTAGTCCTCAACTTGTGATTACAATTGAATCAGAGTTTACATTGCTAAGTAAGGCAGTTGTTAAGTGAATAACACCAAATTTTATAACCTTTTTCACTACAGTTATTAGGTACATCAGTACTATTCTTAAGTGAATCATGCAGTGTTAAGCAAAAATTGGCTTCCCCCACTGACTTTGCTTGTCAGACTCCATCTAGGAAGGTTGTAAATGGTGATCATGTGACTCTAGGACACTGTAACCATATATGCCAAAATATTTGCCAAGTGCTTGAATTTTAATCTTATGACGATGGGGATGTCATGACATTCATGTTCAAAGAGCAGTCATAAGTCACTTTTTTCAGGGTTATTGTAATTTTGAACGTTCACTAAATGAATGGTTGTAAATAGAGGACTACACTAAACGCATGGTTGTAAATAGAGGACTTTCCAATATAGCTGTTGATATTTGTAAAATATTAGGAGACTGTGGTTATCTAACAAACACTCTGTGCTTTTCTATATCTGCCCCCAGACTTATTTTTTTTAAAAGAAATAATGATACTTGGGGAAGTCTTTGGTAAGTATGGAAAAATGATATAGGAACAGAATCTCTTTTATGCTGGAAAACAGTTGTCTGACATCACTTTTAAGTCAAATTTCTAGTCATTCAAACTATTTTATAATGAAAACATCATATAATATTGAGGCATATAAATGAAATAAGATAGCTGGAGGACATATTAAATTAAAAGGTAGATTACTTGTAAGTGTTATAATTTTTATAACTGCTTGTTTTTATGCATTGTAGAACACAAAGTGATAATTGTGGGACTTGATAATGCTGGCAAGACTACAATTCTGTACCAATTGTAAGTATTTCAGTATATATTTCTAGCTTTCAATCTATGAAGGTAATAGTGTTGCAGTATTTCTGCAAGATTAATAAATTTCTGAAAACTAAACCTTCCAAAAACTGAGAAATATTTTAAATTCCTGAGTATCAAATATCTCAGTCTGAGAGCTTGAAATGTGTTTTTTAATATGAGTATACATTTTAAACAGTATTCGGTTTAGTTCTTCTAGTATATTAGGAATTTCCTTAATCCTTTCATATCAGAACTTGATTGATAATCCAGTTTATTGCCATTGGTGAAAGAGTAATATACTATTACTGTTTTAGTTTGTACTACTTAGTTTACATATGATATGATACTGTCATATATGATTTTCTTTGGAATATTTCTTTCCTATATTGCAATTGACTTTATGGCTTATTAGAATTCGTTGTTCTAAAGGACACTAGCATGTAATTGATATGCTGGATGTCAGCACAAAGATCAAGTATTGAAGTCTGTCCAGAAACAGAGCATTCTGGAAGTGTTGTTGAATCATTTATGCTGAGAATAAGCGAGAGAGAGAATATCAAACAGAATTTCTTATTTTAGCCCTTCCTAAAAAGATACCTTACGCTGTTAAATTTTCATATATGGCACAATGTTAAGACTTCTAATGTAACTGAACTTAGACGTCACCCTCACCGTGTATTGGAGAAAGTAGAACTGGATCTTATAACTTTGTTGTCTGAACCTAAAGGCCTCCATTGACAGGACAATGTGATTTTGTATAGGAGTATATGAGCTGATAACCCCTTCCGATTCTAATTGACTTTTGGTTGCAGATAACAGATCTGGTAATCATAAGTGATACTCAGCATATGGCCTAGATGTTCTGATTGATACAAACTAGGGCTCTGAAACATTTCATATTTGAATCCAATGTTGTTATGGAGCATGTATGTAATAGTTGTCTGCAACTCTAAACTAGCTAGGATCACATGGCAGCTGTTGAAAGTTCAATGCCAAAAAAACTCATGATTTAAAAAGCTGTAGAGATGCTATATTTGCATTCATAAACCCCTTTTCCAATTTATTTCCAAATTATAGCACATCCCTTTTCCAAATTATAGCACAATGGTATACCAGAATTGGTGAGCAATATTTATTTATTTAGTGTATGGCAAATATGTTAAAAAGCACATCGCAAAGGGTGATGAGCAAAAGTGAGCAAACAATTTGGACATAATGAAAATCCCTCCAAAGGTTTGGGGTTTTTGTTTTGAAAGAAAACAAATGTGTGCTCACTCTCTATCTTTTGGGTCAGAATTACTATATCAACATTAGTGGACCAAATTGGATTAACAAAATTAGTGGACCAGAGGAATGCTGTGGATGTAATTTACTTGGACTTCAATAAGGCAATTGATAAAGTAAACCACAACCTACTACTTGATAAGATAGAAAAATGTGGGTTAGGCAGCATCACCACCAGATGGATTCGTAGTTGGCTGACCGGCCATACTCAGCATGTGGTCCTCATTGGAACTGCATCTACATGGAGGGAAGTGTGTAGTGGGGTGCCCCAGGACTCTGTTCTGGGCCCAGTGCTCTTCAACATCTTCATCAATGATTTGGATGATGGGATAGATGAGGAACCATCAAATTTGCAGACAACACCAAGCTGGCAGGAATAGCCAACACTCCAGAGGATAGGCTTAAGATATAGAAGGATCTTAACAGACTTGAACATTGGGCACTATCTAACAAAATGAAATTCAATGGTGAAAAAAGTAAGGTTCTACATTTAGGCAAGAAAAAACAAATGCACAGGTACAGTATAGGTGGTACCTTGCTCAATAGTAGTAACTGTGAGAGGGATCTTGGAGTCCTAGTGGACAATCACTTAAATATGAGCCAGCAGTGTGCTGCAGCTGCCAAAAAAGCCAACACTGCTAGACTGCATTAATAGAGGGATAGAATCAAGATCACGTGAAATGTTAATACCACTTTACAACGCCTTGGTAAGGCCACACTTGGAATACTGCATCCAGTTTTGGTCACCACGATGTAAAAAAAGATGTTGAGACTCTAGAAAGAGTACAGAGAAGAAAAACAAAGATGATCAGGGGACTGGAGGCTAAACCATATAAAGAACTGTTGCTGGAATTGGGTATGTCTAGTTTAATGAAGAGAAGGACTAGGGGTGACATGATAGCAGTGTTCCAATATCTCAGGGGTTGCCACAAAGAAGAGGGAGTCAAGCTATTCTCCAAAGCACCTGAAGGCAGGACAAGAAGCAATGGATGGAAACTAATCAAAGAGAGAAGCAACCTAGAACTAAGGAGAAACTTCCTGACAGAACAATTAATCAGTGGAACAACCTGCCTTTAGAAGTTGTGAATGCTCCAATGCTGGAAGTTTTTAAGAAGAGACTGGACAACTTTTTGTCTGAAATGGTATAGGGTTTCCTGCCTGAGCAGGGTGTTGGACTAGAAGACCTCCAAGGTCTCTTCCAACTCTATTATTATTATTGTTATCATTGTTGTTAACATTCTGGGCAGTCTCCTGGTAGCTGCATTTCAGATCTCTTTAAACAGACCATATTTTCTCTTTCTTTTTAGCTTAATGAATGAGGTGGTTCACACATCTCCTACCATAGGCAGTAATGTTGAAGAAATTGTAGTGAAAAACACACATTTCCTTATGTGGGATATTGGTGGACAAGAGTCATTAAGATCATCCTGGAATACTTATTATTCAAATACAGAGGTAGGTGACTGTTTTATTATGATTTTTGCCCCTTTATGGTATTGGGGCTCTTTTGGTGCACTGTTTCATAGCAATAGCTGTTGGGCATGTTGAACTTCAGGTTTGTGATCATGGTCCAGGGCAGTGTTCTCCAACCTTTCCAGGTTGGTGGCCCGGCGCGGGGGGAAGAGGGGGCAGTTTTTTGTGAGAGGCAGGCAGCGGACGCGCACACAACTTCATTTATAAGTGGGGCTGCGAGCATTGGAGCCTGCTGCTTGTGTGAGTGAGGCTGGCACCTGCACCGGCCCACCACTCACATGGTCCGGTTGCAAATAGGCCATTGCCTATAGTGGCCCCCAGCCCACAGATTGGGGATCCCTGGTCTAGGAAACAGATTTCCTGACATTGGTGGCACCTTCAGAGGCAAGGTGATCACAGGCAACTAAACCAGGAATAACTGGGTTCCTGTCTTTATAGCCAGGTGTCCTGACTTCTGAATGGCCTTTAGCCAAGCTGGTTTGCAACAGGTACAGGTTAATGATGGCTAGTCTCTGATTGGTTCTTTGCGTATGCCCAATGCTGATTGTTCATGTTGATGGTATTGGGGATTTGTGTGAAAAACCTTACAAGGATAAATACTGCATCTCACTTTGAGATGGTTCGTGTTAAGAAAAAGTGGGAGGGCATTATTATAAATACATCAGCTGGTACCAAGGTTCCATTCTGCCCAATGATTTAGCAAGTGCTTGAGATGAGTTTTAAAGCAGGATATTCCTGGAAAGACAGTAATAGAAAAAGGCTTTGCTTGGAATCTCTTTGTTTTTAAGGCTTCCAAGAACTTGCCATGAGAAGTACCACATGGTATTGATCTCTGAAAAGCCTGAAGAGAAAAACAAAAAGTTATTTCTAGAGAGTTTCAGTGCTAAATGCTTTGATTGTCCCTGCTCCTGTTATTTTGTACCATAAGATTTTCTTGCCATTTGCTCTCAGAGAGGAGCAGGAACTTAAAGAAAGAGTAGAAAAAGAAGCTATGGTACTCTTGTTTGTGCAACAGACTTATGCAATTGCACATACATAGAGTTTCATCTTCTGGGATACTGCCTGTTTTACAACATATTTCTTCAGTTTTTTCTTCAACTCTTCCTTTTTCCACAGTTTATAATCCTTGTAGTGGACAGCATTGATCGTGAGAGGTTGTCTGTCACAAAAGAAGAACTCTACCGAATGTTGGCCCATGAGGTATTTCATTTAGTCTTGACTGTATTCATTATGAATTTCCAGGATTTATATCAAGGAGTAAATAAAAATCTCCAAAGGAGGATTGTTGCTGAGAAAATTCTATGGATGTATTTGAAATCAGCATTATCCTAGTTTGGATCAAGGGAGCTTTGACCTTTATTCCTGGAATGTCAACTTCAGTTTGGATCTTAAGTGCTGTAAAAGTGGATGGCAGAACCTGCCAACTAGTGCAGAACAAGAGTTCCAGTTTTATATCCCAATTATTTCTGAAAGTTTGACAAATCTCTGAAACAGCCTTCTGGGAAGAAGAAAGTATTTCATTGGCAAAAATTATGAGGTCCAGCAGTGGAGAAGTACTTTCCACTGATGGGGAGACAAACTTTGAAAATGGCTAAAGTTTCATATTTTAAGATGTTGACTTTTTGTTGTTTGTTAAACTTACATGTCATTATGCAGTACTGCCTAAAAAAGAGTGTCCCTTTCTGGCACCGGGGAAATGCATCACCACCTTGTGTTAAAGCAATTGTCAGAATTAAAGTTACAGTAGCATATATATTTATATAGGATATATATGTGTAGAAAGTAGGATCATAGTTATCCAAGTCATCTAAATATTGCAATTTACAGGATTTACAAAAAGCTGCCGTACTCATTTTTGCAAATAAGCAAGATATGAAGGGTTGTATGACTGCAGCTGAAATTTCCAAGTATCTAACCCTTAGTTCTATAAAGGATCACCCATGGCATATTCAGTCCTGCTGTGCATTAACAGGAGAAGGGTAAGTATTGTAATAAAATATTTTACTTTAGAGATACTTACAATTTCTATATTTCTTATTCAAGTTATGTAAATATTTCTAAATACATTATTAATTCTAGCTTCTCAATTAAGGAAATCGTTAATAAAGAGGGGGTATGATTACAATGCCATTAGTTTCTTACAGCTTAAACTAAATAAGAAAACATGAACATATTTGTGAATATTTCACTGAGTAATTTTCAAAAAGCTTTGAAATCACTCAGCAGTTTGCTTTATTAACTCTTTCCTGCTTAATCAGATATTTCAAATCAAATACTTTTGGCTATGGGGCAGAATGGAAACGTGTGTAATATATTACAGGATAATTCTAAATTTGGGGTCACTGGATAGAAGGCAGGTATATTAAAATGAGCTGTAGTAGACTTAGCTATTGTTCACTATCTTTAAACAGTTCCACAAGTTCAAGATTTTTCTGTTCAGGAGTATTTGTTAATTGAAGAAACCTAGATTAGGAAACTTTGATGTAGTGTCCATATGGACCTCTGGTTTTTTCTTTAACTAAAATCATTATGTTATTGTGCCTGGGCTTGGCCTGGAGCAGACTGGGGTGGCAAAATGCTAAAGTGGTACAAAAGTTAATGCCTTCCTGCCTGCCTGCCTGCCTTCCTTCCTTCCTTCCTTCCTTCCTTCCTTCCTTCCTTCCTTCCTTCCTTCCTTCCTTCCTTCCTTCCTTCCTTCCTTCCTTCCTTCCCTCCCTCCCTCCCTCCCTCCCTCCCTCCTCCCTCCTCAATTAATTCCCAAGGCAGTAATAGCGAAGGCTATGGAAAGATCTGGATTCAAGGCAAACATTAGAAGAAATCTTTTTAGTTGTATAATCACAAAACAATGCATTTTGTTTAGGTTCCTGACATTTTGCCTTTAAATAATGATCTCTTAATGGAGTCTACTAGTGCTACAATGATTAACAAACAAATATTTGTTAAGACTTGAGTTTTATTCTTTTCTCCCAGATTGTGCCAAGGGCTGGAATGGATGACTTCCCGAATTGGAGTAAGATAATTCCTCTGGATTGGAAATGTGAATTATCCCATGGACTACCCTTTTTTGCTTGTCTGCTTAGTGTAGCAACAGGTTTAATTTAAAAAGGGGGGAAACAGGTTTAATTTAAAAAGGGGGGAAAAATTTGAGACCTCCACAACAAGCACTTGAATCAAGTGCAGCTAGTCAAAACTCAGAGTATTTTTTAAACTTTTTAAAAATGCACTAGTCTTGGATGGATAAAACCGTTCTCCTACAACATAAGCTAAAGAACTATGCCTTGTATAACCAAATTCGCAGTTGAAAAGGTTCCTTCTTGCAGCTTAATATCCTGTAGCATTGGTCAGTTTGCTTCCCTTTTTGTTTTATGCTACAACATTAAGCTTTAAGACTTCCAGGATTATGGATTTTAAAGTCAGTGGATTTCCAGGGGATGGGAATTCCAGTTTCAGT
The DNA here is from genome assembly GCA_023970755.1 of Azemiops feae. Taxonomy (NCBI): domain Eukaryota; kingdom Metazoa; phylum Chordata; class Lepidosauria; order Squamata; family Viperidae; genus Azemiops; species Azemiops feae. Next base: position 58,565 of record JALGBA010004226.1, on the reverse strand, counting down.
ACACATGATTGGAATTCTCCAACACTGAAAGGATTATTTATTTGCTATCAATGATGTTGCCTTTTACCATTATATTTTTGCCTGAGAAAGTATACACTTTTTTCTTAAAGCGTATGCTATAAATATTTTATATATTGAGGATTTTGATAAAATGATTATAGAAAAAAAAACTTCATGTTATGCAGGAGGGCTAATTGTACTGCACTGTGTTTTAGCAATGCATATTTAACAGAGAAAACTATTCCAGTATAAGTAGAGATGTGTTTATCAAATGATAGTACATGTCATCTCAATCTCTTTGGGATTCTGTGCTATGAGTCAATGGGACCCTTTAATTGGATTCAAATTATTGATTAATGGAATTAAATTCTTTGAATGGTGTGAATAATGTATGAAATAATAAGTTTGAAAAAGTAACCGCTAATTATTCATTGAAGAAAATTAGAAAGTATGCTTGAAATTAATTCTGTTCTGTGCAAATTGGCCCATGACTTTTTCTTATAGAAAGCTGGATTATTAATGTGACTTTCTTCCAGAATTAGAACTCGTACTACATATCAGTGTCTTATTTTGTATAGACTATGTGAATGGCTTGTGTTTTCATGGACAGTTATTGTAAATGTCCCACTAACAGTATTATGTAGTATTTTTAAAACTCAGAGGTGTCTGTTTCTTATGAAGAGGAATTTTTTGACATGTAGTAATGCTGGTGCTGTCATGTGACATCGAAACTGATTGTGGACCCTCCTTGATCTCCTTGCCATGATCACAGAGGCAGTTTATGGTTTTAAAAGTTGAAATCTATAATACATCTAGAAATGGCTAGGTTGGGGAAGGCTAGTGTACTTAAGTATACAGTACAAGCCCCAATAATGTCAGGAAGTGATGCAAATTATGACATTTCTGCCAGTTGCATCATAATACTTGTGATTATGCTTCTCATTATTTGCAGACACTAATTTTGATGTATCTAAAAACTTCAAAGGTAAACTTTTCAATTCAACATATTCTGTACATGAAAGCCTGAATAGAGAACTCATTTTGACTTAATGCAAAAGGAATATGTGCTATAGTTTAAAGAGGACTGTATCTTCATGAGGAAACAATCTTTTAGAACAGAGGTCCCCAACCTTTTGGGCACCAGTTCCGTGGAGAGAGGTTTTTCCGCAGATCGGAGAGTGAGTGGTTTTGTGTACTGCCTGCATCCCGTGGATGGGTCTTTCCTTGTTTGTGCGGACTGGTTGCTGGAATGCCATGGCCCAGTACCAGTCCATGGACCGGGGGTTGGGGACCCCTGTTTTAGAAGGCACAGTATTTCTTGAAGCCTCATTTTGTATCAGAACAAAATGAGAAGCAAATGTTTGAGACATAGAAGTCAACTCTTGCGATTTTATAGATATATCCAGGTAGTTTTCTTGGTTGCTACTGAAATGGTGTGCCATTGCCTTCTTTGTAATCTGAACCAACTTAGTTTTCTGAGATCAGCCAAGTGAACAGTTAATTCTACTATTTCTTCTAGAGGGCGTTTTTCCATTCCATTAAATTTTCTAAGAGCATTTTTAAAAAGGGTATCAAAGTGGGTCATTTAGCTTTAAAACTCACTTTTGGAAAAGGCTACTTATTCATTTCAAATATTAACTGAAATTACATTTACCAGCCACTGTGATAGTTAGGAAGCAAATAAGCAAGCAAGAAAACTAGGGTTATTTATTATTATTTATTATAATTTATTATAGATTTGTCCCAGTAGCATGTATGCGATAAACTCAGCATACACATACATGGACATGTGCATACAGTAACATGCACATGCATATTCATTTAATAACCAAGTTACCTTTCATTAAAATAAGAATTGTTGCTTCTCCATAATTTTGCTTTGCTTATTCCTGGCATTTATCCCATTACACATTTCTCTGGAGAAAATATCTTTAAATCTAATTTCAAAGGAACTCTTAATTGAAATTTAGTTATTTCTCTATCCCCTTAATTCTGTTCATCCTTTTGATGTTGTCAACTACAAATTGCTCTACTGTACCTTTTGATAACCCAAATTCCATAGCTTGAAGGTACAGATAGAGCTTGAATAGGAACAATAATAATCTATAGAGTAACAATTGATGGATGATTTCTTACTTGGGGCCAATATTGTTTTTGAATTCCTGGATAGATGTGTGTCTCATCATCTATTAATTGTTTGCAAACTAGAGATGTCTTAGAGTTGGGATGTTTTGGGAACATCTGTTCCACTATCTCACTGTGATTCTCTCATGTCCAAGATGAGTCCAAGAGAGTTTTAACAATTTCTGATCCATGGTTCTTCTAATTCTTTGTCCTGCTTGTGTCCTATGTGAAGATATATGATCATTTGAAAGGAAGGTTTAAGTGAGATAATATATCATAACAGATCATTTTCATTCTTTCTTTGACTCCATTTATGATCCCCATAGTAACTGAAAAGATACCATTTTTTTTCATAGAGGAAAACAGTATGTTTTAAAATCTCGGCTCTTTTATGGTATGGAATTTGGAAAAGCTGGCCCATTTTGGTATTATCATTTCATATGGTCATAAGGTTTTATCACTTTTATATTAAATGGTGAGCATGACATTGGGCTGTAATTATGTTGAGGTGAATTAAATTGCGTGGTTATGTAAAACCCTTTGTGCTGCTGTAAAAACTGCTGGCAACGCAATATTGTGGTGGGGCAAGAATGAAAGAGAGGCTGATTGGCCAATAAAACACCACTGTCAAGAAACTTTGGCAGCTACGTGCCTCTTCATTTCAGCTTGCCATTAGAGTAAGGGGGGAGGTGTTGCTTTACAATGGGTTAAATGGAGAAACAAAACCTCTATGATTCCACTGAAGACCATGAGAGCCTGAAACCTTTCCAAGGACACTGCAGCAGGTGTGGAGAGGAACCGTCTGCTTCTTCTCCACACCTGCTGCAGTGTCCTTGGAAAGGTTTCAGGCTCTCACGGACTTCAGCAGAATCGTAGAATCCATCTAACCCATTCTAAAGCAACATCCTCCCCCTTACTTTAATGGCAAGTTGAAATGAAGAGGGACGTAGCTGCCAAAGTTTCATTCTTGACAACCACTCTTACTGTGTTTGTACCCACCTTTTGCATGCAAGTACGGTTGGTTCTCTGAATCGTGACCATGGATTTTATTTCTGAAATTTGGATATATTACATTTTGTATTTCTGTAATGAGCAATTGGTTCAGTTCCAAAACTCACTGAACTTGTACTGAAATAAACAATGAAAATACATATTTAGGTGCTACGGACTACTTTGTTGGTCTTACTTATTAAAGCTGTCTGTCCTTTAGCAATCGAGCATCCAGAGAATTTATGTCAGCACTGAGGATTCATAAAATCAGTTAATACCACCCTCTTCACCCCCACAGTCACGTGACAAAAATAATTCTGCACATCACCAACATTAGTTTGGTGATACAATTTGATAAAGGAGATGTACTTAGTACTTTTGAAATGTTATCCCTTATGTTATATTTCCGGTAGCAGTTGGGTTTTTGTGGTTAGCTCTTAAATCCTGTGCTAGCAAGAAAGACTTCCTATTATGTAAATATCAAATTATAGAAGTGTTTCTTGTCCTAGCAGATTAGAAGGGGAAAAAAGTATTGTGGCAACTTTTTTTTTACAATCATGCACACAAATAAACTAGAAAAAAGAAAGTGTAGCAAATCTGAATGAGTACTGTGTAGCCTTTTGAATTTACCCTGATTATATGCTTCAGGTAAGTTTGTCATTTTCAAGACTAAGTTAAGGAAGTATACAAAATTTCTGTTGAAGGGAGTTTATCTGAACATGCATACAAATTTATCTTGTTCATATTAATTTCATAGAAAAATGAAATACTTAAACACACAGCTGACATTAAAAATTGTCAAAAAGTCAAATCAACTTGTTAAGTAGTCCTCAGGTTTTAATGTGTTGCCTGATAGAGGTAAGATGAATTTCTAGCCTTATTTAGGAAGACGAGAAGACTTAACTATGGAAGGGATCAGTTTACTCAGGCGGGAATTAAGTCATGTACCTTTTTTTTCCTAATGAAAAGGAAATATATAATGTTTTAATTTGTACTTAATGGAGATTGTGAAACTTTTGTTTCTAGAAGGATCATATTCTGAATGCCCTATTTCCCTATAGCATACTTAATACTCATATATATCTAAATCCACATGGATAGTATGTTCTCATTATGCATAATCAACAAGCTCTGTATCAAGACTATGTACAGACTGTTCATTTTTATCTTGAGATCTCATCTATCTAACCTTGGAAAGTGCCATTTTGGAGAAAATAAGTGGCAAAGATAACAATTATTTTCTGTATTTGATGAAAACAACCTACTTGTAGACAATCACCTCATTGGAGATAAATAAAAATCCCAATTTCACCAACTCTTTTAAATCAGAACTTTTTGAAAATATAAACCATGGTAGTTGCCTTAGATCAGTGGTTCTTAACCTTTTTGAATGAATCGCCCCCTTGAGCCAATGAGGAAGTTGTCATCGCCCCGTCCCCCAACATGCTACAGGCGGCAGCCTACTGGCGGCACGGGAGGCTCCAGCATTGGTCCTGGCGGGAAGCGAATCGTTGCCTCAGTTCCGACCGAGGATGCCGGTGGCGCGGGAGAATGTTTGGTGACGCAGCCGACGGGGGCGTTCCGCGGCTGCCCCGCAACTTGAGCCCGGGGATGCCGGCAGTGCGAGGGGAGGCTTGGTGACGCAGCCGACGGGCGGGGCATTCTGCAGATGCCCCGTGGCTTGAGCCCGGGGACACCGGCGGCACGAGGGGAGGCTTGGCGATGCAGCCGACGGGCAGGGCATTTCGCAGATGCCCCGTGGCCCGCGGCTTGAGCCCGGGGATGCCGGCGGCGCGAGGGGAGGCTTGGCGATGCAGCTGATGGGGGGCGTTCTGCAGATGCCCCGTGGCCCGCTGCATCACCAAGCCTCCCCTCGCACTGCCGGCATCCCCGGGCTCAAGTCGCAGGCCACGGGGCATCCGTGGAACGCCCCCGTCGGCTGCATCGCCAAACATTCTCCCGTGCCGCCGGCGTCCTTGGTCAGAACCGGGGCAACAATCCGCTTCCCGCCAGGACCAATGCTGGAGCTTCCCGTGCCGCCGGTAGGCCGCCGCCTGGAGCATGCTTCCCCCCCTTCCCGTGAATGTCGAGCCCATGGGGGCTGGACAGTGTGGCCGGCTCGGCTGCCCAGGGAGCGGCCCAGGGACGGCCCCCTCTCCCCCCCCCATATTCTGCTCACCTCACCTTCACCGACAAAGCAGTCAGGGGCTGCTGTCCCTCGGGGCCGCGGCTTGCAGGAGGGCTGGCCACGTGCACCTCGGACGGGGCCAGCCAGGGAAAGGGACTTCGTGGCTGCGCTGCTCCCAGGGGGCAGGGCACCCGGGCACAGGGCCAATTAGGAGCCCTGCATGAGAGAGAGAGAGAGAGACAGAGAGGGGAAGCGCAAGTGCCTCTCTCTGTCTCTGTCTCTCTCTGCAAATGGCGGAGGAGGCTCAGAGCCGCAGGGGAAGATTGAAAAGTGTCCCCAAAACGTCTCGCTCCATCACCCCCATATCGCCCCCTTTTCGTTCCTTTGCCCCCACGTCGCCCCTTTTTGTTCCATCGCCCCCCTGAAAAATGAAATCGCCCCCTGGGGGGCGATATCGCCCAGGTTAAGAACCACTGCCTTAGATAACATGTGCTCAGAAGAGAATCTTAAGACTAAATGTAATGCTATTGTGCAGGTCCAACAGTTTTTAGTCACTTAACATTCTGCTAGGAGTATTATTAACCATTCAGATTCTTTCACTATTGGCCATGGTTGGTAAAATGGTACCTCACTTTAGTAATGTTCAAAGGGTCATGTATTTCCCTGGCCTATAACAAACGATATAGCTAGTTGCTATAGTCATGTGGGGATTCTACAGAATATAGTCATTATACCTCTTCCTTTAAGAGTGCAATCCAACTGAAAAAGTTTTGATCCTAAATTACCAGCTGTGTATCTATGATGCTGCCAAAGGTGAATTCACCATCCTAACAGAAATGCGCATAATGCCTTAGAGGGGCAAGTATGCTGGAGGACTCCAGAATGTATAAAGTGTTCAATCAGACATCTCAGCAAATATTTGAAGAGCTATTTATCAATGTGATTGCTGTCATTTTATGTTACTGCACAACTAAATCTGCCTATGGAGTGTTGCCATCATTTTGGATTTGTAGACCTTTGAAGGGAGCTTTGCTCAACCAAACTGACTTTAGATCAAGGGCAATATTTCATTTGAGTGACTTCATGAAATAATGTGACTCCCTTGTTGTTAAGAGTAAAATACTAGTATTCTATTACCCTGCTCTAAAGCCTTCTGTGATATTTGTGAAGTTTTTATAAAAGAAGCACCTTCTGAAGCTTCCCATCAATTATTCCAAGCTTCGGAGGAAATGCAAGCCACCTGGGCAAAAATACATCTTTGCAAATAGTAAAGGAAGGCAGTCAGTTGATGTGAAGCATTTTTGTTATTTTTTCAGTAAGACAATCATGTCTCTACAGCACAAAAGATTTCTTGAGACAAATTCAACTTGTCATTTACAATCCTTGTAATCCTACTCTATATATTTCATTATAAAGTAATGTTTGTATATTATTCAAAATACCACAAGATCAAAGATCCAGAAAGCAATATGTGATTATGTGTGCCAAAAGTTTGAAATGACTCATTGTAATACAGGAGCTCTTGAAATTATGTTAAAAGCCAGAGGTTGCCAACCCCAGCTGTAAATGGACAATGTGTTAAAGACAATGTTGAAGACTGAGTCATCTTTTGACATTTATGAACTCTATTTGACCACTTGGACAAATGGTGATAAATAGGCAAGAGAAAGAGTCTTCACATCCTTTCTCTCTACTCTTGACTTCAAATATAATAAATGTCTACTAGCATTAATTGGTAGCTTGTAATTATTCAATACTCTGCACCCAAAACTACAGTGTCAGCATTTTTTTCTTTTTAAATGAGATTTTCTCCTTGAGAACTCTGAAAATGTGGCTGTGTGAGCAATCTTTGCTATCCAAAGAACAGTCCAGGCCAACCTTTGTTGCATGAGCTGCATTGGATGTCAGTTTACTTCTAGGTCCAATTCAAGGAGTTGGTTATGACCTTTAAAGCCCTAGATGAGATGGTGTCAGGTTGCCTTTGGAACTCATCAACGTATCCACCCAGTCAGGTAGGAAAGATATGTTGCAGACCCTGTCAGTTAAAGAGTTCTGACTGGCAAGGTCCATGAAGAGAACTTTTTCTACTATTGCCCCCTGCCCTTTGGAATATTCTGCCCCCAGAGGCAGGATGGGCCCCTGACCATTCAAAAATATCTAAAGACTTGTCTCTGCCATTTTGCTTGAGGCTTGCAAAGGATCACACAGTTCTGGGGATGGCTAGCACCCTTAGGGCCTTCCCCCCACCTTTTAATTAACTTTTCATGTTGAATTTTAAATATTCTTTTTTTAAAAAAAATTAAATTCTGTATACTCAGGAACACATCCTCTAACAAGGGCTCCTGTTGAATTAAAATATCGAACAATGCCTAGGTCAGGGGTCACCAACTTGTGGTCTGCGGCCCACTTTCGGGCCGTAGGCTGTTGGCCACTGGACCGCGTGAGTGGCTGGCCAGTGCACGCACTGTGCATGCTCACACCCCTCTTGCTACCGTCGCAGGTGCTAGCAATGCCATGAGGTTTGGGCGGGCACTAGTGTTGCCACAAGACAGCCCCCACTTGTCCTAGCATCACAGTGTTGCACAGGTGCTAGCAATGCCGTAAGCATTGGGCGAGCACTAGTGTCACCCACTTCCGCTAGCATCAGGGCATCATGCCAGTGCTATCATCACTACAAGTGCAACATCCCCACTTGCACTGGCATCGCCACATTGCACAAGCGCGTCAACTGAGCAGGTGCTCGTGGGCCCATTTGTATCACGTGCACAATCATGGCCCCGTTTGTGCATGCGTGGTCCCATTCTTGTGTACGCTTGCTTGCACGCATAAAGGCGCCTCCAACCCCCCCCCCCCCGGGCTGCCAACCCAGAAAGATTGGGGACCCCTGCCCTAGGTTTTTGAATTTATAGCTTGCACTTTCATGCTAAGAATCACTCACTGTTCCATAACTGCCATTCATTGAATGCATCACATAGCATTTCCTTTGCCATTTGAAGACCATCCAGAGATGGTTCCCAAAGAATGCCAGCTGAGTAATTGTCCTTTTTGGTTGAGGGCCAAGTGGATTTAATGCAGGACCTCTTTTCCAGCAAAATCAAATAATGGGATTAAGAGTAAAAAACAAAAGTGATGAAGTTGTTAATAAAGATGAAAAACATATTTTGATTATGAAGAGAAACAAAACGTGTGAACTTGTGACTTACGGGTTTGATAATTAGAAAGGGTAAATTATAGAAATAAGAAAATTATGTTGTAACCTTAGAGAGAGGATAAAATATAATTGCTGTTAAGATCAGAACTATATAAGTTTTCTCTTTTCTGTTTGTTTCTTCGCACTTTTTTCACTTATTACTTTCATACATATGTATACATACATACATACATACATACATACATACATATATATATATGAGAAACAAGGTGTCATGATTGTAAGGAGAATATAATTTAGAACAGATCACATACTTTAAGTGCAGTGGATTTGGGTTCAGTCTCTGAAATCTCATGCTAAGAGGACCAGGAATTGGATAATGTAAAGATCTCCAGTGAGAAACCTTTGTGACTTTTGGAATAAAAAAGTGACTTGGATATAATCTGGTTCTGGTATCAAACACCTACAAACACATTACTTTCCTTTTTCATCTGTATAATACAAACGTTGTGAACAAATCGGAAATACTAATCTTATGGCAAATAAAGTGTTTATATGATTTCCAGTTTATGTTTTTCATCATAATTGCTCCTTGCTTTACAACCCAGAAAATAACCCACCACCACCACCCTGGCCCTTTTGCAATTCTAACATAGTATCTGCAATGAATTTATAGGGAAGATACTTCAGCTAAGACCGCTAGGTGTCACTGAAGGACTTGGTGATATAATGTCAGATCTTACAATTCCAACTGTAAGAAAAAGAACTGGGAAATGTGAATAAGGAATATTACCCGAATTCTCTTACCCAAATGCTCTCTTGGTGACAAAGTATTTTTTTTAAATATTAACCCAAAATTGCTTATATTATGCAACTTATAAGAGGTACCTGTAAAATGTACGTTGCAATTCACTGTCATCTTTCTCAATCCCAAATATTTATTTATTTATCTATTTATTTATTAAATTTATCCATCTCGCTATCCAAAGCAGCTCCAGATGGTGTGTGTTTGTGTGTGTGTCCACACGTGTTTGATTCCAAATTCTAAAAGGAATCTGACAACAATTAAAACCCTTTAATTTATCCTCGTTCCTTAGAAAATGCAACACATTTGTTATGAAATGGAGAAAATAAAGAATGCCATGTTCAGCAAGCTGGTTGTGAGTTTAAATAGCCAGGTAACACTCTGAATTAAGATTACTGTCTGGGTGGCTTTTTTTTTTTTTAGAAAAGGGAGGGAAAAAATAGATTATTTCTATAGTAAGAAACTTGAATTCTCTAAAAATAGTTAGATATTGTTTCTTATTCAGCATGATCAAGGAATATATATAGTAGAAATTACATGTCCCTCCTCTTTTGTCATTATGTTAAATATAAATGAAGAATTCTTATTTCTTCTGTCTAGCTTTTAGGTGGCCTCTTACTAGATTTAAATACACATGTTTTCCTTATATATTAATATCACCGAAGTCTCACATTTTGAGTGTGCTGTCTGGAGACAATCAGGAGGTAGCCTAAGATGAGAGTGGATGTTGCCTAGTTGCAGATGGGAGACAGATTGAACAAGAGCTTGAGAATCAGCTTGTGGAAGCATCTGGATTGAGACAGAACTTGACAAGAAGCCTCCAGAGCTTCGTGGTTTTCTTTTCCTTCCTTTGGAGCCCAGTCATTCAGAATAATAATTAAAAAAAACATACAGTACAGCTTGAGTGCCTTTCCATCAACCACTATAACAGCAGAAATACAAATCATCTCAGAGCAGAGGTTGCATATATGCATGAAGCTTGGGGCATAATGTTCCTGTTGAGCAGTCCATTTCCAGTGACATGCAACTTAAACCAGTTAGTTAAATACCATCAATATCTTTCTGAGGGATTCTAAATAGCTAGGTTCTCTGGAAGACTTTGAAGTGATAAGGCATGGTTGTACAGGCTTCTCTTAAGCAAGTTCCAGAGCACTCCAAGAGCTCTTATTCCTGGCAGATCCTGTTTTGTGAGATGGAAAAATGTTGGAAGATTGTTAGAGTTCACAAAGATCTCTAATATAATGTGCTGTAATCAGGATGTCAGTCACTGAAGGGCTGAAAGATGATTAGCCTTTATATTCTACTTTTATCCAAGGAGTTCAAGCTGTCATGCTTAGTAGAACTTTCTCATTTTAACATGACAGGTAAAGAGATTGTGACCAGAAAAAATATATTTTCATAGCTGGATTAGGACTAGAATTTTAGCTTTCCCCTTCTTAGATGGACAATGTAACTATTAAACATTGTTGTTCTTATGAATGAACTGCCAGCAAGAACAAATGCTTCAAATAAGCAATTCTTGGGTTAAAAAAAATCAAGCAATTCTAGCTATCCTATCTTGATAACAATCTGGTCTTTCAATTCTATTGGGACATGTAATTTTTCTGAGGTGGTGGAGTGGGAAGAGAGCAAAACAAAAATGAGATTTTATTGAATTTGTTTTCCAAGTCAAACTAAGTTAATGAAAAAGAGTTAATATAATTACTCTAGTTGGATTTAATGTTTTTTAAATGATTAAACAAGGACCTATTGAACAGAGCTAAACCAATTTTGCAAATTAAACGGTACCAGAAGCTTATAAGAAGAGAGGAAGAGGAAATATAATAACTTTAATATATGGTAAAATGTGTGAAATGTATCACTTGCATGGCAGTAAGGGAAGAAGATCAAATGCCTAGAAGTCATGAAGCTAACATTAGTTAATTATCTTCCTAATTTGCAATCAATAGATTTCTTTTACTAGTATAGACACTACATTAGTTTTACATGTAACCATCCCATCAGTAGCAAACGTGGATAAATAAGTAATATAGCATTTGTCAAAAGTGTTTACAAAGACACAACAGAATAGGCAGTGTTTCCTGAAAATAGGTTAATTAGGAGAAAATCCAATATTTCATGTGAAAGTTGGGATTTTGCCATGAAACTGGAATAAAGAGTGGGGACTGCCTAAAATGGGTTAAGATAACTTTTCTTCCTTCTGTCTAAATGTTAAGTTAAGGAGCAACTCATCCTCAACTACAAACTTGTTTGGAACATAGTAGCTGGAAGGGAAAAATAAAAAGCTTTTCACATGGATTTTTCATATTAAGGTCTGTTTGCTTAGCTATGAGAAGACCATTGTTCTGAGCTAGGTGGTAGATTTATTTATTAGAAATGTTGGCTCCCCCCCCCACTCCTTCTCTTGGTTTTGTGTTAATTGCCACAGATATCCTGACTGTGCCCTGGGGCATTATAATCCATTTGAGGTGAAGAAGGGCTCTCCTTCTGATTAGGTCTTTTATTAATTAACATACTTTTATAGAATGGGTGCAAGCCCTCAAGATGGAATGCAAAAAAGAAAAAAAGAAGAGGGAGGAAGAGAGAAAAAAAAGGAAAGGCAGAATCTGAACTTTCAGACAGTACTGAAGTGGAAAATTCAGCATCATCTGATTTGTAATTCACACAATGACCTTTTAATCCAGTGCAATTGTTTGACATTTCCTTTCAAAGCTGTCTCAGTACTCTGGTTGTGGAGGCATAAAAGATAATATATGGGAGAAAGAAAATATGTGTTATCCTTTTGCACAAATGGGGGAAGTAGATCAATCACGGGTGAGATGTAAGCCATCCACAGAACTATATTAAATTGAATATATTGATCTCTCTTCCTCAGTGTAATCTCCTGATTTGTTGGGACTGATCCCACCCAGATTTCCAACCCATTTTATTAAAGTAGTCAAACTTCTGATATGTTGAGCTGTTTTACATTCTTTATGTTGTTTAATTGGATTATTTTTGTTGTTGTATAGATGCTTATTAACCACAATTAACCAGATGTGTTTAGTAGCCTGAGGCAAAAACACGAATCAGTTGCATCCTATATCAATATCTGAAAGCACATAACAACATTTGAGAGTACACGAGTCAAGTCTGGCAGATCTTAAAAGCTGCGCAGGATAAGAGGGGTTAATATGTAGCTGTGAAAGGTCAAAAAGTCCTCCAAAAGGCAAAGGCAAGTCTTTCATATTGTTCCAAATATCTGAATAATTTCCAGAAGTCAATCTGAACTTGAGGGAGACTTTTATCTTTACCTTTATCACCCTACACAAGATAAAATTCAGTCTGCCTACAAATTTTGAGAATGTCTCCATCCAGAAATCCATCATATCCTATTCTAGCAATGATCCTTTACTTTATGACAATCAGACTTGATAACTAATGTAAGAAATTTGGAAAACCAAAGTGGAAAATTAATGCAGATGAGAGAATAGTTCAAGTAGCTAAGAATTAGACATTGGTCTTTGGTTCCTTTAAAATGAAGAGCAATCATGGAGATTGAAAGGATTGCTTTCTCTTTTGCTTTTGAAAAATGAGGTTTTTGAACCGTGGAGAATATTCCACTGTAAGTAGGCAGAAAATAGATGCATAAAATTGTTCATGATGTAAGATCAACTAGCCAAGAAGGCATAATGTAAATAAATGCCTATAATTCTTTGTTTTCCATTTCATAGCCAAGAGGGAGCAATTCTCTTTTCAAGGATTTTTATCTCCTCTTGAGCATCTCTTAAGAGTAAATTGCTTCAGAGCTCTCGTGCCCTCCCCTCACCCCCAAGTATGATAAAAAGTTTTACTTCTAGACATTTGATAGTCCTTTGGGAAGTTATTTCTAAATGCTCTTTCCTCCCTCTGCCTTTCCAGAACAGTTTCTCTTAATGAAATATTTCTTTCATAAATTCTCCCCATTGAGAAAATAACAAGCTGCAGTAGTTGCAAGACACAAAGAAAATGTGTCAATGTGAAGTTGGAGAAAGCTGGTTGAACAGCAGATCTTTCTAGCTCCGTGTATAATCATGACTAGGAGAATGAAACCCACATGGATGTTGCTGCATGGACAGTAGGAATGATGCTATGACTCATATGACATCACTTCTTCCCTGCTGACAAATGTTTGCGCCTGGAAGCTCTAAGCAAGCCTTGAATCTTGGATGAAGTGGATGAAGATTTGCTCCCTCTTGAGGCTTATGTGATCTGTGCACATAAGGGGAATTAATACAGGGGAACAAAATCTGCAATTCCAGAGTGCGTTTAGCTTCCCCAAAATTGGACATGATCCATAAACTCTCTAAAATTGCCATAGAATTATATTTCAGAAAAACGGATTATTATTATTAAGCACAAGGGGAATAATAGCATTAATTCCGTTTAATGAATTTAATTGATTTTTAAGTAAATTTTAATTTCTGCTCTGCCTTTATCTATTTTTGTTTTGTGGCCTGCTGGAACTAAGTGGGAATCTGCAAGAAAAATAGCATTTACTATTCAATTACACCTTGAGATTTTTTTTTTTTTTACAAGTGTAGCATTCTTTGGTTGAATTGATTTAGAAATTTTGTATTTCACCAGTTAATGAAGATCTGAGAGTTTTAGTAAAGGAAATGTGAAGAGCATCAAACTAGGGAAAGCTAGTTCAACATAGACTCATTATTGATTTACAAGTAGTCCTCTATTTATAACCATAATTTAGACTGGAATTACAGTTGTATGTTGTGCTGGTTGTTAAGTGGGTCACCACATAACTGTGCCTGATTTTACAACTTTTGTTGAGCAAATCCATTTTCCACAATGGTGATTTTTGCCGGAAACCAAAAATAAAAGCTAGTTTCTGGTAAAAATTGTGGGGGACCACAGGTTTTGTCTGAACCCTGCCAAGCTGAATGGCTTTGAGTGCATGCAGCTTCAAGATCCAAGATTTTAACATCCTTAGTTCTGGATGTGGTTGCACTCCCTAGACAGACCCGGTCCACAACTTGGAGGTTCTCCTGGACTTGCGACTCCTGCTCAAAGAGCAGATGGCAGTTGCAGCTAGGAGAATCTTTGCACAACTTTGCATTATGTGCCGGTTGTGCCCGTTCTTGGACCAGGAGTCCCTGCACTCAATGACTCGAGTCCTGTTCATCTCACATCTGGACTACTGCAAAGCCCTTTACATGGGGCTACTCTTGAAGAACATTCAGAAGATACAACTGATACAGAGTACAGCGGCACTTGGGCCAGAAGACTGTATCAACCAAGGAATTCTGGCTGGTGGGGATACAGAAGAAGAGCCTGCTCTGCCATGGCTCCTGCCCTTTGGAATATTATGCCATCTGGGGTGAGATCCACTCCCAATTTCCTCCCCTTGTAAGGACCTGAAGACCTGGCACTGCCAGCTAGCTTGGCACTCCAATGGGGGAATATGGAGATGGTTGATGGACCAATAGATCCCACCTCCCCCACTACGCATCCTGCTCGATACCTCTCCATCTTTTAATTATAATTATTTAATTATAATTTGTATTTGTATTGTTATTAGAAATATTTATTTTTAGGTTTTACTGCTTTTAATGTTGTAAGCTGCCAAAAGTTGCCTTGTGGTGAGATGGGTAGCAAATAAATTTAATAAATAAATAAATCACAGTTATGGTCATGGGACTGGGTGATGCTGCAAATGGCCTTAAATTGGGCCAGTTGCTAAGCACCCAAAATACGATAAGGTGATGGGGGGGGGGGGGCGAGGAGGAAGCTGATGAAACTTTGAATCTGAATTGTACATAGCCCTCATTTGAAGTTACTCTAAAGTAACTAAGCAACCAATTGTAAGTAAAGGACTACCTGTATTTTGAATTTCTGAGCGTATCTTGATCTTTTACTTGTTCCATCAATGCAACATTGTTTGGGAAAATGGCTAAGTCACTTTGCAAGAGAAAATGGAGTGTGGGTAAGCAGGAATGTATGCTGAGGATGCTCATAAAGTCACGAAGGCAGTTGCTATGCAATTTAAGTCCCATCCTTTTTTATATAAACAGGAGGTAAGGCTTTGATCACATGGTTTTGCCAATTATTTTCACTTTTTTGACCTGATTTTGAAAATTACAAATAAGATATTGGGAAATTATATGGAGTTGAGAATAAGAGAATAACACAGTTGGAAGGGCCCAACCCTAACCCTAACTCTTTTTTTCCCCTTTTGTGCAAAAACAGATGCAAAAAATGAGCTAAGCAATTCTGCTTTCTCTCTGTTGCTTGTCACCTTCTTGCCATTTTCTCCAATTCACCTTCTTGCCATATTTCTCCCATTTTCTTGCCATTTTTCCTACCCAGCTAAACAAGAATCAGAAAATAAAGACAATTCATTTAAAATCAGGAAACCAGTGCATCTTGCTATGTTAAAGATTCTATATAATTTCACATCTTCAGATCTGAAAGGGATTTGAATAAGCAATGTAATATCTCATTTAAAAGTGAAGTAAATCTCCTTGTCTGTGTAGGCCAATGCCTTTTGCTTAGAAAAATTGTGGGGGCATTTTTCTAATGGAGATAAAAGATATAATATGAAATTGGATGATCACAGTACAAATGGAATGTATAAGACCTAAGGCAGGGTTAGGCAACCTTGGTTCTTTTATGACTCGTGGACTTCAACTCCCAGAATTCCTGAGCCAGCATGGCTGGCTCAGCAATTCTGGAAGTTGAAATCCACAAGTCAAAAAAGAGCCAAGGTTGCCTAACCCTGACCTAAGGTATACTTGCCACCTGGTTTATGAGGGAGAATTAGTGATTTAAATTTTCTATGTTTGTTGAAAGTATTGATGGGGTTAAGAAACCCAGTCAAACTATTTCAAAGGGATATTTGTGGCTAGCTTTTTTGTAAAACACTAACTGAAAATCTGCAAACATTTCAAGGACAGGAAGACTAGGAGAAGCTAAATTCAGTGTTAATTGTTCAAACATGTTCTCTCTGTAAAATGAAATGTAACCTCAAAGATAGCATCATGATTAGTTAGGATTGATATGTGCACATTTAAGAAAAATTACAAAAAACATAGCTTATAAATTTCACTGCTACTAGAAGTATAGCTTTCTTATGCCTGGTATGTAGTTTTTATTTTTTAAAATCCAATCTATTTGTAGTGGCTGAATTAAATTGCCAATACTCATGTATTCACTGACTGACACTGGAATAACTTTATCTGTGATATCCCATTACTTTTCTTAATTTGATATTTGACATCAGTTACAATTTTTTAAAAGAGCCAAAATATAGATTAGTTGATCATGACGAAATTAAGACTGATATCAGCAGTTCTATTTAATAATGTATGCATACAAATTATCCAGTGCAATCTTTATTTTATTTTTGCAGTAAGAGCAAAAATGTCTATCTGTGGTTTTATAAGGAAAAATATGACAGTTATAATGTCATTACTACAGGTTGCCCTTGTAATGAAACATGGCAACAGTAATACATTATAACTCATGGTTTTAATGATGTCCATTAACTGAAATTAAAATTACACTCCTCAGTCTCTTAGAGATTACTGGGTATCAGAGATAGGTTTGTGCTATAGATAAGCAAAAATATTGTTTGCTATTCCATAGAGTGTAGAAGTTCCACAAAATGTTTAAGAGTTCCTCTCTTCTTTTGAATTACTTCCTTCCTTTTGTTTCCATGTGTCCATCACCAAAAGAACCTTGTTCTGACATAATTGATATGTACACGATCAGATCGTATTTCAAGATAATTCCTTTCCTATTCAAATGCTGCTGCAATAATTCCATCCAGTTAATGATAAAATAAAGGAATATTACTGCTTTTCACAAGCCCTCACAAATATGGCATTTATAATTATTAATCAAATTATTAACCTCCAAATAACCAGAATACAATTTTCAGATGACTGTGTTGTGATTCCTCGCCAGCCTGTGGATCCGGCAGCTGAGTCTGAGGAATCAGATGAGGAGGAGGGGCCTGGAGTGACATTAGACTCAGAGGAAGGCTCTGAGGAGCTCCAAGACTTACAGTCGGACGAGGAGCCTGGCCCCTCTACTTGTGCTCAGGCTGAGACACAGCTGTGCTGGGACCCTGAGTTGGACAGTGATGAAGAACAGTTGGGAAACATCCAGGATGCATGAAGGCGCAGGCAAGAGAAGCGAGTAGAACAGAGGAATGCAATGGGGCGGCTCCAAAGGCAAAGGAGAAGGCATTAGGAAGCCATGCCTTGGCTGAATTATAAAAGGGAAGGTGTGGGAGGTGCTGGTTGCTGAAGGCAACCGTTCGTGTTGAGGATCAAGTTTCTGTGAACTGTGTTTGTTTGCCTTGGACATTGACTCAGGTCTGTGAGAATAAATGGGGTTGTTTTTTTCTTGCGGTTTCTGCCTGCTTGTTGGAAGAGGGGTTTCTCCTTGTGAGCATAACAAGGACTCTGGTAGGCTGGGAAAGAACAGTTTGCCTTCGGCCTCCTACCCCCTACTACTACTATGAAACAGTTACATGTGGAGAATGCCCAGCTCTCCCAGCAGCTGGCTTTGCTGGCAGCTCAAGTTGCTCAGCTTCAAGCCTCTGCTCCTGCTGCTCCACAACCCCGAAGGAAGTGTCCAGTCGCAGTGCCTGACAAATTCGATGGCACTCCGGAGATGTTTCCAGCTTTTTTGGGCCAATGCCAGCTCTTTATCAGCCTGAGAGCGGCTGACTTCCCCACTGACCGTGATAAAGTGGGGTTTATGATCAGCCTCCTCTCTGGTCCTGCAGCTTGTTGGGGCACACCCCTGCTAGCCCAGCCTAGTCCGTTGTTGGATAATTTTGGGGGTTTTTGTGACTATATGTGTCTTATGTACCAGGACCCCATTAAGACGCAGACCGCTACCCGACACCTGAAAGCTCTGAGACAGGGCCGATGCCCTTTACAGGGATATATCAATGAGTTTCGGCAGCTTAGCCAGGATTCAGCCTGGAACGAAGCTGCACTCATGGATGCTTTTCAGGATGGCTTGTAAGAGGAGCTGTTGGACGAGCTGGCCCGTGTCGATGTTCCCCCAGACCTCAATGGGTTGATCCATCTCTGTTTGAGGATCTACGCTTGGCTGCAGCAGTGTAGGAGTCGTTATGCCACCCCAGAGACCCGGGCGGTCCCAGTTGTGCGTGAGACTCCATTTCTGCAGAAGGAGCCTATGGAGTTAGGTGTGCAGAAATGAATAGATGTTCGGGGGGGTTGTGTTTCTACTCTGGGGACCCTGGGCATTTGGCCACCTTCTGCCCCAAGAAGTGATGAAGGGCGTCAGCTACCGAGCCTGCCCCATGAAAGCAACCTCATCTGTCGGGAAACGCCTCGAGCCCAACCTAAAAGACATTTTGGGTTGGGTTGGGCTTTCCCCAACACAGAGCAACGTCCTTCGGATGCAGCACTGTACATATTTCTGGCGGCACGCTTGATCTCCGCCGAAGCAACTGGCTTTCCAGGCTTTAAAGGAAGCCTTCAGGAAGGAACCCATCTTGAAACATCCTGACCCGCAACGGCCGTTTGTCGTGGAAACGGATGCCTCCAACATTGCCATTGGAGCAGTGGTACTCCAGACTACTGCACCTGGCAGTGCCCTCTTCCCTTGTGTGTACTACTTGCGGAAACTGAATCCGGCCGAGCGCAACTACACCATCTGGGAGAAGGAGCTACTGGCCATCAAAGTGGCATTTGAGGCCTGGAGGCATCATTTGGAAGGGACTCGACATCAAATTTAAGTCCGGACGGACCACAAGAATCTGGAAAGCTTGCAGACCGTCTGGAAATTGAACCAACGACAGATTAAGTGGTCTCTCTTCTTCATTAGGTTCAATTTCTGCATTACCTACATACCAAGCGGTTGCAACCAAAGAGCAGATGCTCTGTCAAGGAAGCCAGAATATTCCCGTACAAAAGACAAGCTTCTGCCCAGGACAGTTCTCCCCGTAGACTCTTTCTCTGCAGTTTGGGAGCCAATAGATGTACGGGCTCAAATTCGGGAGGCACAACAGCATGATGCGTGGGTGGCTCAGCGAAGGGAGGAGTTGGGGCCAGACTCCCCATAGATCATCACGGATGGACTCCTGAACTATCGTGATTGGCTCTATGTTCCAGGAGGGCTCAGAGGGCTCATTCTCAGCCAATGTCATGATAATCCAGCAGCGGGGCATTTTGGCCTGTTCAAGACATTGAACTTGGTCTCCCATACATTCTGATGGCCCCGAGTATGACATGATGTCCAGGCCTTCATCACATCTTGTATACAGTGTAGGCAGGCCAAGTCAGCAACGGGGGCCCCACCAGGTCTACTTCAGCTCTTGCTGATGCCCAAAAGACCCTGGGGGGCAGTGTCCATGGACTTCTTGACGGACTTGCCCCCGTCTTTTGGCTTCACGATGGTATTTGTGGTGGTGGACATGCTGCCCAAGATGGTGCATTTCATTCCTTGCCCTGGCTTGCCGTCAGCCCACGCCACCATTCGCATGTTCATCCAGCAGGTTTTCTGGCTGCATGGCCTCCCTGATAGGGGCGTTTCAGATAGAGGGGTTCAATTTATGGCCCGTTTCTGGAAGGAGTTGATGAAGGCCCTAGACATAAAAATCTGCCTATTGTCAGCGCATCATCCACAAACTGATGGCGGGACCGAGAAAGTAATCGGAATCGTAGAGCAATACCTGCACTGTTATGTGAATCAGCAGCAAAACAATTGGGTGGACTATCTTGCGGTAGCCAAGTTCGCGTTAACAACTCACAGCATATCTCCACACATATGACACCGTTCCTGGCCAATGTGGGGTATCATCCCCGGCTTTTTCCCCTCTCGCAGCTCGACTTGCCAGTGTTGAGCCCCATGGGCTCGACATTGACGGGGGGAAGGGAGATGATGTTACCAGGGAGGAGGCCAGCAATGCCACCGAAAGGCTGAGAGGTTCCACGGCTCAGCCGCCAGACAGCTGTTCAGCGCATGAAGGCCCCAGGGAGGAGAACAGTGGCAAAGACACTGGAGACATTGGGGAAGAGGCCAGCAGAGGCCAGCAGCAAGGATGACGCCCAGGGAGACGCCAGGGGGCAGTCCTACCTGAACAGTGGCCAAAGGTGGAGCCACTAAACAGCTGAGCAGCCGTGCATCTGACAAGCAGCTGATCGGCGCAGGAGCGTCACCCGGCAATGTGAATTGAAGGGTCGAACAAAGGAGAGAGCCAGAGGCCCACGTTGCTGTTCTTAACATTAGCCACCGGATGCTGGCTAGGTGGGTGGGGGGTGGAGCTGGTGAGGGAGGACTGTATGTAAGGTGAATAAACACTGGTCAGACCATTCTGTTTTTTGCCAGCCACCTTGACGTCTACCACTTGTTTTCTATGGGAACCAGGGGTTGGTAAGGACACTGACAGAAAGTTAGTGCTCCTCTTTGTTTTGTCCCTACCCATTACCCTGTGCTCTGTTCAGGGAATGGCTGAGGGTACACAGGAGATGGCACCTGTGGGTGAGCCAACTGGAGGACAGCCAGCTGAGGTGGCAGCATCAACTCCAGATGCAGGAAATGAAGATGACCAGCCGGTGGTGCGTCCCAAAGTGCGTGAGGCCCGGCCTGCAGGTCCAGTGAGCGACATACAGACAGTTCCAGGGGTGACGCAGGATACAGGAGCCTCAGGAGAGTGGTGGCAGAGTTCAGCTGTCACCGGCTTGACAGCCGGCCAAGCACACACACCGGGTGCCTCGGGCCACCACATGATGGAGTGGAGAGAGAGGCGTCTGATGAATGACAACGAAGGGGACTGGAGCTATTCCACAGCATCAGGGCAACACACAATGGACTTTCTGAGGGAGAGGTTTGGAGAGGCTGGGTTCCAGGATCCCCCCTCATGGCCGAGGTGGGAGGTGGGACCCGAGACGGCTGCATGGCCATGAACGGGGACCCAGCCAACCCAGTCAGGGCCGATCAGGTTTCGTTTGTCCAGCCCGAAGTTGAACTTAGGTGCCGGCCACGCTCCTGACACCCCACAGGTGGGAGGCCTTGATCAGGCTGTGTTCCTGCCCGTTCCAACAGGACAACCACAGGCTGCATGGGAAGGCAGGTTGCTGATGGCTCCAAGCAGAGTCTCCCCCAGGCATCCAGTTGCAGCGGCTGGATCAGTGGCCCGGCGGGGAGCAGGGACCGGGGAACAGTGCTCTCCACCTGCGGTTGATGCTCTACAAGGCCTGGGATGGCCTTTGGGGCCATGGGCCCAGGGGATGGCCTGGGGTCCTCCACTATTGAAGGTGATGTTCGACGGGAACCCGGATTGTTTGGCAATGTTCCTAACCCAGGTCATTAGCCATTTGGACCAACATGCACGGTTTTATCCATCCCAGTGGGCGATGGTGGTGGCGGTAACTGCAGGGTTGCATGGCGAAGCAGCAGAATGGGTGGCGCATTTATACAGCGACCATGCCAGGGAATTAGCTGACGCCAGCCTGTTTCTGGAGGCTCTGCGTTCCCATTTTGAGGATGTATCATGAGTTCAATGGGAAAAGGGAGTTGCTGGCGCTGAAGCAGGTGGGGTCGGTCCGCGGCTGACTATGTACGTGAGTTCTGGCGGGTGGCCGGCTGTCAACGCTGTTAATATAGGATATTATTGCTTTGTCAAGATATGTAGAACTGTCTGGTATTTTTAGAGTTAATTCAGAAGGCAGAAACGGAAGGAGGAAAGCCCGGGAAAGAAACGGAAGTAAATCTTTGGCCTCCAGCCTAATTGGAAGACGTAATTCATGACTGTAAAATAAGGGAGAGGTGTAGCAAGTAAAGAAAGACGGCCAGCCAGAGAAATTCAGTTTCTGGCATCCATCCATGTAAGTGCCAAGGTTATTTTTGCAATAAATGGATTCTCAGAGGTAAGGCCTTATGTTTTTCATTAAATGCAATCTTCCTGTGGAACCATAACATCATGCCAGAAACTAAACCCTTTTCAACCAATTAGAGGTCCATTACCCCCACCTCTTTCTCCGAGGCTGGAGTGAGAATGAGAAGAATTCAGGGGGAGGACAATCTATCATGAAACGGGAGTTTGCTAAATACAGCCCGGCAGCTGCTAATATCCCAGAGGGGGAGGTAACAGACAGCATGCTGTGGGAAGATGAATTTGGGCAGATGAATGAAAATTGGTGGACAAACGGACAAACTGCCACTCAAGGCCTGGGTGAGTTACTGGAAATATCTCAAAACCCAGGGGAGAGAGGCAGAAACCCACCCCTGAAAAAAGAAGCCTACAGCCCCTCCAGTTCATATCAGACAGCCTTTCAGACCCTGTCTTCCTCTGTCAGGGACCCCAGCCCTGAAGAGAGAGGGAATCCATGTCTGAGGCCTCTGCAACAATGGGGAGTATGGCATTCGAAGCAGGCAGGGAGCAGACGACTTTTGAGCTCACCACAGCCGATAGGGACCTTGCAACAGATAGGGATGGTGCAGGGCCCAGGAGGTCAGCAGCTAGAGGGAGGATGGCCACAACAAGGATATTGGCCCCAGCCCCTGAACGTGCAACCCCTGGGCATAAACCAGCAACCAGGATGGGGCCAGCAGCAGCAACAGCCACAGTGGGGGCCCCAACAACATATAATTACTCCATTCAGAGCAACCTTCGATGGGGACCCAGAGAAACTGATTTTTTTCCTTAACCAAGTACGCTCGCACTTGAATAGCTGGACTTATCTCTACCCAGACCCAGGGGCTATGATCGATGTGATTGCGTCTGGCCTAGAAGGAGACGCATCCGAATGGCTGAACAATTTATATAATGAGCAAGCCCCAGAATTGGAAGACCCCCAACTCTTCCTCCTGGGTCTGAAAGAAAGATTTGAGGACCCATCCCTTGGCTTAAAAGCAAGAGAGCAAATCCATTAAATAAAACAAGCCGGCAGGCCTGCCCTGGAGTACGTGCGAGAGTTTCGCAAGATAGCAGGTCGGATAGAGGGGTGGCCAGAGCAGTCCCTCATCCATCACTTCATTGAGGGATTAGATGATCACCTCTCCCAGGCCTGCATTATTTGAGCAGTACCTGACCGACTGCATGAGTGGTACCAGACGACGGTGAAGCTAGATGTTCAGCTCGCCCGCTATAAAAAGCCTTCCCCACCTGAATCTGAGCAGCAACCAGAGCAATCCGAACAACAATCACCCCCACGAGACCCTCCAGCTACCACGAGGACTGAAAGAACCGGGCCACCCGCAAGCGCGTCAATAAAGTGTTTCCGATGCAGAAATAAGGGACATCAAGCAACAAACTGTCCAGTCCCCTACCCCCAACTGCAGAGAGGTCCGGAACCAGCGACGAAAAGGAGACCTGCCCAGTGGCTAATGAGAGAAAAATCCAACCGGGCCACGCAAGCACCTGTTACCCAGATTACACCTCCCACACGAGAACGCCGGGACTCCAGGTGGACCCGCCCCCGCTCTACCCTCCTTTGACGGCGACGACGAAGGGGAGAACGACCCGATGGTGAGTCAACAAATCCCATCTTTTTCACTAGCCGCCAAGCTTACAATCCCTAAGTCGGGGGCACAAATAGACTTAAACGTATTAATTGATTCTGGATGCACCCGATGCATTATTAGCCTACCCTTTGCCATGAAAATGGGCATACGGGCAAAACAACTTTCCAACCCTGTGAGGTTCGAGCAAGCTGACGGCTCCCTGATGGGAGGGACTTTAGTCACACAGTTAACTGAGCCCTTATGCCTAGAAATAGGGGCACACTGGGAATTTATTCGGTTCCTAGTGGCCCCAAAAATGACTGAGACTGTGATTCTAGGCTTAGCCTGGTTGGACAAATGGAAGCCACTTATCTGGTGGGAGAAAGGAATGAGAACTGTGAGACTACCTATAGGGCCTGAGCCTCCCACTGATTCAACTGACGTTGCGGGGCACTTTAGGCCACCTAATGAGTGAGCACTCATAGCTGCCTCACCGTCACCAGATGAATCACTCATCCCCAACGAATAGTGAAAATGAATGCGATGTCCTACCCCCTCACAGACCCAATGACTGTTCTATCGAACTGGTGCCAGGAGCCAAACTTCCATGCCCAAGAATGTACGCCATGTCCCCCCTCGAGATGGAAGAGATGCAGCAATACGTGAATAAAAACGTAGCGAGGGGGTTCATTGAATGGGCCAAATCTACTGTGGGAGCCCCTGTGTTATTTAAAGAAAAAAAAGATGGGTCTCTTCGTCTCTGCATAGACTATAAGGGCCTCAATGCTGTAAGTGTGGAAAACAGATACCCCCTCCCCCTCCTAAAGGACTTATTAACTCATCTGGCTAAGGGGAGTATCTTCACTAAATTAGACCTGAGAGAGGCGTACTACCGAGTGAGAATAAAAGAAGGAGATGAGTGGAAAACCGCCTTCAACTGCCCCATGGGGAGCTATCAATTCAAAGTCATGCCATTCGGACTACAGGGGGCCCCAGCCGTATTCATGCAGTTGATTAATGAAGTCCTACATGAACACTTGTACAAAGGAGTTCTGGTGTACCTTGACGATATTCTGATACACAACACGAATATGACTGATCACATAAAGCTGGTGAGAGAAGTGTTAAAGAAACTATTGAATGCCAAGCTTTATGCCAAATTGTCAAGATGTGAATTTCACCAGACCCGATTAGATTACCTCGGCTACAGAATCTCCAACGAAGGCATTGAGATGGATCCAGCCAAGGTGAAAACTATAATCGAATGGCAGCCCCCCAAAACCCGCAAACAACTTCAGAGCTATCTAGGTTTTGCCAACTTTTACCGTCAATTCATCCCCTCTTTTGCCAAAATTTCCCTACCCCTTACAGATTTACTAAAAACAGGAAAAAAAGGAGGGAAGCCATGACCGGGCCAACCACTAGCATGGACTATGAACTGTCAAACAGTTTTTGAGAATTTAAAAAGACTATTTGCTGCCGAACCAGTCCTAAAGCACCCCTGTCTAGGGGAGCCCTTTGTAATTCAAGCTGACGCCAGTGATGTGGCAGTTGGAGCTGTATTGCTTCAAAAGAACAAGAAGGGAGTCCTGCAACCCTGCGCCTACAGCTCCAA
The DNA here is from genome assembly GCA_023970755.1 of Azemiops feae. Classification (NCBI taxonomy): domain Eukaryota; kingdom Metazoa; phylum Chordata; class Lepidosauria; order Squamata; family Viperidae; genus Azemiops; species Azemiops feae. The sequence continues at coordinate 33,289 of JALGBA010004226.1, read as the reverse complement.
AAGATTTACGGAAAGTGAACGGAGATGGGCAATATGGGAGAAGGAGGCCTTCGCAATTAGATGGGGGCTGTTAAACTGGCGACACTACCTGGAGGGGAGCAAGGTGTCATTCGAAGTATGGACAGATCACAAAAACCTAGAGGCACTGAAAACTCCTCGCAAATTGTCCCCAAAGCAAGTACGGTGGGCGCAGTACTTTAACCGCTTCAACTTTACTCTAAAGTACATACCAGGGGAAAAAAACTTCCTAGCTGATGCGCTATCGAGATTGCCCCAATACAAAAGCGAACGTGAAGAAGTCAACGAGGCGATTATCTCCAATCCACAACCTGTTGCACAAATCACGCCTCGCAGGGTCCCTAATCTGGATGACCCTGGAGCAATGAAAATAAAACGAGAGCTCCTCACCGATCAATGGTTCAAAGATAATCAAAGCTCCTTGACGTGCAGGGATGGTTTGGCTTACAAAGGGGGGAAACTGTATTTGCCCAAATCCCTCCGTCTCAATGCTCTCAAACACAGCCATGATGTAAGGCAGGTTGGACACTTTGGATATCTCAAAACACTACATCTCACCCGCCGGCAATTTTGGTGGCCAGGACTGAAACGAGATGTGGAAAACTATGTGAAGAGTTGTACTGTATGTGCCACAATGAAAAGAATACCGGGGAAAACCCCTGGATTACTGCAACCGGTGGCAGACCCTTCCCAACCCTGGGAAGAAATAGCTATGGACTTTATCGTAGACCTACCTGAAAGTAGAGGAAATATGGTCATCTGGACTGTAATAGACCTGTTTTCGAAGCAGGCTCATTTCATCGCCTGCAAAGGACTCCCATCCGCTCAACGACTGACTAAATTGTTCCTGAAACATATCTACCGACTGCACGGCGCCCCTAAGCGAATAATCTCAGACAGGGGGGTGCAGTTCACAGCAAAGTTTTGGAGGAGTTTTCTTAAATTAATTGGATCATCTCAAGGCTTATCATCCGCTTTTCATCCGGCCACCAACGGAGCTGCAGAAGCCGCTAACAAAATGGTGGAGCAATATCTCAGATGCTACGTGTCCTATCAACAGACGAACTGGACTGACCTCCTCCCTTTTGCAGAGGTGGCGTACAATAATTCTGTGCACAGCAGCACCGGCTACACACCTTTCAGAGTAGCCACAGGCAAAGAGTTCGGTCCAATACCTGAATACCCCCAGATGCCAACAGCTTTCCAGACACTTGACCAATGGGTGAGGGGATGGGAAGAAGTTTGGAGAAACACGAAAACTGCTTTAAAAAAGACTTTTGAAACTTATAAAAAGCAAGCTGATAAAAAGAGTTCCCCAAAGAACGTTCCAAGTTGGGGAAGAGGTTTATCTGTCGACCAAATATTTGCGCCTCAAATTACCCAGTAAGAAGTTAGGACCGAAATTCTTAGGGCCTTTTCCCATTGTAAAGGTCATCAATCCGGTCACAGTAAAACTGAAACTCCCTAGGCTTTTGGGTAAAATCCACCCTGTCTTCCATAGTAGCTTGTTAAAACCTTATCGGGGTGAGGCAGATGGCCAGCCCAGTACGGTTTGAACAGGTGGATGGCTCCCTTCCTGAAGCTAACGAATATCTGACAGAGTTATCCAACAATTGGTGCAGCAACAATTAGATAAGGCCAAGGAGGATTATAAAACAACAATTAGATAAGGCCAAGGAGGATTACAAGAAGGTTGCTGATTGGTCGAAGCGAGATATGCCTACAGTAAAAGTGGGAGATCGGGGGTGGCTGTCAGCCAGGAACCTGCCATCAAACCGGCCTGCCAAGAGACTAGACCACGGGTACCTAGGGCTGTTCCCTATCAAAGCCGTCATCAACCTGGTCACTTATCAGTTAACGTTGTTACGGGTACATCCGGTCTTTCACCAGTCTCTGTTGGTCCCAGAACAACCGGCGTGTCCACTCTGATGATCAGAACATCCCCCACCGGAACAACATGACAGTGACAGCGCTCCCGAGTATGAGATCGCCAGTATTCGAGACTCCTGTTGGCTGAAAGGGCGATTTCAGTATTTGATTGAGTGGAAGGGCTATGGACCAGAGGAGTTCACCTGGGAGGATGCGACCACTGTCCATGCTCCTGCCTTGGTGACAGCATTACACGAACAATTCCCTTCACGACCGCATCCGGCCCAGCAGACCTGGGCGAAGGGTCCTGCAGTGTGGGATAGTGTTGTGATTTCTTGCCATCCTGTGGATCTGGCAGCTGAGTCTGAGGAATCAGATGAGGAGGAGGGGCCTGGAGTGACATTAGACTCAGAGGAAGGCTCTGAGGAGCTCCAAGACTTACAGTTGGACGAAGAGCCTGGCCCCTCCACCCGTGCTCAGACTGAGACACAGCTGTGCTGGGAGCCTGAGTTGGACAGTGATGAAGAACAGTTGGGAAACATCCAGGATGCACGAAGCGAGTAAAACAGAGGAATGCAATGGGGCGGCTCCAAAGGCAAAGGAAAAGGCATTAGGAAGCCACGCCTTGGCTGAATTATAAAAGGGAAGGTGTGGGAGGTGCTGGTTGCCAAAGGCAACCGTTTGTGTTTAGGGTCAGGTTTCTGTGAACTGTGTTTGTTTGCCTTGGACATAGATTCAGGTCTGTGAGAATAAACGGGGTTGATTTTTTCTTGTGGTTTCTGCCTGCTTGTTGGAAGAGGGGTTTCTTCTTGTGAGCATAACAAGGACTCTCATAGGCTGGGAAAGAACAGACTGAGCCAAGGTCTACATTCTTTTTTGTATCACACTGCAATGAGTTATGAGCTGCATTTTACTAAGCCTGGACCGGAAATGATGTGGTGAGAGTGGATTTATCAGATTAGGTTTCTCTCAATCATATAAAAATCAAACTTATTATCCAAATAATGCTGCATATATGACACATCAGTATGGGAAACAAACCAAAATGAGGATTCCTTGGTGCTCTCTGAGCTTGTTGTTTTCTTGCAGATGTTTCATCACCAAACTAGGTAACATCATCAGGTGATGATGTTGATCTCGGATGATATTAGCTAGCTTGATAATAAAACATTTGCAGCCAAAATAATCAAACTCAGAGAGCACTAAGGACCTCACACAGTTCAATCCTGAGAACAAAAATTCTCTTCTATCAGCAATCAATTTTATGAGTTTATTGTTTACATTTTCTCTGCATCTCTAGTCAACTGTACAGATTCTGGTCACTCAAGTGTAACCCTTTCCATAATTAGATTCAAGCTTCTCCTTTTTTTCTAATTCTTTCAGTTGAGGTTACATGAATGCTGATTTTCCATTTTTGCTATCTGTAGACCTTGGGTAAAGGAAAAATGCTGATTGCCTAATAGAGACTGAATATGTGAGAATGCTAGAAAGGAAATGATATGTGATTAGGGTTACTATAACAAATTAGAATTTATTAAAAGATTAAAATTTATTAAAAGCGAGTCTTATTTCCCAGTGGAATTAATGGGGCTTAAGATTAATAATGTATCCTACTCATTTCAGAAAAAAATTAAGCATGATCAACTTTGTTTCTAGACTAGGCCATGCCTACAGTGTAAGACATATAGCTGTGGCATCTCATATTCATTAAGTGAAGTGATAAAGATAGTTGTGGAGATATAACTATAATGGAGCTTGTCCATTGCAGTTGCATGTTGCAACAGCTGTTAAATGAAGCATCTCATTTAACAATCCCCCCACCTCTGCTCTCCCCAGTATAATTAATGTGTGGGTAATAATGCAATGAAAAATGATCCTACAGGCCATTAAATAGAGCATGGGTGCCTTAGGGGTGGGTGAGGTCCTTGGGGACATAGCATAGGCCCGCACGTCTGGAATTGCACCATGCAGCTGAGTGACAAAGTGGTCTATTCCAGTACTATGGAAGGCTTCAGACCTCTTCAAAAGGGCCTGGTGGAGTGGAAATCAGGCCAAAAACCAGTGGGGAGTTGTTGGGGGAGGGAAATGCTTGCAAGGACCCAGTACAATGGGGGGGGGGGAATAATAGGCAGAGGGTATGCAGTGTCCCTGCAATCAGTCGTAAGGACAAATAAACATGGGAACGCTGCAGCCATAACTTTGGGACCAAGTCATGAGTAGCTTCTGGGGAGTCCACCTTTACTTTGAACAGCCTTAAAGGACCAATCGTAAGTCAAGGACTACCTGTACTCAGATGCTTCTTCCTGCCCTTTGTGTATGAAAACTTCAATTTCAGATTCAGATACCTGCTGAGCTGATCAAAATATGCTTCTATGACACTTTCTAGATTTTATCACCTGATCTGTAAGGTTCATAAAAATGCCTGTTGCTGGCAAAGATGGGGGGAGTGAGGGAAGGAGAAAAGAAAGATGGAAAGGTCTTTCTTATTTTCTCTTCTCAGCTACAGGCAATATTTCTCCATTTATTTTGTTTTCAGCTTTTAATGAATCAACTGTGATTTCTGGCCACATTGTATCTTCACTGGAGAAGAAAAAGGAAAGAACAAGAGCAGAGGATAATACTTGCAAACTAGACATAGCATTGCGCAAGAATGTAGTCATTGCAAATTATGTTCATAATGCTAAACCGATATTTTAAATTAATGGTTTGTCGACTCTCTTTATCTACATTGCTAAACCAAACATAACCAAACTACATTATGGCTTAATGCTATGTATGAGTAAGGTCAACATGTTGTCGTACAGTGTAAACTTGAGAGAGCAGGTTCTTGAACATTTTGCTGAAAAAGAGGACACAGTCTTCAATCACCAGATATTGCTTTTCATTCAAATTTGGAAGCTAGATGCATACTCCCCATGCAGAGCACTTCAACATTTTCACAATCTGCAGAAAGCAAATGGTTTGCTGTCTTACCCAATTTAAGATAGGTAAAATAGAAATAATGGTAATCTGGTGATAGCTTAGTCAGTGCTATTTATACAGTGTGATAGAATGAGCCTGGTCTTGAATATTCTGATGAATAGGAATGAGTGGAAATGTATAATTTGTTCTTCACTGTTAGAATATTTGAAGCTGATTCTCTTTAGGTTACAGATTTATTTATGTTAATAATATTTAGTAATAAGGACTTCCTTTATTTAGTTTCCAGATATTTATCACAATGCAGCATAAATAATACTTCTTTTGGAACATGAACATTTTAAGAGCCTTATTGCAAATTTTAATTCTAGGGAATTCAGGGTATGTCTTTCTAGAGATGGGCAACCATCATATATCATTGCTTTGATGAGGGAAAATCTTTGTCATTTAGTTTTCCCCTCCTGCATCCCTGAATGATTGTGCCACTTTTTATATTCTTTCATATAAAAAGAAAGACACGCTTAATTATAGAACAGTTCAATCAATGCCACTTTTAACTTGGAGACTTGGAGTTGTCATAAGTGTAGCACTGCTATATTGGACATGTTGAAATGTGGAGGAAGTGCCAAATATATTGAATTTTGCAAAAAAGAAAGGAAAAGAACCCCGCAAGTAAATGAAGAATGATAGAATACAGGGCAGAAAGTTTTAAGTGATTTATTTAAAATAATAGACTGGAAAAAGACATAGTTGTTTTAAGGAATTGTCAATTGAAAGTCTGTCCCTATGTGTGGCTTTTTCCTTGAATACAAAATTCTGTTTAGTACTACTGTTAGAGAGGCAGCAAAATATGAATATTATATTTTTATGTTTTCTGAACAAATCTTTGAATAACCACTGAACAAGTGTTGCATTATCCAGAATGATAAATTATTGGTTAAGTAAAAGTATTGCAGAAATATTTAGGAGACAGCTTTATTTGTTTTCATCCAGTCTTTTAACTACTACTTTTCAGCTGTAAAGTGAAATCCTGCTTTGAAAGAAAATATTTCTCACAATGATATTAACTAAACTTGTTTCTCAGCACCGAACTTCTTTACTATATCTCTGACCTTTAAAAATTACTACTGCCAATAAAACCATAGCTTTATTACTTTGCTCTAATATTTAATTGCACTACAGTTGATGCATCCATAGTTGAAGAGAGCATTAAGAAAATACACATGAAATCCCATTATTCAGTCTGACATTCCTAAAACCTATATTTAGATTTCCAATGTACTATTTAAGATTCTTTAGGATACAAATAGAAAAAAGAAAAGCATTTTTATGAATTCGTATGGGACAAACTGTTAAAGCAGAGAAATTTTTCATAGTCCTCATTATCAATCACAGATTTGTGGGTTCCATTGTAAATAGATATGGATGTAAGTAAGTTAAGTAAATATGATTTAGACCAGTGTTTCTCAACCTTGGCAGTTTAAAGACATGTGGACTGCAACTCCTAGAATTCTCCAATCAGCATTGGTGATTTAGACATTGTCCAGCAAATGTGCTTCAATGTGTAATCACAGTAACAACTTCTTTCTTTAAACACCAACATAGAGAACAGCTTTGTTGGATATCTAAATCAATATAACTTCTGATTTACTGAGATTGCTAGGAATCTTATAGCATATTTTCTGGCTAAGCAATGTTATGAATTTTATAAAACTTATACATTTCATAAAATTTGTTACTTAGAAAAGTTGCTACTAGAACTTTTCTAATTTTTCATCCTCGGTAACTTACAGCTTTTTTCCTCCAGTGAAATTTCTAGAAGATTCTTGCATGCTTTGTCATAATTAATAAAATAAAATATATAGAAATGTATTTTTCAAGGTACAGAAAATGACCAAATATTTATATTCAAGTAATTTCATTGTGGAAGATAGATCATTCCAAGACTTCTCTAGTATATTAGATATGACCCCAATATGTTTCTCTTATTCAATAACATTTTAAAACTTGCAAGTGATTTTTGCTTAACAAATGTTTATTATGATGATTATATGCTCTCCATTCCTCAATGATTCTGAGTGGCTTTCAGAAATAGCTGAGTATTCCCATGCAAAGGTTACACTTTTTCCCCTTTTCCTGATCCTCCCCCCCTTGGCCAGTCCATCAGTATTGAATAGTATGCCGTTTTGATGTTTTGGGAATGGCTTGGATGCTTGGTGCCTCTTGATGTAATTTTGCATTCTGTTCCCAGGCCATATGTCCTTGGTGGCTGGTTTATTCTAGTTTGGCACCTCTGGTTTTTGTCAACATGTCTCCCCTCCCATTCGTCTTGTCATTCTCATGCCTGAACTTTATTACCCTAAGTTTTATGGCAGGATGCCAGAGAAGTGAAAAAGCTGAAGATGGCAGACAGATGCAGTGGTTCAGTGGCTTAAAAGGTACTGGAGAAGGGCTGTTATCTGGAAGTTCCGAGCCCTACCACTGCATGACGGAGTTCCCATCACTTGCCTTAGCCCCTGCCAACTTGCCAGTTTGAAGGCATGCAAATGCAAATAGATAAATAGGTACCGCTTGGTGAACAGGGAATAGCATTTCATGTTTCACTGCATGCTCTGCAGTGCAGTGTGATGTCATGCTGGCTACATGGCTAGGAAAATGTCTTCGGACAGCATGACTCAATGACCTAGAATAGGAAATGTAGATAAGCATCACCCCCAAAAGTATTATAGTAAAAACTCACAGGGACTCCTTGTGTAAACTGTTACAAATTGGCCTAAACTGGCAGTAAAGAAACAGAATAAATATACAAATACATTTACATTCTGCCCATTGATTGTGTTGTCTTTTGTTATAGCAGATTCTTAATCTTTATATTTATTGCTCCAATCTTTTGCTCTTATTTTCCCCCGAGTTCATCATAGTCAATTTTCTAGCTGTCAGAATGAGTCTAGATTTTGGTAATGGACTTGTCCATCTTCATCTCTCCATTGAGTATCAGCTTTTTTCACTCTCTGTTCTCATCACTGATTTATCATTCCACCTGTCTTTCGCAATCTCTTGTATATTATCAGCCACAGAACAACTGATCTCACTTTCTCAAACATTTTGAGTTTAATTACTAAATGGAGAAGCTGGCAGTGTGTTTGTTTGTCTTGGAATAATAAAATGCTGGTCAGTTCAAGGGACAATGGCAAGAACTCAGAGATACAAAGTCACTAGTTTATCAGAAAGTCTATGTCTCTTTTGAAATGTTACAGTGCTTTCCACTCTGTTAGACATTTTGTGACGTGTGTATCATTATGGTAGATGTATTATGTTAATAGTATTGTTTAAAAGTCTTGTCTTTACCTATAACATAATCTCTAAATCTTTTCAGCTGAAGAACTGAAGGGTAAAAATACTACTAGTAGATCTCTAGCCAGGGGACATGATGGCTCAGTGGCTAAAGATGCTGAGCTTGTCAGCTGGAAAGCTGACAGTCTGGGTATTGTGTGACAGGGTGAGCTCCTGTTACTTGCTCCAGTTCTGGCAAACCTAGCAGTTTGAAAGCATGCAAATGGGAGTAGATAAATAGGTACCACTTTGGTGGAAAGGTAACAGTATCCCATGCACCTCAGGTACTGTGATGTTGGCCACATGACCACCAAAGTGTCTTTGAACAACGTTAGCTCCCTTGGCTAAAAAAAATGGAGATGAGCACTGCCCACTAGAGTCGGACATGGCTTGACAGGAGAAACCTTTATCTTTAGATTTTTAGCATACAATCACTTTACAGTCTAGATATTGGCATCCTTCTATTATGACATATGCCCATCTCTCCGGATTTACAACCATTTACAACCAAAGAGGGTCAAGATAGCTACTCCATAAAAGTTTTCAGAGTTCTTCTTTAATAATACAAGTTCTTGTTTACTTTGGCAAGATTTCTGCCTATGATCTTAAAGAAAAAGATAAAAAGAAGTTTGATACTGAGCAAGGACATGCTATGGAGATGGGAGCCATAGTTGGAGTTCCCGAAACAACTTCTTCATAGTGCATGGATTGTAAGATTTTAACATGGAATGTTAATGAGGCAAATTTCCCACACACAAAAAACATTTTTACTCTTTCACTATTTGAAAAAAAAAATCAAATCAAGACATATATTTGCAAGAAACTCATACTAAAGAGACTGATAAAAAGTACCAAGTGTACAAAATGTTAGGTTTGGAATATATCTGTGCCAATTGTAAGAAGAAAATCAATGGGGTAGTTTTATATATAAACCCCCAATTACAACTACATTTATTGTTTGCTGATGATCAGGGTAGATAAACTGTGCAAGTTGAACTATAGAGAATAAAATCTATAGGTTTATACACCCCACATCAAGGAAAAGCTAAGTTTTTTTAAACACTTGTCTGGACATTACTCTATTCTTTACAGTACTGGTATATCCTTGGGGATTAGAATCAGGTAGTAAACCCACAGTTGGACAGATCCTATGATAAAGGAATTAAAAGAACACAAGGGAAACTGCCCCAGACCTTTTTCGAACCGATTAATTGATGCATGGATATGTAAAAATGGAATGGCAAAAGATTACACTTTTTTTGGAGAGACATATTTTCTTTCTAGAATTGGTATGATATGGATTACAAAAAAATTGCTGCACAAAACAACTAAAGTTAATATTCTTTCAAAATGTTATCATAATTCAATGACCTTACACTTTAAATTTGGACCCTGGTCTTTTAAATGGTGATTAACTGACTCTGTTTTGTAGAGACCGCAGTTTGTTAAAGAATGTAAACAAGTGGTCAAAGATTATTTAAAATTATTAAAATTAGTTATATTTTAAATTATTTCTGGGCAAGGGAACTAACAAGGGAACTAACTTGACAACAGTTTGGGACACTTGTGAAACTGTGATAATGAATATTTTATACAATATAATACATTAATTAAGAAAATGGATGGAAAATCCAAAAAGTGTTAGATGAAATTGAAGTGAAGGAAACAGAACTTCAAAAATCATCAAAGGATCTTCACATACTAAACCAATTAAAACTATTGCAACAACAAATTTACTTGTTGACTGTTTCAGATATTAAAAAGAAACTGGAATACTCAAAACAACACTTTTTTGAACATGCAAATAAACCAGGGAGATGGCTGGCACATAAATTTTAAAAAGAGACAGAAAAAAAGACTATAATTAAACTTTAGGAAGGATATAAGACTTACATGGATAACAAAAATATTTGAGCCTCTTTTGGAACTATTATACTAATTTATATAAGAAACATGAATTTTCATTAGAATGTATTGATGATTACATATCATCTCAAAATCTTCCTAAACTATCAAAAAATTACAATAAATTTTGAACAGCCCAATAATGACCTTTGAAATATCACAAGCAATTAACAGAACTAAGATAGGAAAAGCGCCAGGACCTGATGGTTTATCAAGTAGATTCTATAAAACTTTTGAAGATCAATTACTTCTTCTGATGAAGGATTTAATGAACTCTATTCTACAAGGAAATTCTATGCCTGATTCATGGAAAGATTTTTAGATCTCTTTGATACTTAAGGAGGGACAGGACTTAATATCAGTGAAAAATTACAGACCAAATTTTCTTAACAATGACTATAAATTGTTAAGAAATTTAGCAATTTAGCTGAAAGACTTTTAAAAAGTTTTATTACATACATGAAGATCAGTGTGGTTTTCTACCCAGAAGATAAAGAGAAATGTGAGAGTAATCTTGTATATAACTGAACATTTAAAACAACATAGTAAGATTAGTGCAACAGATTGCACTAATCTTAGATGTAGAAAAAGCTTTTGATAATTTGAATTGGGACTTTATGTTTAATGTAATTGAAAATATATACTTAGGACTGGGCTTTTTACAGGGATTGAAGTCCATTTATACACTTCAAAATGCATGGATTATCATGAATGGAGATTTGACAAAACCGCGTGAAATCCAAAAAGCCACATATGCCTATCACTCATGATTTACAACCACAGAAGGTAAAGATAGCTCCTCAATAAAAGTTATCAGAGTATTTCTGTCAGAATCCATTTATATTTCATTTCTAACTATCTCCTCTGATCTAAAACCAAATCTCACCTTTCCCTGGATTCTGCCATACTCACAAGGGGGAAGGGGGATATGCATGCGGGTTTATTGCTTTCACTTCCTCTATTCACTACAATGTAACCTTTTGTTTATTCGCCTTTGTGTCTGTTATCTATTACAATGTAACAAATTGCCTCCTATACTATGTATCCCTCTGAACTTCTCCTCCCTAATCGGGCAGCTGGGAAAAAGGGAGGGGGGGGGGAAAGAGATACAAACTCCGGGACCTGGTTTATTTCTCCGTCCTTTAAATGAGGTGTGAAGAGCTGTGGAATGATTGTGCACAAATGGAGCCAGACTGATGTTATCTCTCCTTTTCCATCAGTGGACTTAACACCTGGGGAATTGCCGGTCTGAACCGCCCGGATGAACTGTGGGGTCGGGTTTGCTTAGGGACACTTTAAAATACCAATCTGTAATGGAATTCCTCAGATCCTGTCTATTATGCCTGTTATCAACTACTCTTAATAAAAGTTCCTATTGGAAGAAATTGCTTCCAAGAGTTCTGCTTTCTTAAGATATGGGATTGAAGTGGATCCTTACATTAGACAGGATCTGCATTAATAGTCAACCTGGAAGGAAGAACCTTACCGGGGGACTTTGCAAGAAATACAATGTCGGACGACGAGGCAGGGAAGGAAGAAAACCCTGTGGAAAGGGAGCCTTCCCCCCAACCAAGATCCTGCCAGCTGTTGGGATCCGAAACGTCATACTCCTCAGGAGAAGAAGTGGTGGAGACACGCGACCACAAACCTCGGTGGTCGATGGGCATTGGAAAAAAAACGAGTGGGAAAAGATATCGAGAAAGGTGACCCTGAGACGGGGCAGCCACCAACCCGAATGGAAGCAAGAGATGGAGAAATCCCTGCACATTAGTGAAGAGGAAGGAAGTTGTTCACCACACTCGAACTGGATCCTAGAGAAAGCTATTGACCTGATGAAAAGAACCTTTGGCTCTCTAGGGGAGGAGAAACCTGAGCCCCGCGGCTGCACCAGCACCTGGAGCTGCAGTTGGACAGGCACTGGGGGGGGAAATCGGAACCTGTAGTCCTGGGGATGTCCGCTGAACCAGCAGCTACCACTTCAGCAGCCCCCACTCCCCGCCAACCCGCAGATGGCAATCAGGATGGGAGACAATACTGCCGGCGGCGAAGGCACTGATCCATTCAAAGATTCCCACTGCTGGACGCGAAATTCAGGGGGGAGCCGCCACGCTTGGGGTTTTTCCTAACCCAAGTCCTCAGCTACATGGAAGAATACGGATGGGACATCCCCAGCGACAAAGCCCGCATCCGTATCATGCAATCTGCTCTGGACGGACCGGCCGCAGACTGGGTGGTGAACCTGCATGATTCCAATGCCCCAGAGCTCAACGATTTCAACTGTTTCATGTCCTCTCTGAGAAGGCGATTCGAGGACCGCCTGGCTGATCGCAAGGCCCGTGAGAGAATCAAAACCGTGAGGCAGGGCAGACGCCCGGTAGCCACATATACACAAGAATTCCAGGCCATTGCTAACAAGCTGAACTGGCTGGAAGATCCTCCTCAGCCATTTCAAAGATGGCCTAAACTACGACCTGTATAATGCTTTCCTGCCTCGAGGGGACCCACGCCAACTTGATGAATGGTACATCATGGTAGAGGAAGCTGAGATCAACCTACTAAAGAGGCACCACCGAGGAAAACCATGGGGCCGCTCGCCTCCTGAGCCGACGCGCGAGCCAATGAAACCACCGGCTACAGCCAAGAAGTCAACGAGCTGTTTCAAATGCGGGAGAGAGGGCCATTGCACTGTAGAATGCCTCTCAAAAGCCCCTCAGCGCAAACCAGACCCATCACTGACCAGGAAATCAGGGAAGTCCCCAGCCCCTGCCAAGCGAGGGGAGGGAACTCCGGCCTACACTGCAGGGGCGGTGGGCACCTCGGACGACAGCTCAGAGGGCGAACTCCTGGTAAGTGGATCCATTCCACCCATCCTCAAGACAGTGACTATATTAGCTTCCTCCATGCCCGAAGCTGTCAAAGTGAAGGCCTTAATAGACTCTGGCTGCACTCACTGCCTCATTAGCCCGACGCTAGTGGGGAACTTGGGTATTCTGGTGAGGAGACTAAAACAACCAATCTCATTTGGCCAGTTAGATGGGTCCATAGCAGGGGGGGTGCCAGCTACCCTAGCCACTTTACCAGTCCACCTGTCCCTGGGGAACCATGAGGAAGATATAACGTTTGTAGTGACCCCAGGCATGGAATGCCCAATGATCCTAGGGCTGGAATGGTTAAAGAAATGGAACCCCTGGGTAAATTGGAGGGCGGCAGAACTCAATTTCCCGAAGGGGGATCGTGCAAACTTAAAACCCGCATTATCGAAATGCGAATTCCACCAGGAAAGAATAGACTACCTGGGTTATCGCATATCCCCACAGGGCATTGAAATGGACCCTGAGAAGGTCAAGGCAGTACTAGAATGGGCACCACCTCGCACAAGGAAGCAGTTGCAAAGTTTCCTGGGTTTCGCAAACTTTTACTGCCAATTCATCCCCTCATTTGCCCAAATAGCCCTGCTCCTCACGAACTTACTAAAAATGAAGGGAGAATCCTCAGTGAAACCTAGCCAGCCACTAAAATGGACAATGGAATGCCAAGCGGCATTCGAGAGGTTAAAGAGACTTTTTTCTGCCGAACCCGTACTGAGGCACCCAGACACGGATAAACCTTTCGTAATACAGGCGGACGCAAGCGATGTGGCAGTGGGGGCTGTGCTATTACAAGAAAACGACGAAGGGGTATTGCAACCGTGCGCATACGATACTGAGAAGGTCAAGGCAGTACTAGAATGGGCACCACCTCGCACAAGGAAGCAGTTGCAAAGTTTCCTGGGTTTCGCAAACTTTTACTGTCAATTCATCCCCTCATTTGCCCAAATAGCCCTGCTCCACACGAACTTACTAAAAATGAAGGGAGAATCCTCAGTGAAACCTAGCATCCAAGATCCTTACAATTTCTTTAATAATGCAAGTTGTTTAATTTGACAAGATTTCTGCCTATAGGTGAGGAACAATAAATTGGTTAGAACTAACCCTGAATGTCTTTCCTGGTTTAGACAATTTAGTTATGTTTACTGTTGTGAACTGATATATAACATTACATAAGATGGAGGGTATATCAATATAGCAGTAGATTCTTATTTATATTAAATGAAGCATACTCTGAGCAATTCTTATTGCTAATTACATGAATTGGTTTCTAGAGTGTGTTATGTACAGTGTCACTTTCCCTTAAAATCTCATTCATTTTGGCTGATAAACAAGTTATAGTTACTCTTGGAAGAGAGAACCACATGATGTAGGTAATAACAAGTGTTACTGCAATGTTTTAATTACTTGATTTACTATTTGTAGGTGGGAGGGATGATGACTCAGTGGTTAAAGAAGCTGCACTTGTCAGCTGGAAAGCCCAGGTTGAAGACCCGAGTGCCACAAGACAGGATAAGCTCCTGTTATTTGCCCCAGCTCCTGCAATCTTAGCAGTACAAAAGCAGGCAAATGCAAGTAGATCAATAGGTATCACTTGGGTGGGAAGGTAAGAGCATTCCGTGTGCTGTGGCATATTGTTACATTGAACACATGACCACAGAAGTGTCATTGGATAACGCTAGCTCCCTTGGCTAAAAAAATGGAGATGAGCACCATCCCCTAGAGTCGGACATGACTGGACAGGGGAAACTTTTACCTTTATTATTTGTTGGGTAGACTTTGAAGATAGGCTAGAAAATGAAATTGGTCCAGAATGTGTTGGCATGGATAATAAGTAAAACTTATAGATGTCAAGACCTAGGCAGGATCAGAAGAAAAAGAAATTGGTGGAATTAAAATAAAAGCCAAATGTTATTTATTTTAAGTAATTATATTAAATTAATTATAGACTCATAAAATGCCACAGGCTTAGTCACATAATGAATTAGAGTTAAGGTTTCAATATTTCTGGAACATTCTATTTTATTCCTGTTTTGGAATTAGACCAAGTGCAGAACACTGCAAATTCCTTCCTGTTCTTGAAAAATCACTTCCAGAAAACAAAATAAAAGACATTTCAGGGAATGACAGGATTAATGCCATTAAGGAGATAAACGGAACATTCTGTCAAACGCTTGACTACAGAGTTTTGCACATCCCTGATTAAATGCAGTTACAATGATTAATCTTCAGATCCTTTAATAATTCCCCATTCTACAGACTTAAAACATCCTGCTTGGTGGCAATTTCTGAACACAACTGTAAAGGTCACATTCAAGGCTTTTAAGGGTTGCATAGAGGCAAGTTCATAAATTTTAATGCCCATCTCTATCATACTGTGGAAGAAAGTATTGTTTAAAGTATTCATTTATGCCTACGTATATAACATCCTTATGTATATTAGATTATGTAAATGTGTGAAAATCTTTAGCATGTTGTACATAAGCAAATACCATTTACCCGGGCAAACTGCTGAGTGATTCCCATCAGCTTAATCTTAGCTATCCACAAATATGTATATTCGACCACATTATTTATACAACAGTGTTCAATCCATATTTGTTCTGTTTATTTTCTAGAATATGTGAAATTAAAAATCTTCCCCTCAATTATCAACCTCAGTAGGAAGATGAGAGGAGCAACTAGAAACATAGAACAAGTGACAGAACTGACAGTATTGGACTATTTTATAGTTGGGTACATGTATCAGAAATGGAATGATGGTATAAATTATTGCAAATTTGCAACAACAGGATAGAAAGTCAGTTTTGAGGAGGGTTTTTTAGAATGCAGTATGTTAAAATTTACTGCCCAGATGAACTAGTTGAAATTGGGCAATGCAAGAATGAGACGAAGCATCAGGTTACAAATTTCAATTGGTCAGGCATTATGCTGTCAAGCATTATTTGACATGAAATGAATCAAGGCAGGTGAAACTGAACAGATCAAAGGAGAGTTCTCTGAGGAACCAAATGCGAAACATGTGCTTCATTTAATTGAGCAAAATCAGTTCAGATTGACTTCATGATGAGTCACTATATAGACAACACCATTTTTACTTGCCAGCTTGCCTTGAACTAAATTACAGATCAGAATTACTGATTCTTGTTTATATGAAACCAAACTAAATACTTCTTTTTTAATTAGACTTAATCTGTTTCAAAAACATATCAGATGGTCAGCAATTTCATTCTGTTAGAATAATTTTCCAAAATATTCAGTCCATATGAATAAATGGGATGATAAACATTTTTTTAAAAAAAATATTATTAGACCTTTGTAGTAAAAATTGCAGAGACTTAGAGCACTATAAAAACTAATGTATTATAAAAGAAATTTGTGGATCAGGCTCTGGGAATCAGTTCTGATGGATTGCGATCCAGAAAAACCTATGTGATAATAAATGCATTAATATTTAAAGTGTTCAAACTTGGATTATCCTAAAATCAGTTTTTTAGAATGAGCCAGTATCTTTTCTGAGCCAAAGTAACAATTTTTTTCTATATGTTCTAAATGTTTACAGGGAGTGTGAGGAAGAGGTCACTGAAGGAGTGGGACTATGTTTTTTTTACCTCTTTCTTGGAAATCTAAATCTTTCAAGAAGTAAAAAAGTAGACATATATTTTGTGGGTCCATGCAAAACTTTGATGCTTTAATTTAAAGGTGATTAAATTTGATTATTTTAAATATTTGAGTGGAAGAAACAATCTGGGATTGATCTAATGTATCCATTTAATTTGTTTTAAAGATTTGATGCTTCTGTGCATAGATATACTTTATCTTATCAAGTCCTTAACTGAACTGTTGATTCAGATTGATGTGAATGAATAGATTATTTAAAACATTGATTTTTCAATTGATCTGATGTTTTGAACTGAATTAACCGAACTGTTCAAATTCAATGGGTAATGGAAACTGAAGCTTAGTGGATTCACACAGCCTGTTTTGTTTGTTTAATTAAAAAAAATGGGATTAAATTTTGGTAGGGTGATTTTGGGGGAAATCAATATCCCCTGAAAAGACTGCAAGGGGCTTGTAAGCCACATTTTCTATGATTTGAGAATTGAGCTACCGGTATTAAACAGATCTCTCTCTCTCTCTCTCTTTGGTCTGAGAGCTCAAATAAAGTGTGGAGGGTAGATGGAGTGGCATTGGAGAACAAAATGCATGTGGGGCCTCTGGAAGGGTGTGGCTCCCACTGATCAATGAACTGCTATGTCAATCTATGACATCACCAAGAAACACTTAATACTTTCAGGACACAGGGGGGGACACAATTCTCAGTAATTTTATTTCCAATTTTACCTGTGAACTGGCGTTACCATATATTCTAATCCAGTGGATATCATCAGCAAGCCATAATGGGAAGTAGGGAGCTCTATAGGAAAACAATGAATGACCTCATAAAGAGTTGGAAAAGGGAGGGTTTCATAGCACTTTACAAAGGATTCTATCTGAATTGGTTGAGACTTGGTCCCTAGTTGCATTTGCATAGCACTAGAGGCTGCTGGGAGTGCATGGAGTTGTTCACTGTGAGCTGCAGAGAAGTGGGACTTTGTCCAGCAGATCAAATTGGACAACCAAAAATCTAAAGCAGAAAGTTTGCAAGAATATCTATTTGCTTCTGCACAAATCCTGAAGAGTAACAAGTGTCGTGGCTCCATTGGATTCCAGTTCAAAGGAGAAGGAATTGGAACCAGGGCCATCTGACAGGGATAGCATGTTTGTCCTGAAATGTCTGGAGAGGCCATGGGCTGAGGACGATGCTGCCCCAGGTTCCTCTGGCATTGGGGAAAGTAGTTAACTGGACAGGGAGCTGCCTGCATTCACAAATGCAGGGGAGAATCGACTGCAGATCGACAGTGGTGATGAAAGGCAACAGATTTCCCTTTGATGATGATTGGATGCCCTCATCCAATCTGAGGGCATAGAGAGTGGAGCGGAGGGAAGCTCAGAGGAGGTCTATGAGGCTGCTCATAAGGAGGCTGCCTTTCCCCTCCTCACAAGGAACACCTGGCTTGGGCTGATTTACCCAGGTCAGGCCAGGGTGTCTTCATTAGAAACAATTGTTTTCTTTGGCATGCACTTCCCTGGCTTTTGTAAACTTTGCTTCTTTGACTTCAGATTGGGTTTCTACCATATAAACTCTGAACCTTGTTTGTGGACTATGGACTTCCTCCTTGCTTTATGAATCAGCTCTGGTGACTAGTGGTTTAGTTTGTGGGACTGTGTTGCATTCACTGTGCCTTCAGGAAAGTTTGGGGTGGAACTTTAATGGCTGTTGTAGGGCCATTTATTAGCAGGGCAATAAAGGACTTTATTGAAGCCTGCATCTGCCTATGTGACCTGGGTTATAACAACAAGTCACGAAGAAAGAGGCTATGCGACCTGGGTCATAACAACAAGTCATGAAGAAAGAGGCTATGCGACCTGGGTCATAACAAGTCATGAAGAAAGAGGCTATGCGACTTGGATCATAACAAGTCATGAAGAAAGAGGCTATGCGACCTAGGTCATAATGTCATGATCGTTATCAGCAGCATGCTAGCCACAATTGTCATCGGCAGCTACTGAGCTCTGACTGCCATCGACGTTGTGACAGCCCTGATCTTCGAGAACGGTATGTTAGCCCTGAACGGCACCACTGCTACACGAGCCTCAACCGGTACCCACGTCATGTTAGCTCAGACCACCATCAGCACAGGACAAACCCTGATCGACACTGATATCCTAATAGCCCTGACAGGTATCCACGTTGGGCTAGTCCAGATCATTATTGATACCAGGCCAATCCCGACCGCCGTCACTGTCACCACACCAGTCCAGGCCCCTTGCCAAGGGTTGATAGGGCAGGGGAATCCAACGAGATCTAGTGCAACAGTATGGGTGGCTGCACACTCTCTTAGATAGGCAGCACCCGTAGCAGTTCCTCTTTACAAACCCACGTTTGATGGAGGCCCCAAAGTTAACTGAACCAAGTGCATTCCTACATGAATAGAAATGCCAATGCTACCCGGACCCTGCCGTTATGGTTGACGTGATAGCGGCGAATCTAGAGGGGGAGGCATCAAAATGGCTGAACAGCCTGCACAATGAGCAAGCACTTGAGCTATGGTATTACAATCTATTCATCCAAGGGTTAAGAACCAGATTCGAGGATGAGTCCATAGCTTTGAAAGCTGAGAAGGACAATCACAAAATAAAGCAGGGAGGCAGACCAGCGAAGGAATATGTGCGTGAATTCCGGAGAGTGGCAAGCAGAATTGAGCGGTGGCCAGAATGGTCCCTGGTCCACCATTTCAAGAATGGCCTGGACGCCAATCTATTCCAGGCTTGTGTCTACCGAGGAATTCCCGACCAACTTCAGGAGTGTATCGTGTGGCAGTGAAATTGGACATCAAGCTAACCAGCTACAAAACAACGGCGATTCCTGGACCAAGACCAGATCAGACGAGACGGCCATTTGCCCAACGAACCCCAGCAACTGGGACGACTGAACCTCCATAATCTGCACCAAGCATTGGAACTATTTTTGCCCTGAATACTTTCAGTATAGGGGTCAAGGTACCTGTGTAATTGTAGTTAAATATTTTGTATAATTTTGTATAATCTTTTAGTACTTATCTCAGCCCTTGCAGAATTTCATTTAAAATGATTTAACCATGATTTAGTATTGGTAAAAACCACTCCTAAGTGGATAAAAGAATTTTCTTGTCTCCATTTATTTACCAGTTATATTTCATACTTTTTCTGCTAAATACCATCACTTTAGATTTATTTATGTTTAAAGAAGGAAGAGTATTGTAGGTATTAACTTTTGCAGCAGTCTTTTCAGGCCTATTTAGGAACGTTCCATTGGAACCATGTCATCAACATATAATCTAATTTCTGCCTTTGTAGTTTTTGACCCTGAGGAACACAATATCCTGTTTAGTCACCATATGTAGAGATTTTTAACTGCTTTGTTAAAAATCATGGAGGTGATCTATACTTCATCTCCAGGAATGCAGTTGTCCCAAAAAATATGGAGCCACCTAAATAGAATCGGGACACACCATGCCAGTACTAAGGCAAAGCTTGTTAAGTAGGGAATGGCTGAGAGTCTGCAATGTGATTGGGGTGCACCGGAACAAATAATAACACATATAGTTCAAGAATGTTTCCTCAAGAAATTTCAAGGCACCTGGGATGATATCAAAGCTACATCAGAAACAGTTAGATAGTTAGCTTCTTTATTGAATTATAATATCTATCTCATAGCAATTCTATGATGCCATATTATGGTGATTTATATGGTTTTATCTTAATTTAATATTTCATCTCATATGTATGTGTATGTATTTGTATATGTATACGTATATGCATATTTGCTGATGTTTTATTTAACTTGTATTGCATATCAATGATTGTATGACCTTTGTAGATGACATATGTTAAATAAAAATAAGCATATAATAAGATACTAATAAATTTGTCCGGGATCTTTGGCATATGAGTGCAGCATATAGGAATCCTGGTATACCACTGACACAGTGATTAAAAACATTGGGGCTAGAATATAACCCTGTTTGACACTATTATGGGCAGTGCACTCTTAATTAGAAAACTATTGTACACCTATATGGACTTTCAAATTAGTATTTGTGTGGAGCATACATGTCAAATACAAGGCCTGTGAGCTGGATCTGGCCCAAGATGAGCCCAGATTTGGCCCTTGGGACCAGCCCCCATCGCCCTGGCTCACCCAAGCCTGGCCAGACATGCCCTGGCATGTGCACAGGCACTCTGGGACTCTACAGCCCTTTGTGACCACCAGGCATCCCTCCAAGCAGCAGGTTCAGTGGCAGCATTGGCAGCAGGTGGAGGCAGAGCGGCTGGGAGGCATGTGATCGGTCTACAGGATGCACCTGCTCCATCCCACCTTCTGTCTTTGCGGCCACCATGGCTGGAATGGAGCAAGCGGGCTACTGCCGGACACTGTTGGGCCCTGTGCGCTTGGTGCCTCCTGTGTGTGTGCTAGCGAGGTGAGGTGAGATGAGGCAGGTGGCGGGGCAGGGGTGATGACACACTGCAGCCCCTGTGCACTTGGCCCCCGCCATTCAAACTCATTCTCCAGCTCTGCCGCACATGCAGGACAAGCCTTCTGCCTGCTTCCCCACCCATGACGGCCCCAGCAAAGGGCAATGATGGGGAGCCCTCATCTGCAAGAGGCAGCCGGGACTCTGCAGCCCACGTAGTGCAGGTGGGTCCGAGCATTGCAACCGCTGGGCCGGCCCTCCAAGCAGCAGGCAATGGCAGAGGTGAGGGGGGCAGGTATAAAATCTGGCCTGCCAGATGTGCTGGACATGCCAGTCAGCTACACAGCCACCTCTCCTGTCGTAGCCGTGGCAGTTGCAGGCAAGCAAAGACAGATGCCCTGGTTAGGATTACAAAATAGATTTGCATAAAAATCCTCCTGAATTGGGGATGGAATAGGAACATTGAATTGGAATTTATGTTCCTTTAATAAAGTTTGTACAATATTTTAGAAGAAAATTGAATTTGTCCCTTCCTCTGAAACTTCCAGGTCTGACCATATTTTAATTGCATAGGCGGGTCCCTAACCTGTGGGCCATGGCCTGGTAGTGGGCCATGGCCAGCTGGCCACTGGGCCATGGGACAGGGTGGCCAGCACACACACATACCAGTTGTGCTGGTGCTGTGGCCGCTGGGTGTGAAAACAGGCCGCCGGCGCACCTCGGGGCGCAAA
Organism: Azemiops feae; assembly: GCA_023970755.1. Classification (NCBI taxonomy): domain Eukaryota; kingdom Metazoa; phylum Chordata; class Lepidosauria; order Squamata; family Viperidae; genus Azemiops; species Azemiops feae. The sequence goes on along the minus strand of JALGBA010004226.1, from coordinate 11,590 downwards.
AACAGGATAATGTGCTTCAGCGTGCAAAAATCAGAAACGGGGTGCTGTATCGCGCAAGAATGGGGCAGGGTAGTGAGTATCACATGGGCGCTAGCCCCGCCTCATTTGCATCATGCACGTGCTCACAGCCCCGTGCGTGTGCCCCCACGTGTGCATGTAAAATGCTTCCCCCTCCCTTTCCCTCCAGTCCACCAACCAAGAAAAGTTAGTGACCTCTGGTATAGGAGACTTTTTAATTTGTAGTCACAACAAAGTTTTATCATTTTAGTGTGGTTTCTTTGAGGTAAGGTGTCCCATAGCCCAATTTCCTTCTATACCAGTGATGGCGAACCTTTTAGAGGCCGAGTGCCCAAACCACAACCCGAAACCCACTTATTTATCGCAAAGTGCCAGGGCATTGTGGTGCCCTCAGGGGGGGCATGGGGGTATGGCCCACTGGGTGGACGTGGCTGGGGTGGGCATGGCCACCTCGATGCTGCTCATGGGGATGCCTGTGGGGGCCGGGCAGGGTTGGGGGAGATCCAGGGGGTCTCTGGCAGGTGGGGCGGTGGGCAGGAGGCCCAGCATAGATGGGGGAGGCACGCAATCCTAGCTGGGACTGGGGGGCCATGGCGCCGATGGGGATCCGGCTTTCCCTGCTCGGGATGGCTTTTGGCTTGCTGGGTGTGGGCATACTCTACCACCTCTACTCGAGCTCGCTAGCTGGCCGCTTCGCCTTTGTGCTGGGTGCGGCTGCCGCCCTGGGCGGCAACGGCAGCCTAATGGACCTGCGCAAGCTGCTGGCAGCAGCGGCACACGTGCCCACAGAGAGGGCGAGTGCCGCCTCTGGCACGCGTGCCATAGGTTTGCCACCACTGTTCTATACCTTTCTTGCATAAACAGTCAGAATCAAACCAATTTGAATTTATTTGCTGAGGGTTTCTTGTAGGAAATTGACCTATTAAAAAAATTCTCAGTGAATGACACAGATAAGCATATTGAGTCAGGATTTTATCTAAACCTTAGATAAAGGAGAAAATTCAGTTTCTCCAAGTCTAGGTTGTTCTGAGTTCAGAAATATAGATGATACCTTGGTATCAACCTTGGCTCAATTAAACTCTCTGTTCTGCCTCACTTTATGATTACCTGATATTCTCTTATCATGAGGCATGTATAACCTAGTATCAGATCTGCCTTGGAAATGGACTGTGATTAGTTGATGATCACTGTCTTCCCTCACGTGGGCTTCAATGTCTGAAAACAACTCTGTCATGTTTTGTGTGAATATTAGGGGGTAACTCACTCTGCAAGAAGCACATGCGATTGAAAGATCTCAAATTTGTGCAAAAACAACAACAACCCTGCTGGCAGTAATAGAATGTCTGAGAGACAGAAGGATGCCTTTAGGATCTCTCCAGTATGGGAGCTATTCAACCTTTTGCAAATCCATCAATTGCTTTTTGGAGGGAAGAAGCTGGCTGAGGGAGAAAGTGACTGCATTTCTGCATCCCCATTTTCCTCTGTTTAGTATTTTGGATTTGTAGAGTGATCTGATCTGGCTGTAACGGTTATGATTTGCACGCCTTTCATCCAGTACTTCCTTTGCTGGGGGGGGGGGGATTGCTTTACATGCTCCTCTGGATGTAGACATTGATCTCAGCCTGTTGTTTACTCTATTTTTAAGTTTCAAATTAGAATTCACCTTTTCGCCAACATTGTCTGCTTTTGAATCACAGTTGCCTCTGCATGAGTTTGTTTTTAGCTGGCTTAGCGATAACATTGGGATGACTGTGTTTAGTCTTAGGGAAAGATTCTTTAATTCAGAGTGTCCACTTTGTTGTTAACAGTAAGTAATCAAGAACTTGAAAATTGATGATATTGTTTATGCTATTTATGCTAGACATTGCTTATAGAATCAGTAACATTTTTGTTTTTTAAGTCCTCATCCCCTTGATGTATAGGCCTTGCAGAAACTGGACTAATGGGTGCTATCCATTGCTACCCTGAAAGTCTTCGGGGATAGAGGCAAAATGATCTAAGAGGTGGAAACTCTCTACTTCCATTTATAAATTCCATTCCAGGGGGTTGTATTTGTTTGAGAGGCTAATAGAAAATGTAAAAGAGATTTGGTTACTTCTGACAAGTTGCTGTTTATTTTTTAGGAATCTATCAACTTTGAGCCATCTGGTAGGCTTAAGTGAAGTCTGAGAAGGAGAATGTGAATGCTGACTCTTCTTCCTGTGGGAAGTCAGCCCCTCAGAGAAGGAAATATTAAAAGGGCAGAAAAATATATTTCCTCAAAAAGGATTTTTAAAAGCAGAAGCCAACCCTGCCCCCAAATCTCTCTGCCCCAAGCAGGAGCCAGCCCTATACAAATGCAGATGTAAAACCATCAGGAAAGTTGGAGCCAGAAGCTCAAGGAGACAAAGACCTAAAATCTGCATACCCCACCTGAGATGGGACATAATAGGACTAACCCATTACCATCAAGAATACCAGAGAGGCATACCTAAACTCAGGTCAGAATACGTGACACAGAAAATAGCCTCAAAGTTCATGCCACAGGAACAGGAAACTTCCAAACAAAAGGCTAGAGAGGGTATAAAAACCTACTCCACATGTGCTCAGTCCTTCTCCCTTGATTTCTCTCCTCCTTCCTGCCAGAACCATCTTTGGTCTGGCTCGTCAATAAACTGCAACCTTCTTTCTAAAGCAGTCGCCATGTTGTTTATTTATCCCCGGCTTGGATGAACCAGGATGGAGACTTTTCTTCCCACAATTCTTTTCCCCATGGAAAATGATAAAAACACCAGTCTCCAGTAAAAAATAATAAGTTTAAAAAATTTCCAGCAGGAGAGTAAAAAAAGACAAAAGTAAAATTTAATAAAATGTGATGAAAGCAAAAAGCAGGCTAAAAATTGAATTCAGGCTTTAAAGGGAGCTCCCAACAACAGATGCTATGTTTTCCTCTTCCCAGCATACTGGATATTATTCTGAATATAAATTACTTATTATATGAACCTCAAAAATGTTCCAGAGATAGAAGTTAATATTAAAAATTAATATTAAAGTTAATAATATTAATAGTTAATAACAAAGTTAATAATGACTGAAATTTAGATGTCAGCAATGAACACAACTTTCATGAATGATGATAATTAATGCTAGGTTTTTTGTTGCAAATTTCCAAATGATGTAGCAATCTATTTTTTTGTTCACGTTTTTCACATTTACTAGATGAAATGGATTGAAATTTGAGAAAGACTCCAATTTACATCATTGTAAGAGGCCCAATAAGGAAATTACACCTTTATACTACAGCTTTTATTCCACTTCATAAATACCAACATTTGACATGCTGGTGGGAACCCTGGGTGTTAAACTCAGAGACATCTGAAAGGCAGCTAGTTTTGGATAATTGACTAAGTCATTCTTACGTTTAATTTTTGATTAGTTTTTATACAACCAACAAAAAGAAACTACTATTTTCAACCTGGCAGAACGTACAAATAGTCTTTTGGTTTATTTGTTTTTCCTTTTGGACACTCTGCCACTGCTGTGTATGGATTTGGAAGAAATACATTTTCTCTCAAACACAGCTTAGATTTCAATTCTGTTTTCTCTTTCATGCATTTTGAAGTAGAGAAGGGGGACACTGGCCTTCTTGATCAGTCCTAAGGCCAGACATGCTACCTGGATCATATCATAAACTAATCTTGTCAACATTTATTTAATTTGTCGTGTTAAGCATTTCATCTAATGTGTTCACCCAGACAGAAATAGCATGGCTGGGTCCTAATAGAGTCTTCTATATTCTCTGCCAGATAGATAGCTGTCTTACTCTGCCAAAAAACAGATATTTTATTTTCTGATCCTGAGACCAAAAAACTTCCTTTGGCTACATGATTTCTGATGGAAGAAGAGGCACAAAAGCATTATATTTCTCATAATATAATGCTTTTGTGCCTCTTCTTCCATTAGAAATTCATACCGATTTAAGAGTTAAAAACACCTGGCTAGAACTCGTTCATGTTGGGTGCCTAAGAAAAAAATGAAATGTCTTCCTAGTCAGCATGCCTTTAGGTTTATGGTCCTGCCATTTTTTCCTTTCTCTCAAAGAGGCTGTGTATAACAAAGTAATATTTTAAAAGCTGCCTCCTTAACCATTAAAAGTGCTCCAGGATTTTTGATATATTTTCCATGATACCATCAAGAACTGAAGGCTTGCTGGAGATTTCACAAGCTTTTCCATACCCTTAAGAATAACTTGTAGGTGCTGGAGACGATGCAAATGAGCTAGGCTGGATGTAAGTTATTTATGATGGATTTATTTCCATTGCACAATTGGAAGTTACATGTTATTGCTGCAGAAAAAATATCTGCCTGGACCTCTTTGCACCTTGGAAGATTTATAATAAATTGAAAATGGCAGGTGGGGGAGAGCTAAGAGGTTCGATTCAGACATCACACAAATGCTTTGCTAACACTGCTTTAGTGAAACATCCTTTGTGAAGTTGAGATGCTGGGTGGTAGACAAAATGGGAGAGAAGAAGAGAGGAAATCCCGAGTGGTGAGGAGGGAGGTGGGAGAATTATAGTTAATTTTCACTAGTCAGGGCCTTATCTGGGAGAGAAGCAACAGGTTTGTTACTGCAAACCTGATGACACTGCAATAGAACACAATCCAAGACCATTCAGGTTTTCAATTATGTCTTACTTAGAGCAGGTGTTGTAGGATTGGAGGTGGTTACAGTGTATACTTTTATTTGTTCACAGTATAAAAACGTTCATAGGAGAAATAATGAAAAATTTTACTCCTAAAATTGCAGGAGTGCTTTGGAGACTACAAAAACAAAGGTGCTGGGAACTTGTAAACCAAGAATAGACTAGGAAAAGGGATGGAATGAAAAATGGTGATTAAAAAGTTGTATTATGGCTTAATGTGCTATATGTGGTCAGCCATAAAGTAACTTCCCAAGCCTCTTTTATGGTTTAGAAGTAATCTTGTGTTTTCTCTAATATCTGTCTTTTATCTGATTACTTCTTGGTTAATGCAGTTTATAGATGCTGATGTATGTATATCAAAAGTAGAAGTCAGGGAAATATTTGTTAAGAACTAAAAAAAACATACCTGAATTTTACTATCATCATTATTACTATATACTCTAATAGCAAATATGAATGTTAAACTGTAGGGATTTTTTTCCACAATTGTACACTATACTAGTATTCTAGTATTCCCCCTCCCGAAACTTCAAAACCAATTCATAATTGGCTAGGAGGGATTCTGATAGTGATTATAATCAAGTAGAGGTTAAACCTAGTTAAGTTAAATCATCTTCATTTCAAGGAAGGCTGTTGATTGTATCAATGCAATCACTCTGTAAAGCGAAAATAGTATATTGATTTTTTTTTATAAAATGAAAGTAAATTTTAATCAAAGTGATTCCTTTTTTCAGTAAACAAAACAAGAAGCAGTTTGGCGCCTAGAGCAGTCGTTCTGATAAAATTGCTTCCTCTTAAATAAGATTTGATATACAAGGAATAAAAAGTAGCTTTTCTATTAGCAGAACAGGAAAAAAGGAAAACCATATTAAAGAAACTAAGGCTGTCTTGAATCTTCCTAAAAGCTAATTTTTAGATACAACTCAAATCAGTATCACATGTGAAGATTCTCAATGACTAGGCTCACTTTTATTTCCATTGTAAAGACAATATATGTTGGAGAATGGAATAAACCATACTAGCACTTTTATTATGTAGCTAGGGAGAACAACATAGTCTTAGTTATAGAGATTATCTTCTTAGCTTTCCCAGCCTAGTAGAAAATCACTTCCTTTAGAAGCTAATCTTGGGTACTACAAATAAATGTGTACCAAACCCTGTGTCTTTATTTTAAGCTGTAAGGATTTGATAGAGACCAATTCCTGCTTTATTCATTCTGCTGCATTCCTTATTGAATAGTTTTTCTCCCTAAAAACCTAATAATGTTTTGAATTTATCATTTAAAAAGTAAACAAATATAGTTGAAGGTAAGATTAGCAAAGAGGAAGAAAGAAAAACAACCAGAACTTGATGTGAGTTTTTCTTCCAATTTTTTTGATATTATTCTCTGCAATATTTCAGTTCATATTTGTGAGTTTTCTCAGCTTTCACTCTGAATTATATGTCATTCCAGATATCACCTATCAGAGAAGCTCATGTATTCTAATAGCAATTATGAATAATAAACTGTAGGGATTTCTTAATTTAGTAATTTTCACATTTGCTGACCTTATAATTTTTAGCCATTAGAGTTAAAGATTATCAGAATAGAGATGGCTCTTTACTACCAGGGGATATTTTATGAGAAATATTTGCAGAATTTTTTTCTGTTTCTAAATTAGAGTGAACTATAAAGCTGATTTTGCCACTTAAAGTATCCATTAAAATCTTATCATTTATTCAAGGTCTTTACTGTTGTTCGTCTATTATTCGTGTCAGAAGCGTCACAATGAAAATAAGGCACACAATATGATATAAAATTTAAAATATAAAATACAGGAATAAAGTATGTACAAGTTAAACAGATCTTACCCAGAAACTAGCATCATTAATTGCTTTGTGTTATGAAACCGTGAGGTCCTCAAGTATACACTGATCAGAACAGAGCTGTGCAAACCTTGTTAAGGCAGCAAAATAATTTGTCTATGGTCACATGGAAACGGTGGTGACATTAGAATGCAGTTCAGCCACTGGAAACATAGCAGCTGCTTTCAGAATCATACCATGCCTAAAAGAGATGAAGTGGCCCCTTCTGCTTTGCTAACATGATCTGTATAGCCTTTCGAAAGTCTCTGAATACTGTGCAATTCACGTTATTTAATTTTGGTAGCTGTAAATATTGCTGCTGCCATAGGGGAGAGGGAGGCCTCGGGAGGACCAGGGCAGGTGGGCCTGGATCTATGCTAGGCCTCCAGGGGCCTCCCCCATCCCTGAGGCAACCCATGCTCCACTTAACAACTTGCAAGTTCATTTAACAATTGCTTTGGGGAGAGCAGGGATGGAGGAATTGTTAAGTGAGATGCTTCACTTAATGTCTATCATGATATGTGGCCATAAGAGGCAGGCACCATTGCAATTGTATGTATCAAGGACTACTCGGGGTATCAAAAGTATCAAAGAGAAACTGCCTTAATATACTTGCTGATGAAAGAAACAGTCCCATAATCCATAAATTGGTAAGATATCTTATAAGAAAGACTGATCAGTACAAGCTCTGAAATCTCAGATAAAAAGAGAAACTAAGTGTCAGAGAGAGGCAATATTGAAATTAATGGAGGTTAAAATTGATTTAGTAAACTAAATCTTTGTTCTTTGATGAAGTGGAAAGTAGAATTGCAGAGAGAAAGATACCACTAATTGAAGAATGTAATTGAATTCTCAAAGCTTACCTAATATAAGTATAGCTTTTGGCAGGGAGGAATTTCTTTACAATATCTGTATGTATTTCATAAGATGCAACCAGTGAAGTGAGCCACAGCTCATAAAAGTTTATGCCTTTTAATAAATTTTGCTAATTAGAAAAGATGATGCCAGATTCCTCCTAATCTTCTGCCACCATAGACTAATAATACAATTGTCTCCTTCTAGTGTTGGAGGAAGGTATTTTCATTTATCTTTGATTTTTCCAAGTATAAAAGTCTGGTTAATCTTGCCTTCTCTTTATTGGTGCAGAAGATTTAAATTTTTGTTTTATTATTATGATTTCCCCTGAATACTCTGGTTGTATTTCACCTAGTACTAATTGATTTGTTTTTAATTCCAATCTTATCCTCAACACAATTGTAAGGTGTAAATTTTTCCTTCACTCAATCTTTAATAGTTCAGTTTCAAGGTATGTATTAAAATTTGGAAAACTATAGTGTTAACAATATGTATTTTTGTTGTCACTCTGATGTCCCAGTACTTTGATGAAATAATATAACTAATAACAAATTAATAATTGTTAATTTAATGTGGCCTAAATTAAAGATTACAGAATTAGATCAGGAAGAGCTCTAGTTAGTCAGCAGATGATTGCACCTGGTTGATCTTATCTAGGTGCAGAAACTAAACAAGGTTGGGTATGATGTGACAGTACCAGATAATTGTCAGATATGTAGAATCGGGATCACACATTAAATTCCAGTTAAGAAGATTTATTGCTTACACCTACAGTATACAGAAGAATCTAGTCAACCAATCATTAGCATGAAACTGGTGCTAAATAAAAGTCAACAGAATTCAAGGGAGGCCGGTTTTGGATCACTGTAATAACTCCAGACTGATTCCTTGATTCCACCTCCTTCTCTTGACTCCACTTCAGCCTCTGCCTCTTCTTCTACAATAATTCCAGGGCTGTAAAATAGAATAGAAAATCAACAGATATCCTGGGAACAGGCAACACCAAACCTCTTCTATATTATTACCAAGAAAACTGCATGGATATGTCCATAGAGAAGTTATTAGGAATCAAGCCTGACTCATAGAAGATTTTAATTTAGGCATCAAGTTCAATAGTTTGAACTATTACTCTTACTAATCCCAGCCCCTCAATGACAAGGACTTAAAAATAAAATCCAAAGTTTCATCAGGATACCAGATTGCCTATCACCTAAATAATATAACGGGTTCTTTGCAACCATGTGCAACTAAAATGAGTTCTTCGTTTGTCTAACTTTAATGCAGAGTCCATTTAACTTTCTAAGAGTTATTCTTTATCTAATGCACTGCATTTTTCATTACATTTTACTGGACTGGCAGGGTAGATAATTTGTTTTCTAATTAACATGGCCTTCTGCTTCATTCTGATTAGCTTACATTAGCAGGTAGATTTGGAGGATTCAGTTGGTGATAACAATGTTTTGTTCTCCATGGTAACTAGTTTCATGATACATAATGGCATAATTTTCTGGATTCTGGAGCTGCAATGGCTGCTTCTGAAACCAACCTTGCATGCCCTTTAACAGAAAAAAATGTCTTAACACATTTTATTTCACTAAGAAGCAAACACATAAACATCATTGGAATGACAGAACATTTGTGCAAAGTAGATAAAATGCAACATTCCTCTACTTTGTCTTCCTTCCTTTGCCTCATTTTGGTATCATGTTAGCTCGTCTATCCCTGAATTTCATAATATTCAAGCCAAACACTGGAGAATTAAAGTGTCTACATCTGGATTGCTGGAATAACTTAAAAGTATAGGGAAACTGCTGTGTCTAAAAAAGTAGCACAAGAGTAAAAAGCTTTGAAGAACCCTACAACTAGGATAAAGATGCAAGTTTGGTTGCCATTTCTTAGCTGCCTTAACAACTTTTTCCTAATGCATATAATTTCATTTGTGTCTGTGGATGAGTGGATGTACATACTATGTGTGCATGTACAGACATACACATCAAGACACATATTTTCAGTTCTCATTTTTTCTGTTTGATTCTGTTTATTTTTAATTGCTTATTTTCCACTTTTAACCCTGTATTTTTTATATTTGAAGCACTTCTAAGGAAATAAAATTCTTACCCTCACAATACTGTAACTTTGTTAATATCTTTTCCACAGCTCAATATTTCAAAGCATTGAAAATAAATTTTTAATGAACATTTTTTATGTATAGAACATGCAGCTAAATGATGCATGAAGGCTTTTTCAGGAAAGTATTCATTAGCATTAAAAGGCTATTTTGAGGAACATTACTACTAAAAGGAGTAAAGCTGTTCACCACACGGCATCAATGTTTAGGATGCAATTATATAATTCCTGTTGTAGTCAGATCAGTCGGAGAAGCACTGCCTTCATTGTAACTGAGATATGTTTGCCCTCAATAATACTTACTCCACCTATAAGTTAAATTTAATTTGTTTCTATAGCAATCATTAGATGATAGGCTGAAAATGAGTTGTGTGGATTCTAGTAGATTAAAACAAGTCTAGGGATTTCATGTAGCTAGCAAATTGCAAACTGTTTATTTCTTCATATGCCAATCGGAAAGCTTTCCATGGTTCCATAACTAGACGTTTTATAACTGTCAGGGCCCACTTCAATACCTCATCCCAAGAAGGTAGAACTCATGGAAGCGGTTTCTTCCAAAAGGAGCTTTTATTAGGAGAAGCTGATAGCAGGCATAATAGACAGGATCTGAGGGTTTCCCGCCAGATCAATAGGTAAAAAGTATCCCAAGCATAACCCCACCTCATAGTTCATCCAGTCAGTTCAAACAGGCCAATCCCAAGGTGTTAAGTTCGTTGTGGGAAAAAGGAGATAACATCAGGCCGTCTCTGGACTGCAGCAATGTTCAGGCAGCTCTTCGCACCTTCCCTTGTGAACGCGGAGATAAAACAGTTGCCAGAGGTACATTCCATTCTCCTCCCCCCTTTCTAGCTGACAATGGGAGAGAAAGTTCACAGAGGAAGAAATGCAGAAACAGCAAAGTGTTACATTGTAGTGATAGAGGAAACAAGGCAACAACCCTCAAGCGCTTCCCCCCTCCCCTCCAGGAGTATGGCAGAACCCAGGGGGAGAAGAGAATGCAATTTGGGTTTAGAGAGAAAGAAAAGGCCCTTTAAAATATGGGTTCTGACATCCTGCCTCCCTTAAAAAAAAGAGATCCAGCTGTGGAGAGATAGAGACAAATAATATATAGGTTAATCAGGTTTGGTTGTATATTTAATGTGAAATTTTTTAAGTAGTCTAGGAGCGTTAATGTGGCGTTTGTGGACCCACTCGTTTTGGGAGGACGGTAGGTGTTTCCATGCTACTAGGTATTGGGTCGAGCCATGGTGTTTTCTGAAGTCTAGGATTTCTTTCATTTCAAAATGTTGTTCTCCTTCAACCATAATGGGAGGAGGAGGAGGCGGGGCAACAGCTGGTCTTAAGGGTGACTGTTGCTCGCGTTTTAGGAGGCTGCAGTGGAAGATTGGGTGGATTTGTCTGAGAGATTTTGGCAGTTCTAATTCTACCATTATCGAGTTGATGACTCTAATGATGGGGAAAGGTCCTACGTATTTGGGTCCTAATTTCTTTGATGGTTGTAAGGATTTTAGGTATTTAGTGGACAGGTAAACCATCTCCCCCACTACGAAAGGTTTTGGTTCGACTCTCTTTTTGTCTGCCTGCATTTTGTATGCTTGTCTAGCTATGCGACCTGGGTCATAACAACAAGTCATGAAGAAAGAGGCTATGCGACCTGGATCATAACAAGTCATGAAGAAAGAGGCTATGCGACCTGGGTCATAATGTCATGATCATTATCAGCAGCAGCTGATGTCATGATCATTGTCATCAGCAGCCACTGAGCTCTGACTGCCATCGACATCGTGACAGCCCTGATCTTCGAGAACAGTATGTTAGCCCTGAACGGCACCACCGCTACACGAGTCTCAACCAGTATCCACGTCATGTTAGCTCAGACCACCATCAGCACAGGACAAACCCTGATCGACACTGATAGCCCTGACAGGTATCCACGTTGGGTTAGTCCAGATCATTATTGATACCAGGCCAATCCCGACCGCCGTCACTGTCACCACACCAGTCCAGGCCCCTTGCCAAGGGTTGATTGGGCAGGGGAATCCAATGAGATCTAGTGCAAC